>OV884042.1:24535000-24942500 GCA_930367265.1 Catocala fraxini | reverse complement strand
CGGGGAACGCCCGACAACCGTTGATTGTGTATTGTGCAGGCAGGAGACATACCGGAGTGAGGATTTCAATAGTGCGATAAGGATCTACGAGCTGAGCTAGTGTGCGCTGTGCGGTACACGACTACACAATTTGATGGCGGTACAGGATTGAAAGTGACGATCAGCTGATTTACTTCAAACTTGTGATGGATAATATTATTCAGCTGTGCGCGTTAGTGGAAAATTTCCTCACACCGATGTGTGAGTATGAAATTAGCCACGTATACTGTATAGTTATTTGTATGTATCGGTTTTAAAATTGGTTATTTTTGTCTGGTTCAAGGTTGAAGATATGTCCAACATGGCCTAGGTACAATCAAGATATTTCTATGATAACATGTTTTGTCAGCTATGTCTAAGTTTCATCTAATAGTCCCAATTGCTGCCGACTGAGGTATCTATCTATCTATCTTATATGGGGGCCAGTCAGTGCAGACCGGCGACACTTCGACCCAGTAGGATCTTTTGTGTCGACACTCTCCCAATAACGACTGCCATAGATGTTCATGGCAGCCGGGACCGACGGCTTAACGTGCTCTCCGAGGCACGGAGCAGGCGATAATTGTCGATCAATACGCACATAATTTCGAAAAGTCATATAACTTCCGAAAGTCAGAGGTGCGCTACGTGAGTTCGAACCCGAGACCCTCTGCATTGCAGTCTGTTGGTCTCCCCACTGAGCTATCGCTGCTATGCTCGACTGAGGTATACTCGAGACTTCGTATCAGATTGTGTTTTTATACTATGTATCTGATGATGTTAGCAACGCCAGGTGAGCCGAGTAAAAACCCGGGCATTGCGGATCGCAAGTAAATAAAAATAAATGGTATTAAAGAAGAAAGAAGAAGGTATAGCAAAGGTCGGTAATTGAGCCTTTACTTATGTAGTAATACCGGCGTAACATTTGCCCGACGTGGATGACACCTAGGTAGGCATTAAACGGGTGCGCGACGCGACTAATGTCCATGAAATAACTGACCTAGTACTTGGTCACCATGTGCAATTTGTTATGAGCTAGGTATGTTTATCCATTGTCTAGTACCCATAGTACAAGCTCTGCTTAGTTTGGGCTAGATGGTGTTGTGTGTATGTGATAGAATATTATTATTATTATTATTATATAAAAGTAAACCCAAAGTTTTCTACCGTGATCTTACTGTTTAAAGGCTCGCATGGCACGACCAATATTATGGACCACACAGATATCCCGTGTCTAGGTGTTCATTATGCTCGTTGTTGAAACATTTGTTAAGTTTTAGAGTACGAAAAAACTTTTATATAACAGCTTTGTCCGTCTGTCCGTCCGTATGTCTGTCTGTTATACTACTTTTAACTCAAGAACCGTAAGAGCTAGAGACTCGCGGTCAACGCCATTCGATTCAGCATAGTCGAGATACCCCGAACCGACTATGACCTTTGACCTCTGACAACTCCCGCACTAGGAATAATTCCTGTTTCGCGGGGGGCTTACAAACATTCAAACAACGGACACAAAGAACACCCAGACTCAGAACAACTATTCGTGAATCACATAATTTTTTATCCCGTGTGGGGATCGAACCCACAACACTCGGTGCGGTGGCGGCGGCGAGGCGAGCACTTAAACCACTACGCCATCCGTGCAGTAAAAGTCCATGCGATGCCGGCGTTGTTCGTAGTGTGGGAGTTATATAAACAAGAGACTTTAAGGTAAGGTCTTCGTCAAGTAGGCCCTTATAGCTAGCTAGCTATGACTAGAAGTAGACTAATATAGTAAGTACGAGTATATGTACGAGTGTAAGTACGAGTGTAAGTACGAGTGTAAGTACGAGTGTAAGTATGAGTGTAAGTACGAGTGTAAGTACGAGTGTAAGTACGAGTGTAAGTATGAGTGTAAGTACGAGTGTATGTACGAGTGTATGTACGAGTGTATGTACGAGTGTATGTACGAGTGTAAGTACGAGTGTATGTACTAGTGTATGTACGAGTGTATGTACGAGTGTAAGTACGAGTGTAAGTACGAGTGTAAGTACGAGTGTAAGTACGAGTGTAAGTACGAGTGTATGTACGAGTGTATGTACGAGTGTAAGTACGAGTGTATGTACGAGTGTAAGTACGAGTGTATTTACGAGTGTAAGTACGAGTGTATGTACGAGTGTATGTACGAGTGTATTTACGAGTGTAAGTACGAGTGTATGTGAGTGTATGTACGAGTGTATGTACGAGTGTAAGTACGAGTGTAAGTACGAGTGTATGTACTAGTGTATGTACGAGTGTATGTACGAGTGTATGTACGAGTGTAAGTACGAGTGTATGTACTAGTGTATGTACGAGTGTATGTACGAGTGTATGTACGAGTGTATGTACGAGTGTAAGTACGAGTGTATGTACGAGTGTAAGTACGAGTGTAAGTACGAGTGTAAGTACGAGTGTAAGTACGAGTGTATGTACGAGTGTAAGTACGAGTGTAAGTACGAGTGTAAGTACGAGTGTAAGTACGAGTGTAAGTACGAGTGTATAAACGAGTGTATGTACGAGTGTAAGTACGAGTGTATGTACGAGTGTAAGTAAGAGTGTAAGTACGAGTGTAAGTACGAGTGTAAGTACGAGTGTAAGTACGAGTGTATGTACGAGTGTAAGTACGAGTGTAAGTACGAGTGTAAGTACGAGTGTAAGTACGAGTGTAAGTACGAGTGTATAAACGAGTGTATGTACGAGTGTAAGTACGAGTGTAAGTACGAGTGTATGTACTAGTGTATGTACGAGTGTAAGTACGAGTGTATGTACTAGTGTATGTACGAGTGTAAGTACGAGTGTATGTACGAGTGTAAGTACGAGTGTATGTACAGTGTATGTACGAGTGTATTTACGAGTGTAAGTACGAGTGTATGTACGAGTGTATGTACGAGTGTATTTACGAGTGTAAGTACGAGTGTATGTGAGTGTATGTACGAGTGTATGTACGAGTGTAAGTACGAGTGTAAGTACGAGTGTATGTACTAGTGTATGTACGAGTGTATGTACGAGTGTATGTACGAGTGTAAGTACGAGTGTATGTACTAGTGTATGTACGAGTGTATGTACGAGTGTATGTACGAGTGTATTTACGAGTGTAAGTACGAGTGTATGTACTAGTGTATGTACGAGTGTATGTACGAGTGTATGTACGAGTGTATGTACGAGTGTAAGTACGAGTGTATGTACGAGTGTATGTACGAGTGTATGTGAGTGTATGTACGAGTGTATGTACGAGTGTAAGTACGAGTGTAAGTACGAGTGTATGTACGAGTGTAAGTACGAGTGTATGTACGAGTGTAAGTACGAGTGTATTTACGAGTGTAAGTACGAGTGTATGTACGAGTGTATGTACGAGTGTATTTACGAGTGTAAGTACGAGTGTATGTGAGTGTATGTACGAGTGTATGTACGAGTGTAAGTACGAGTGTATGTACGAGTGTAAGTACGAGTGTAAGTACGAGTGTATGTACGAGTGTATGTACGAGTGTATGTACGAGTGTATGTACGAGTGTAAGTACGAGTGTATGTACTAGTGTATGTACGAGTGTATGTACGAGTGTATGTACGAGTGTATGTACGAGTGTAAGTACGAGTGTATGTACGAGTGTAAGTACGAGTGTAAGTACGAGTGTAAGTACGAGTGTAAGTACGAGTGTAAGTACGAGTGTATGTACGAGTGTAAGTACGAGTGTAAGTACGAGTGTAAGTACGAGTGTAAGTACGAGTGTAAGTACGAGTGTAAGTACGAGTGTATGTACGAGTGTATGTACGAGTGTATAAACGAGTGTATGTACGAGTGTAAGTACGAGTGTAAGTACGAGTGTAAGTACGAGTGTATGTACGAGTGTAAGTACGAGTGTAAGTACGAGTGTATGTACTAGTGTATGTACGAGTGTATGTACGAGTGTATGTACGAGTGTAAGTACGAGTGTATGTACTAGTGTATGTACGAGTGTATGTACGAGTGTAAGTACGAGTGTAAGTACGAGTGTAAGTACGAGTGTAAGTACGAGTGTAAGTACGAGTGTATGTACGAGTGTATGTACGAGTGTAAGTACGAGTGTATGTACGAGTGTAAGTACGAGTGTATGTACGAGTGTAAGTACGAGTGTAAGTACGAGTGTAAGTACGAGTGTAAGTACGAGTGTAAGTACGAGTGTATAAACGAGTGTAAGTACGAGTGTAAGTACGAGTGTAAGTACGAGTGTATGTACTAGTGTATGTACGAGTGTAAGTACGAGTGTATGTACTAGTGTATGTACGAGTGTAAGTACGAGTGTATGTACGAGTGTAAGTACGAGTGTATGTACGAGTGTATGTACGAGTGTATTTACGAGTGTATGTACGAGTGTATGTACGAGTGTATGTACGAGTGTAAGTACGAGTGTATGTACGAGTGTAAGTACGAGTGTAAGTACGAGTGTAAGTACGAGTGTAAGTACGAGTGTATGTACGAGTGTAAGTACGAGTGTAAGTACGAGTGTAAGTACGAGTGTAAGTACGAGTGTAAGTACGAGTGTATAAACGAGTGTATGTACGAGTGTAAGTACGAGTGTATGTACGAGTGTAAGTAAGAGTGTAAGTACGAGTGTAAGTACGAGTGTAAGTACGAGTGTAAGTACGAGTGTAAGTACGAGTGTATGTACGAGTGTAAGTACGAGTGTAAGTACGAGTGTAAGTACGAGTGTAAGTACGAGTGTAAGTACGAGTGTATAAACGAGTGTATGTACGAGTGTAAGTACGAGTGTAAGTACGAGTGTATGTACTAGTGTATGTACGAGTGTAAGTACGAGTGTATGTACTAGTGTATGTACGAGTGTAAGTACGAGTGTATGTACGAGTGTAAGTACGAGTGTAAGTACGAGTGTAAGTACGAGTGTAAGTACGAGTGTATGTACGAGTGTAAGTACGAGTGTAAGTACGAGTGTAAGTACGAGTGTAAGTACGAGTGTAAGTACGAGTGTATAAACGAGTGTATGTACGAGTGTAAGTACGAGTGTATGTACGAGTGTAAGTAAGAGTGTAAGTACGAGTGTAAGTACGAGTGTAAGTACGAGTGTAAGTACGAGTGTATGTACGAGTGTAAGTACGAGTGTAAGTACGAGTGTAAGTACGAGTGTAAGTACGAGTGTAAGTACGAGTGTATAAACGAGTGTATGTACGAGTGTAAGTACGAGTGTAAGTACGAGTGTATGTACTAGTGTATGTACGAGTGTAAGTACGAGTGTATGTACTAGTGTATGTACGAGTGTAAGTACGAGTGTATGTACGAGTGTAAGTACGAGTGTATGTACGAGTGTATGTACGAGTGTATTTACGAGTGTAAGTACGAGTGTATGTACGAGTGTATGTACGAGTGTATTTACGAGTGTAAGTACGAGTGTATGTGAGTGTATGTACGAGTGTATGTACGAGTGTAAGTACGAGTGTAAGTACGAGTGTATGTACTAGTGTATGTACGAGTGTATGTACGAGTGTATGTACGAGTGTAAGTACGAGTGTAAGTACGAGTGTAAGTACGAGTGTATGTACGAGTGTAAGTACGAGTGTATGTACGAGTGTAAGTACGAGTGTATTTACGAGTGTAAGTACGAGTGTATGTACGAGTGTATGTACGAGTGTATTTACGAGTGTAAGTACGAGTGTATGTGAGTGTATGTACGAGTGTATGTACGAGTGTAAGTACGAGTGTATGTACGAGTGTAAGTACGAGTGTAAGTACGAGTGTATGTACTAGTGTATGTACGAGTGTATGTACGAGTGTATGTACGAGTGTAAGTACGAGTGTATGTACTAGTGTATGTACGAGTGTATGTACGAGTGTATGTACGAGTGTATGTACGAGTGTAAGTACGAGTGTATGTACGAGTGTAAGTACGAGTGTAAGTACGAGTGTAAGTACGAGTGTAAGTACGAGTGTAAGTACGAGTGTATGTACGAGTGTAAGTACGAGTGTAAGTACGAGTGTAAGTACGAGTGTAAGTACGAGTGTAAGTACGAGTGTAAGTACGAGTGTATGTACGAGTGTATGTACGAGTGTATAAACGAGTGTATGTACGAGTGTAAGTACGAGTGTAAGTACGAGTGTATGTACGAGTGTATGTACGAGTGTAAGTACGAGTGTAAGTACGAGTGTATGTACTAGTGTATGTACGAGTGTATGTACGAGTGTATGTACGAGTGTAAGTACGAGTGTATGTACTAGTGTATGTACGAGTGTATGTACGAGTGTAAGTACGAGTGTAAGTACGAGTGTAAGTACGAGTGTAAGTACGAGTGTAAGTACGAGTGTATGTACGAGTGTATGTACGAGTGTAAGTACGAGTGTATGTACGAGTGTAAGTACGAGTGTATGTACGAGTGTAAGTACGAGTGTAAGTACGAGTGTAAGTACGAGTGTAAGTACGAGTGTAAGTACGAGTGTATAAACGAGTGTATGTACGAGTGTAAGTACGAGTGTAAGTACGAGTGTATGTACTAGTGTATGTACGAGTGTAAGAACGAGTGTATGTACTAGTGTATGTACGAGTGTAAGTACGAGTGTATGTACGAGTGTAAGTACGAGTGTATGTACGAGTGTATGTACGAGTGTATTTACGAGTGTATGTACGAGTGTATGTACGAGTGTATGTACGAGTGTAAGTACGAGTGTATGTACGAGTGTAAGTACGAGTGTAAGTACGAGTGTAAGTACGAGTGTAAGTACGAGTGTAAGTACGAGTGTAAGTACGAGTGTAAGTACGAGTGTATAAACGAGTGTATGTACGAGTGTAAGTACGAGTGTAAGTACGAGTGTATGTACTAGTGTATGTACGAGTGTAAGTACGAGTGTATGTACTAGTGTATGTACGAGTGTAAGTACGAGTGTATGTACGAGTGTAAGTACGAGTGTATGTACGAGTGTATGTACGAGTGTATTTACGAGTGTAAGTACGAGTGTATGTACGAGTGTATGTACGAGTGTATTTACGAGTGTAAGTACGAGTGTATGTGAGTGTATGTACGAGTGTATGTACGAGTGTAAGTACGAGTGTAAGTACGAGTGTATGTACTAGTGTATGTACGAGTGTATGTACGAGTGTATGTACGAGTGTAAGTACGAGTGTATGTACTAGTGTATGTACGAGTGTATGTACGAGTGTATGTACGAGTGTATTTACGAGTGTAAGTACGAGTGTATGTACTAGTGTATGTACGAGTGTATGTACGAGTGTATGTACGAGTGTATGTACGAGTGTAAGTACGAGTGTATGTACGAGTGTATGTACGAGTGTATGTGAGTGTATGTACGAGTGTATGTACGAGTGTAAGTACGAGTGTAAGTACGAGTGTATGTACGAGTGTAAGTACGAGTGTATGTACGAGTGTAAGTACGAGTGTATTTACGAGTGTAAGTACGAGTGTATGTACGAGTGTATGTACGAGTGTATTTACGAGTGTAAGTACGAGTGTATGTGAGTGTATGTACGAGTGTATGTACGAGTGTAAGTACGAGTGTATGTACGAGTGTAAGTACGAGTGTAAGTACGAGTGTATGTACTAGTGTATGTACGAGTGTATGTACGAGTGTATGTACGAGTGTAAGTACGAGTGTATGTACTAGTGTATGTACGAGTGTATGTACGAGTGTATGTACGAGTGTATGTACGAGTGTAAGTACGAGTGTATGTACGAGTGTAAGTACGAGTGTAAGTACGAGTGTAAGTACGAGTGTAAGTACGAGTGTAAGTACGAGTGTATGTACGAGTGTAAGTACGAGTGTAAGTACGAGTGTAAGTACGAGTGTAAGTACGAGTGTAAGTACGAGTGTAAGTACGAGTGTATGTACGAGTGTATGTACGAGTGTATGTACGAGTGTATGTACGAGTGTATGTACGAGTGTAAGTACGAGTGTATGTACGAGTGTATGTACGAGTGTAAGTACGAGTGTAAGTACGAGTGTATGTACTAGTGTATGTACGAGTGTATGTACGAGTGTATGTACGAGTGTAAGTACGAGTGTATGTACGAGTGTATGTACGAGTGTATGTACGAGTGTAAGTACGAGTGTAAGTACGAGTGTAAGTACGAGTGTAAGTACGAGTGTAAGTACGAGTGTATGTACGAGTGTATGTACGAGTGTAAGTACGAGTGTATGTACGAGTGTAAGTACGAGTGTATGTACGAGTGTAAGTACGAGTGTAAGTACGAGTGTAAGTACGAGTGTAAGTACGAGTGTAAGTACGAGTGTATAAACGAGTGTATGTACGAGTGTAAGTACGAGTGTAAGTACGAGTGTATGTACTAGTGTATGTACGAGTGTAAGTACGAGTGTATGTACGAGTGTATGTACGAGTGTAAGTACGAGTGTATGTACGAGTGTAAGTACGAGTGTATGTACGAGTGTATGTACGAGTGTATTTACGAGTGTATGTACGAGTGTATGTACGAGTGTATGTACGAGTGTAAGTACGAGTGTATGTACGAGTGTAAGTACGAGTGTAAGTACGAGTGTAAGTACGAGTGTAAGTACGAGTGTATGTACGAGTGTAAGTACGAGTGTAAGTACGAGTGTAAGTACGAGTGTAAGTACGAGTGTAAGTACGAGTGTATAAACGAGTGTATGTACGAGTGTAAGTACGAGTGTATGTACGAGTGTAAGTAAGAGTGTAAGTACGAGTGTAAGTACGAGTGTAAGTACGAGTGTAAGTACGAGTGTAAGTACGAGTGTATGTACGAGTGTAAGTACGAGTGTAAGTACGAGTGTAAGTACGAGTGTAAGTACGAGTGTAAGTACGAGTGTATAACGAGTGTATGTACGAGTGTAAGTACGAGTGTAAGTACGAGTGTATGTACTAGTGTATGTACGAGTGTAAGTACGAGTGTATGTACTAGTGTATGTACGAGTGTAAGTACGAGTGTATGTACGAGTGTAAGTACGAGTGTATGTACGAGTGTATGTACGAGTGTATTTACGAGTGTAAGTACGAGTGTATGTACGAGTGTATGTACGAGTGTATTTACGAGTGTAAGTACGAGTGTATGTGAGTGTATGTACGAGTGTATGTACGAGTGTAAGTACGAGTGTAAGTACGAGTGTATGTACTAGTGTATGTACGAGTGTATGTACGAGTGTATGTACGAGTGTAAGTACGAGTGTATGTACGAGTGTATGTACGAGTGTATGTACGAGTGTATGTACGAGTGTATGTACGAGTGTAAGTACGAGTGTATGTACTAGTGTATGTACGAGTGTATGTACGAGTGTATGTACGAGTGTATGTACGAGTGTAAGTACGAGTGTATGTACGAGTGTATGTACGAGTGTATGTGAGTGTATGTACGAGTGTATGTACGAGTGTAAGTACGAGTGTAAGTACGAGTGTATGTACGAGTGTATGTACGAGTGTATGTACGAGTGTAAGTACGAGTGTATTTACGAGTGTAAGTACGAGTGTATGTACGAGTGTATGTACGAGTGTATGTACGAGTGTAAGTACGAGTGTATGTGAGTGTATGTACGAGTGTATGTACGAGTGTAAGTACGAGTGTATGTACGAGTGTAAGTACGAGTGTAAGTACGAGTGTATGTACTAGTGTATGTACGAGTGTATGTACGAGTGTATGTACGAGTGTAAGTACGAGTGTATGTACTAGTGTATGTACGAGTGTATGTACGAGTGTATGTACGAGTGTATGTACGAGTGTAAGTACGAGTGTATGTACGAGTGTAAGTACGAGTGTAAGTACGAGTGTAAGTACGAGTGTAAGTACGAGTGTAAGTACGAGTGTATGTACGAGTGTAAGTACGAGTGTAAGTACGAGTGTAAGTACGAGTGTAAGTACGAGTGTAAGTACGAGTGTAAGTACGAGTGTATGTACGAGTGTATGTACGAGTGTATAAACGAGTGTATGTACGAGTGTAAGTACGAGTGTAAGTACGAGTGTATGTACGAGTGTATGTACGAGTGTAAGTACGAGTGTAAGTACGAGTGTATGTACTAGTGTATGTACGAGTGTATGTACGAGTGTATGTACGAGTGTAAGTACGAGTGTATGTACTAGTGTATGTACGAGTGTATGTACGAGTGTAAGTACGAGTGTAAGTACGAGTGTAAGTACGAGTGTAAGTACGAGTGTAAGTACGAGTGTATGTACGAGTGTATGTACGAGTGTAAGTACGAGTGTATGTACGAGTGTAAGTACGAGTGTATGTACGAGTGTAAGTACGAGTGTAAGTACGAGTGTAAGTACGAGTGTAAGTACGAGTGTAAGTACGAGTGTATAAACGAGTGTATGTACGAGTGTAAGTACGAGTGTAAGTACGAGTGTATGTACTAGTGTATGTACGAGTGTAAGTACGAGTGTATGTACTAGTGTATGTACGAGTGTAAGTACGAGTGTATGTACGAGTGTAAGTACGAGTGTATGTACGAGTGTATGTACGAGTGTATTTACGACTGTAAGTACGAGTGTATGTACGAGTGTATGTACGAGTGTATTTACGAGTGTAAGTACGAGTGTATGTGAGTGTATGTACGAGTGTATGTACGAGTGTAAGTACGAGTGTAAGTACGAGTGTATGTACTAGTGTATGTACGAGTGTATGTACGAGTGTATGTACGAGTGTAAGTACGAGTGTATGTACTAGTGTATGTACGAGTGTATGTACGAGTGTATGTACGAGTGTATGTACGAGTGTAAGTACGAGTGTATGTACGAGTGTAAGTACGAGTGTAAGTACGAGTGTAAGTACGAGTGTAAGTACGAGTGTAAGTACGAGTGTAAGTACGAGTGTATGTGAGTGTATGTACGAGTGTATGTACGAGTGTAAGTACGAGTGTATGTACGAGTGTAAGTACGAGTGTAAGTACGAGTGTATGTACTAGTGTATGTACGAGTGTATGTACGAGTGTATGTACGAGTGTAAGTACGAGTGTATGTACGAGTGTAAGTACGAGTGTAAGTACGAGTGTAAGTACGAGTGTAAGTACGAGTGTAAGTACGAGTGTAAGTACGAGTGTATGTACGAGTGTATGTACGAGTGTATAAACGAGTGTATGTACGAGTGTAAGTACGAGTGTAAGTACGAGTGTATGTACGAGTGTATGTACGAGTGTAAGTACGAGTGTAAGTACGAGTGTATGTACTAGTGTATGTACGAGTGTATGTACGAGTGTATGTACGAGTGTAAGTACGAGTGTATGTACTAGTGTATGTACGAGTGTATGTACGAGTGTAAGTACGAGTGTAAGTACGAGTGTAAGTACGAGTGTAAGTACGAGTGTAAGTACGAGTGTATGTACGAGTGTATGTACGAGTGTAAGTACGAGTGTATGTACGAGTGTAAGTACGAGTGTATGTACGAGTGTAAGTACGAGTGTAAGTACGAGTGTAAGTACGAGTGTAAGTACGAGTGTAAGTACGAGTGTATAAACGAGTGTATGTACGAGTGTAAGTACGAGTGTAAGTACGAGTGTATGTACTAGTGTATGTACGAGTGTAAGTACGAGTGTATGTACTAGTGTATGTACGAGTGTAAGTACGAGTGTATGTACGAGTGTAAGTACGAGTGTATGTACGAGTGTATGTACGAGTGTATTTACGAGTGTATGTACGAGTGTATGTACGAGTGTATGTACGAGTGTAAGTACGAGTGTATGTACGAGTGTAAGTACGAGTGTAAGTACGAGTGTAAGTACGAGTGTAAGTACGAGTGTATGTACGAGTGTAAGTACGAGTGTAAGTACGAGTGTAAGTACGAGTGTAAGTACGAGTGTAAGTACGAGTGTATAAACGAGTGTATGTACGAGTGTAAGTACGAGTGTATGTACGAGTGTAAGTAAGAGTGTAAGTACGAGTGTAAGTACGAGTGTAAGTACGAGTGTAAGTACGAGTGTAAGTACGAGTGTATGTACGAGTGTAAGTACGAGTGTAAGTACGAGTGTAAGTACGAGTGTAAGTACGAGTGTAAGTACGAGTGTATAAACGAGTGTATGTACGAGTGTAAGTACGAGTGTAAGTACGAGTGTATGTACTAGTGTATGTACGAGTGTAAGTACGAGTGTATGTACTAGTGTATGTACGAGTGTAAGTACGAGTGTATGTACGAGTGTAAGTACGAGTGTATGTACGAGTGTATGTACGAGTGTATTTACGAGTGTAAGTACGAGTGTATGTACGAGTGTATGTACGAGTGTATTTACGAGTGTAAGTACGAGTGTATGTGAGTGTATGTACGAGTGTATGTACGAGTGTAAGTACGAGTGTAAGTACGAGTGTATGTACGAGTGTATGTACGAGTGTATGTACGAGTGTATGTACGAGTGTAAGTACGAGTGTATGTACTAGTGTATGTACGAGTGTATGTACGAGTGTATGTACGAGTGTATGTACGAGTGTAAGTACGAGTGTATGTACTAGTGTATGTACGAGTGTATGTACGAGTGTATGTACGAGTGTATGTACGAGTGTAAGTACGAGTGTATGTACGAGTGTATGTACGAGTGTATGTGAGTGTATGTACGAGTGTATGTACGAGTGTAAGTACGAGTGTAAGTACGAGTGTATGTACGAGTGTAAGTACGAGTGTATGTACGAGTGTAAGTACGAGTGTATTTACGAGTGTAAGTACGAGTGTATGTACGAGTGTATGTACGAGTGTATTTACGAGTGTAAGTACGAGTGTATGTGAGTGTATGTACGAGTGTATGTACGAGTGTAAGTACGAGTGTATGTACGAGTGTAAGTACGAGTGTAAGTACGAGTGTATGTACTAGTGTATGTACGAGTGTATGTACGAGTGTATGTACGAGTGTAAGTACGAGTGTATGTACTAGTGTATGTACGAGTGTATGTACGAGTGTATGTACGAGTGTATGTACGAGTGTAAGTACGAGTGTATGTACGAGTGTAAGTACGAGTGTAAGTACGAGTGTAAGTACGAGTGTAAGTACGAGTGTATGTACGAGTGTAAGTACGAGTGTAAGTACGAGTGTAAGTACGAGTGTAAGTACGAGTGTAAGTACGAGTGTAAGTACGAGTGTATGTACGAGTGTATGTACGAGTGTATAAACGAGTGTATGTACGAGTGTAAGTACGAGTGTAAGTACGAGTGTATGTACGAGTGTATGTACGAGTGTAAGTACGAGTGTAAGTACGAGTGTATGTACTAGTGTATGTACGAGTGTATGTACAAGTGTATGTACGAGTGTAAGTACGAGTGTATGTACTAGTGTATGTACGAGTGTATGTACGAGTGTAAGTACGAGTGTAAGTACGAGTGTAAGTACGAGTGTAAGTACGAGTGTATGTACGAGTGTATGTACGAGTGTAAGTACGAGTGTATGTACGAGTGTAAGTACGAGTGTATGTACGAGTGTAAGTACGAGTGTAAGTACGAGTGTAAGTACGAGTGTAAGTACGAGTGTAAGTACGAGTGTATAAACGAGTGTATGTACGAGTGTAAGTACGAGTGTAAGTACGAGTGTATGTACTAGTGTATGTACGAGTGTAAGTACGAGTGTATGTACTAGTGTATGTACGAGTGTAAGTACGAGTGTATGTACGAGTGTAAGTACGAGTGTAAGTACGAGTGTATGTACGAGTGTAAGTACGAGTGTAAGTACGAGTGTAAGTACGAGTGTAAGTACGAGTGTAAGTACGAGTGTAAGTACGAGTGTATGTACGAGTGTAAGTACGAGTGTAAGTACGAGTGTAAGTACGAGTGTAAGTACGAGTGTAAGTACGAGTGTATAAACGAGTGTATGTACGAGTGTAAGTACGAGTGTATGTACGAGTGTAAGTAAGAGTGTAAGTACGAGTGTAAGTACGAGTGTAAGTACGAGTGTAAGTACGAGTGTAAGTACGAGTGTATGTACGAGTGTAAGTACGAGTGTAAGTACGAGTGTAAGTACGAGTGTAAGTACGAGTGTAAGTACGAGTGTATAAACGAGTGTATGTACGAGTGTAAGTACGAGTGTAAGTACGAGTGTATGTACTAGTGTATGTACGAGTGTAAGTACGAGTGTATGTACTAGTGTATGT
This sequence comes from Catocala fraxini, assembly GCA_930367265.1. Lineage (NCBI taxonomy): Eukaryota > Metazoa > Arthropoda > Insecta > Lepidoptera > Erebidae > Catocala > Catocala fraxini. The sequence continues at coordinate 24,928,439 of OV884042.1, read as the reverse complement.
ACGAGTGTAAGTACGAGTGTATGTACGAGTGTAAGTACGAGTGTATGTACGAGTGTATGTACGAATGTATTTACGAGTGTAAGTACGAGTGTATGTACGAGTGTATGTACGAGTGTATTTACGAGTGTAAGTACGAGTGTATGTGAGTGTATGTACGAGTGTATGTACGAGTGTAAGTACGAGTGTAAGTACGAGTGTATGTACTAGTGTATGTACGAGTGTATGTACGAGTGTATGTACGAGTGTAAGTACGAGTGTATGTACTAGTGTATGTACGAGTGTATGTACGAGTGTATGTACGAGTGTATGTACGAGTGTAAGTACGAGTGTATGTACTAGTGTATGTACGAGTGTATGTACGAGTGTATGTACGAGTGTATGTACGAGTGTAAGTACGAGTGTAAGTACGAGTGTAAGTACGAGTGTAAGTACGAGTGTATGTACGAGTGTATGTACGAGTGTAAGTACGAGTGTATGTGAGTGTATGTACGAGTGTATGTACGAGTGTAAGTACGAGTGTAAGTACGAGTGTATGTACGAGTGTAAGTACGAGTGTATGTACGAGTGTAAGTACGAGTGTATGTACGAGTGTAAGTACGAGTGTATGTACGAGTGTATGTACGAGTGTATTTACGAGTGTAAGTACGAGTGTATGTGAGTGTATGTACGAGTGTATGTACGAGTGTAAGTACGAGTGTATGTACGAGTGTAAGTACGAGTGTAAGTACGAGTGTATGTACTAGTGTATGTACGAGTGTATGTACGAGTGTATGTACGAGTGTAAGTACGAGTGTATGTACTAGTGTATGTACGAGTGTATGTACGAGTGTATGTACGAGTGTATGTACGAGTGTAAGTACGAGTGTATGTACGAGTGTAAGTACGAGTGTAAGTACGAGTGTAAGTACGAGTGTAAGTACGAGTGTAAGTACGAGTGTATGTACGAGTGTAAGTACGAGTGTAAGTACGAGTGTAAGTACGAGTGTAAGTACGAGTGTAAGTACGAGTGTAAGTACGAGTGTATGTACGAGTGTATGTACGAGTGTATAAACGAGTGTATGTACGAGTGTAAGTACGAGTGTAAGTACGAGTGTATGTACGAGTGTATGTACGAGTGTAAGTACGAGTGTAAGTACGAGTGTATGTACTAGTGTATGTACGAGTGTATGTACGAGTGTATGTACGAGTGTAAGTACGAGTGTATGTACTAGTGTATGTACGAGTGTATGTACTAGTGTATGTACGAGTGTATGTACGAGTGTATGTACGAGTGTATGTACGAGTGTAAGTACGAGTGTATGTACTAGTGTATGTACGAGTGTATGTACGAGTGTATGAACGAGTGTATGTACGAGTGTAAGTACGAGTGTAAGTACGAGTGTAAGTACGAGTGTAAGTACGAGTGTAAGTACGAGTGTAAGTACGAGTGTATGTACTAGTGTATGTACGAGTGTAAGTACGAGTGTATGTACTAGTGTATGTACGAGTGTAAGTACGAGTGTAAGTACGAGTGTAAGTACGAGTGTAAGTACGAGTGTATGTACTAGTGTATGTACGAGTGTATTTACGAGTGTATGTACGAGTGTATGTACGAGTGTAAGTACGAGTGTATGTACTAGTGTAAGTACGAGTGTATGTGAGTGTATGTACGAGTGTATGTACGAGTGTAAGTACGAGTGTAAGTACGAGTGTAAGTACGAGTGTATGTACGAGTGTATGTACGAGTGTATGTACGAGTGTATGTACGAGTGTAAGTACGAGTGTAAGTACGAGTGTAAGTACGAGTGTAAGTACGAGTGTATGTACGAGTGTATTTACGAGTGTAAGTACGAGTGTATGTGAGTGTATGTACGAGTGTATGTACGAGTGTAAGTACGAGTGTAAGTACGAGTGTATGTACGAGTGTAAGTACGAGTGTAAGTACGAGTGTATGTACTAGTGTATGTACGAGTGTATGTACGAGTGTATGTACGAGTGTAAGTACGAGTGTATGTACTAGTGTATGTACGAGTGTATGTACGAGTGTATGTACGAGTGTAAGTACGAGTGTATGTACTAGTGTATGTACGAGTGTATTTACGAGTGTATGTACGAGTGTATGTACGAGTGTAAGTACGAGTGTATGTACTAGTGTAAGTACGAGTGTATGTGAGTGTATGTACGAGTGTATGTACGAGTGTAAGTACGAGTGTAAGTACGAGTGTATGTACGAGTGTATGTACGAGTGTATGTACGAGTGTATGTACGAGTGTAAGTACGAGTGTAAGTACGAGTGTAAGTACGAGTGTAAGTACGAGTGTATGTACGAGTGTATTTACGAGTGTAAGTACGAGTGTATGTGAGTGTATGTACGAGTGTATGTACGAGTGTAAGTACGAGTGTAAGTACGAATGTATGTACGAGTGTAAGTACGAGTGTAAGTACGAGTGTATGTACTAGTGTATGTACGAGTGTATGTACGAGTGTATGTACGAGTGTATGTACGAGTGTATGTACTAGTGTATGTACGAGTGTATGTACGAGTGTAAGTACGAGTGTAAGTACGAGTGTAAGTACGAGTGTAAGTACGAGTGTATGTACGAGTGTATGTACGAGTGTAAGTACGAGTGTATGTACGAGTGTAAGTACGAGTGTATGTACGAGTGTAAGTACGAGTGTAAGTACGAGTGTAAGTACGAGTGTAAGTACGAGTGTAAGTACGAGTGTATAAACGAGTGTATGTACGAGTGTAAGTACGAGTGTAAGTACGAGTGTATGTACTAGTGTATGTACGAGTGTAAGTACGAGTGTATGTACTAGTGTATGTACGAGTGTAAGTACGAGTGTATGTACGAGTGTAAGTACGAGTGTATGTACGAGTGTATGTACGAGTGTATTTACGAGTGTAAGTACGAGTGTATGTACGAGTGTATGTACGAGTGTATTTACGAGTGTAAGTACGAGTGTATGTGAGTGTATGTACGAGTGTATGTACGAGTGTAAGTACGAGTGTAAGTACGAGTGTATGTACTAGTGTATGTACGAGTGTATGTACGAGTGTATGTACGAGTGTAAGTACGAGTGTATGTACTAGTGTATGTACGAGTGTATGTACGAGTGTATGTACGAGTGTATGTACGAGTGTAAGTACGAGTGTATGTACGAGTGTAAGTACGAGTGTAAGTACGAGTGTAAGTACGAGTGTAAGTACGAGTGTAAGTACGAGTGTAAGTACGAGTGTATGTACGAGTGTAAGTACGAGTGTAAGTACGAGTGTAAGTACGAGTGTAAGTACGAGTGTAAGTACGAGTGTATAAACGAGTGTATGTACGAGTGTAAGTACGAGTGTATGTACGAGTGTAAGTAAGAGTGTAAGTACGAGTGTAAGTACGAGTGTAAGTACGAGTGTATAAACGAGTGTATGTACGAGTGTAAGTACGAGTGTATGTACGAGTGTAAGTAAGAGTGTAAGTACGAGTGTAAGTACGAGTGTAAGTACGAGTGTAAGTACGAGTGTAAGTACGAGTGTATGTACGAGTGTAAGTACGAGTGTAAGTACGAGTGTAAGTACGAGTGTAAGTACGAGTGTAAGTACGAGTGTATAAACGAGTGTATGTACGAGTGTAAGTACGAGTGTAAGTACGAGTGTATGTACTAGTGTATGTACGAGTGTAAGTACGAGTGTATGTACTAGTGTATGTACGAGTGTAAGTACGAGTGTATGTACGAGTGTAAGTACGAGTGTATGTACGAGTGTATGTACGAATGTATTTACGAGTGTAAGTACGAGTGTATGTACGAGTGTATGTACGAGTGTATTTACGAGTGTAAGTACGAGTGTATGTGAGTGTATGTACGAGTGTATGTACGAGTGTAAGTACGAGTGTAAGTACGAGTGTATGTACTAGTGTATGTACGAGTGTATGTACGAGTGTATGTACGAGTGTAAGTACGAGTGTATGTACTAGTGTATGTACGAGTGTATGTACGAGTGTATGTACGAGTGTATGTACGAGTGTAAGTACGAGTGTATGTACTAGTGTATGTACGAGTGTATGTACGAGTGTATGTACGAGTGTATGTACGAGTGTAAGTACGAGTGTAAGTACGAGTGTAAGTACGAGTGTAAGTACGAGTGTATGTACGAGTGTATTTACGAGTGTAAGTACGAGTGTATGTGAGTGTATGTACGAGTGTATGTACGAGTGTAAGTACGAGTGTAAGTACGAGTGTATGTACGAGTGTAAGTACGAGTGTATGTACGAGTGTAAGTACGAGTGTATTTACGAGTGTAAGTACGAGTGTATGTACGAGTGTATGTACGAGTGTATTTACGAGTGTAAGTACGAGTGTATGTGAGTGTATGTACGAGTGTATGTACGAGTGTAAGTACGAGTGTATGTACGAGTGTAAGTACGAGTGTAAGGACGAGTGTATGTACTAGTGTATGTACGAGTGTATGTACGAGTGTATGTACGAGTGTAAGTACGAGTGTATGTACTAGTGTATGTACGAGTGTATGTACGAGTGTATGTACGAGTGTATGTACGAGTGTAAGTACGAGTGTATGTACGAGTGTAAGTACGAGTGTAAGTACGAGTGTAAGTACGAGTGTAAGTACGAGTGTAAGTACGAGTGTAAGTACGAGTGTATGTACGAGTGTAAGTACGAGTGTAAGTACGAGTGTAAGTACGAGTGTAAGTACGAGTGTAAGTACGAGTGTAAGTACGAGTGTATGTACGAGTGTATGTACGAGTGTATAAACGAGTGTATGTACGAGTGTAAGTACGAGTGTAAGTACGAGTGTATGTACGAGTGTATGTACGAGTGTAAGTACGAGTGTAAGTACGAGTGTATGTACTAGTGTATGTACGAGTGTATGTACGAGTGTATGTACGAGTGTAAGTACGAGTGTATGTACTAGTGTATGTACGAGTGTATGTACTAGTGTATGTACGAGTGTATGTACGAGTGTATGTACGAGTGTATGTACGAGTGTAAGTACGAGTGTATGTACTAGTGTATGTACGAGTGTATGTACGAGTGTATGAACGAGTGTATGTACGAGTGTAAGTACGAGTGTAAGTACGAGTGTAAGTACGAGTGTAAGTACGAGTGTAAGTACGAGTGTAAGTACGAGTGTATGTACTAGTGTATGTACGAGTGTAAGTACGAGTGTATGTACTAGTGTATGTACGAGTGTAAGTACGAGTGTAAGTACGAGTGTAAGTACGAGTGTAAGTACGAGTGTAAGTACGAGTGTATGTACTAGTGTATGTACGAGTGTAAGTACGAGTGTATGTACGAGTGTAAGTACGAGTGTATGTACGAGTGTATGTACGAGTGTATTTACGAGTGTAAGTACGAGTGTATGTACGAGTGTATGTACGAGTGTATTTACGAGTGTAAGTACGAGTGTATGTGAGTGTATGTACGAGTGTATGTACGAGTGTAAGTACGAGTGTAAGTACGAGTGTATGTACTAGTGTATGTACGAGTGTATGTACGAGTGTATGTACGAGTGTAAGTACGAGTGTATGTACTAGTGTATGTACGAGTGTATGTACGAGTGTATGTACGAGTGTATGTACGAGTGTAAGTACGAGTGTATGTACTAGTGTATGTACGAGTGTATGTACGAGTGTATGTACGAGTGTATGTACGAGTGTAAGTACGAGTGTATGTACGAGTGTATGTACGAGTGTATGTACGAGTGTATGTACGAGTGTATGTACGAGTGTAAGTACGAGTGTAAGTACGAGTGTAAGTACGAGTGTAAGTACGAGTGTATGTACGAGTGTATTTACGAGTGTAAGTACGAGTGTATGTGAGTGTATGTACGAGTGTATGTACGAGTGTAAGTACGAGTGTAAGTACGAGTGTATGTACGAGTGTAAGTACGAGTGTATGTACGAGTGTAAGTACGAGTGTATTTACGAGTGTAAGTACGAGTGTATGTACGAGTGTATGTACGAGTGTATTTACGAGTGTAAGTACGAGTGTATGTGAGTGTATGTACGAGTGTATGTACGAGTGTAAGTACGAGTGTATGTACGAGTGTAAGTACGAGTGTAAGTACGAGTGTATGTACTAGTGTATGTACGAGTGTATGTACGAGTGTATGTACGAGTGTAAGTACGAGTGTATGTACTAGTGTATGTACGAGTGTATGTACGAGTGTATGTACGAGTGTATGTACGAGTGTAAGTACGAGTGTATGTACGAGTGTAAGTACGAGTGTAAGTACGAGTGTAAGTACGAGTGTAAGTACGAGTGTAAGTACGAGTGTATGTACGAGTGTAAGTACGAGTGTAAGTACGAGTGTAAGTACGAGTGTAAGTACGAGTGTAAGTACGAGTGTAAGTACGAGTGTATGTACGAGTGTATGTACGAGTGTATAAACGAGTGTATGTACGAGTGTAAGTACGAGTGTAAGTACGAGTGTATGTACGAGTGTATGTACGAGTGTAAGTACGAGTGTAAGTACGAGTGTATGTACTAGTGTATGTACGAGTGTATGTACGAGTGTATGTACGAGTGTAAGTACGAGTGTATGTACTAGTGTATGTACGAGTGTATGTACTAGTGTATGTACGAGTGTATGTACGAGTGTATGTACGAGTGTATGTACGAGTGTAAGTACGAGTGTATGTACTAGTGTATGTACGAGTGTATGTACGAGTGTATGAACGAGTGTATGTACGAGTGTAAGTACGAGTGTAAGTACGAGTGTAAGTACGAGTGTAAGTACGAGTGTAAGTACGAGTGTAAGTACGAGTGTATGTATGAGTGTAAGTACGAGTGTAAGTACGAGTGTAAGTACGAGTGTAAGTACGAGTGTATGTACGAGTGTAAGTACGAGTGTAAGTACGAGTGTATGTACTAGTGTATGTACGAGTGTAAGTACGAGTGTATGTACTAGTGTATGTACGAGTGTAAGTACGAGTGTATGTACGAGTGTAAGTACGAGTGTATGTACGAGTGTATGTACGAGTGTATTTACGAGTGTATGTACGAGTGTATGTACGAGTGTATTTACGAGTGTAAGTACGAGTGTATGTACGAGTGTATGTACGAGTGTATTTACGAGTGTAAGTACGAGTGTATGTGAGTGTATGTACGAGTGTATGTACGAGTGTAAGTACGAGTGTAAGTACGAGTGTAAGTACGAGTGTAAGTACGAGTGTAAGTACGAGTGTAAGTACGAGTGTAAGTACGAGTGTAAGTACGAGTGTAAGTACGAGTGTAAGTACGAGTGTAAATACGAGTGTATGTAGGTCGTGCGGCGAGCCCAAGGATAGGCTATTTGCTAAACATTAATTAGTAATTAGCTTCTCTAGACAAACGTTTGCATCCTGTCTCGTTACCGTAACATATGTTTACGTTCGTATCTTAATAAAGGGAGCAGTGACTCATTACATTACATCACAACGACTACTACATAAATACCCGGCTATGTACGTACATAGACATATCTATAATTATGTACGCACATAGGCAAGTGTACATTTTCTTTTTTTCGATATCACTAGCAATTTGGGTTTCACTTTACTAGTAATCTTGTAGACCCCTCCAGCTAAGTTTAAATGCTTGTATTAGGAGTGAGTTCACGTCAGTAGTGCAATGGGTGGAATTTGAACCCGCGACCTCTCGATCGCAAGTCCAATACCTTATCCATTGGGCAACCGCCGCTTCAAGATCTGAATAACATTAACTCAGAGCTGTGTGGATTACATCCTCACTAGCTATGATTTTAGTGCCCACTAGTAAGCGAGCCTATTGCCGTGTTACAACCATTGACAAGTGAAATCTTGACAAAGAATCTAATAAGAATTTGCCCAACTCAGGGATTGAACCCGAGACATTAATGTACAACAGACGCGTACACAATAACTGCGTCACTGGTAATGTTTAGCTTCTATGCTTTAGAATTCTAATGTCCAGTGTTATATCTACATACATAGATTCACGCCTGATACCCAGAGGGGTAGGCAGAGACTACGGATTTCCATTTGCTATGATCCTGACACACTTCTCTGGCTTCATTCACTTTCACCTCATTCCTCATACACGCTCGCCGGTTTAAGGTGCTCTTAACCTGGCCTTTGTCCAGAACGTCTCCGATCTGATCAAGAAGCGTTCGCCTAGGTCTTCTCCTTGCGATTGTTCCATTCACACTAGCCTTGTAAACTGATATAACTTCTTATACTCATGGTGTGGGTTACAATATGTCAAGTTATAATAAGTGTTCCTATCGAGATGTCCATTCCTATAAGACAGTTGATGACAGGACATTATCAACAACAATGTTGTATTAATTATAACTAGTGGCATTTATCTATCCCAATTACAAATAAGCGTGAGTATATGTATGTTGGTTTGTTATTGCCTCTAATGGCAGAAGAGTTAGCGGTCGCCATGATGGTAACTGCCGTGAACAGTCACAGACTGTGATTAGAGGTAGGTACTGATAGTAATATTCTATTACTTATACACAGTATAGACACTGCTTACCGTAATATAATATAATATAATAATGTTGGCCCTGTATTAAACTGTCCGACTGCTGGGCACGGGTCTCTTCTCATTGTGAGACGGGTCAGGCCATAGTCCACCTCGCCGGCCAAGTGCGGGTTGCCAGACTTTGTGTATCTTCTAGAACATTATGTAGAACTCTCATGCAGGTTTCCTCACGATGTTATCCGCCTTCCGATTCACCGTTAAAGCGAGCGGTAATTAATTATTTAATAAGCACATAACTTCGAAAAGTCAGAGATGCGCGTCTTGGGATCGAACTCGAGACCTCTGCGTGGCAGTCCAACGGTGTCCCACTGGGCTATCGCTGCTATGCTCTTTAAATTTCATTAATCGACTAACAGTTAAGTTTATTTGTTCTATTCATATTAATAAAGTTGATTGAAGAAAATCGTCTAGGTACTTTATAGTGACGGATAGTTGGCTACACAAAACCTCATAGAAACATTATGTTAAACGGACAAAAGGTCAAACTCAAATGTAATTACGTACAGTTTAAACGAATACCTATTGTATGGACAACAGTAATGACTTTAATGAAACGGTTGGTTAACATCGCGTGCGTGTCAGTGAGCCTATCTCGTAACCTATCATAATATTACATTTTTCACCTGCAAATTGCAAAATAATTACACTTTAAAATAGATACAGAACATTTGAAGGACATGACAACGGTCGGTGTTGCCCTCTCGCTCCACTGCCTACGGTAAAGCGAGACGGACGGTATGACGTGATACTGTTGCTACGTTTGCTGTCCTTATCTGACTTGTGGCCAAAGCGTAGTCGCGTCCTTGTCGTTGGCGTCGGTAGACAGACTGTCGCCACTGAAGCATTGTGCCGTGACATTGTAAGGGCAAGTCCTCACTGGCGATTCTCGGAATTTTACCATTTTTTGCGAGTTTGCTCATTTTATTATAATACATGTCATGTTCTGCGGTCCGTTTTTTTGTGTCAGTTTTACGTTAGACTTCTGGTTATGTAAATATTATACTTTAGTTTTGTTATCGTTGTACAACAAATATGGCCGTGGACATTAGTATGTCGTCTTTATCCGCTACACTAATTAAATTGTTCTAATATGGAATGACTAACACGAAGTTTAGATTATTCAAAGTGGTTTGCGTTAGGTATCTAAAGTCTCAAAACTGATTTATTTATTTAAAAAGTTTTTCTGAACATATATTATTATGTAATTGTATTCTTCAGCAAGGATCTCAATAGCGGCAGGAGTGTGTTTGTTGAGTTGAATGTGTGTTTTTAGCTTTGAATATAATTCAAAGCTAAAAAAATGCGAGTCGGCCTCGTTTACCTAGTTAAGATTAAGTAAAATAAGCTAGTTCAAGTTTATTGCTGTCGAGTACAGTCAAGAATTTAGTAATATACATTGTGAATTCTTTAATACAATAAAATTATAGATACAATTTAGGCTACAGACGTATGTATATTTTGAACATATACAAGTGACTTCAAAAAGTTACTTATATTCTGTAAAGAATATTACGTGTAACTATGTAATAACTAAAATCGTCTATTATTTTCCGAGACCCATTTCAACCACAGCTATTTATTTAACGATTATTACCGGCTTTTCAATTACTTAGAGAAAATTTTCCATACGATGGTATCATTAAAGTAATGACAGGAAAATGTTATGATATTTTATTGACTTTGTTACGTTTTTCAATCAGCCTGGTATTAAAGAAATATCGTCTATAACTCTATTGGAATACGTTTTATTTTAGTATAAAATGTAACTTAATTACCATTTGAGAGTATAAAAACGTCTGATGGCCGCTGACGGATTGTCTCCGTGAGTTCGGTTGACGATTGCATCTACAGATGAACAGTGATAAAAACTAAATGAACACATCGTTTAAGGACATGTGCTGTATATCTAACGCGAACTGAATAAAAATAAATCTGTAGTGCAATTTACATCCCACGATTTTAGCATAAACATCGAAAGTACTTATATTATATTTACTTTTTGCTCAATATAATGTATGAAAAGTACTTAACTTTTATTTAATTTGCTTAAAATAAGATTTGGTATAACCTATGTGTCGCTGACAATATAAAAATAAAATGAAAGAAGTTCTGAGGTAGGCACAACTATCACTAGGTCACATGAAGTGACAACCACGCAGTAATTTTGGCTGCCACTTACATTGCTGCAGTGGAAAGAATATGAACAAATTTACCATGTGGATGATATTGTACTAAAATAATACTTGAAACAATATGACCCACTTGGTCGTTATTAGCTACAGTCAAGCCTATCTACTAGCTACTTTGAACAATACATAATATTTTTAATAATTTGTGCACTACGGCTATAGATATAAAGATAGAAAATAAACTGCAGTTCTTTATCATAAACAAACTTTTGTCCGTCACTTTACACAAAATAGTCGTTAGTGAGTCGTGTCGTGAGGTCTGAACGGTCGCAAGGGTCACCTCTAAGCGTAGGTAACCTTGAAGCGTTGTGTGCGCGGCCTAATATCAACTGCATCGCTATATTATAACTGGCTACGTTGCCACCCGTCACACAGCGCGCGCATGAATCATGGCTGCAACTGAATACACTTTATATAATACAAGTTAATGTTAGAAATAAATCAGCATTCGATGGAGCGAATCGCCGAGCTGGCCTGACAGTTAACGTCTGATACTTTGCCAGATATGTATATTATGCCGAAGGTAACTGTGATGTTACACATACATATATAGTCTCACATATAAATCAAAGGAATATCACACTCACATTTCACTAGTGATCATTTTGGATCTCACGCAATAGGTAGCGAAGGTGGTAGCTTTTTATACACCTACCTGCTAGACATTGGCTGCCTTGATTATTATTTGCCTGAAACATTCCTTCATTGTGGCCTTATTAAGCATAAACATTGTATTGCTAAGACCTCGGATAAAAAAGTTGCACAGATCCACTTGCCATTCGGGAATTTCGGCTAGGGAATCATCCACTCTATGGAAGATAGAAGCTCAAGGTCATATATGTATTTATACACAATGTATTCCTGAGTATCTATATTAGGGTTTTTGGGATTCTTAAGGAGACCCAGTGCGGTGAGCAGTACGTCTGCACGGATGGCGTAGTGGTTTAACTTGTTGCTTAGCCAATGCCACTGCGCCGAGTGTTGTGGGTTTGATGTACGGGACAAAAATTTGTGTGATCCACATGTTCCGAGTTTGGATGTTCCTCCAGGAATTATTCGTAGTGCGAGATTTATCTTTTTAGGATGAAAAAGGCGCTCATAGCTAGTTGCACTCACTGATCGGTAAACGATTAGCGAGGTTAAGCAACGTTGGGTGCGGTCAATCTATAGATGGGTGACCGCTTAGTGGTATTTCATCTGAGCGTTTAGTGGTATTGCTTCGGAGGGCACGTAAAAAGTCGGTCCCGGTTGCTGTCAAATTGACAGCAGTCGTTAAGCTATGTCAGAGGCCTACGGGTGGCTTGAACAACTCTTGACAACAGGTTGGCCTCTAACCACACGAAAAGAAGAAAAAGGATAAAATTCTTTAACCTGGTGTATTTTTTACTCTGGTGGGACAAGGACACCCATTTGGAATCTCGGCAAGGTGGCAGTAATCCTTCTGGAATGACGCGACCATGAGTTGCTCTAAGTGCCTACTAATTTGCAGTGATATACTACTTTGTCATCGAGAAAATGTTCTGTCTTAGCAGTTTAGAACTAAACTCCAAAAACTTATGCACACTATACCTTTTTTATCTATACTTCTATTTAAACTTAGTTTTTTGGTTTTACACAAAAGTCATATTTTTATATTTTTTATTTAGCACATTTGAAAGATCCTTACCTAAGGAATCTCCCGTTACAATTTGATTCAGATATTCTGAGACACCCTGTACCTCCATATGTGTGGTTTGATGCCCAGTCGAGTAAAATGTTATTGAGTTTCTCTTTGTTAAGACATTTAGTAGCAGCACAGCGTCATTTTTTAATATAATAGGCTTGTGTTCAACCGCTATCCCACCAGATGTTACGTGCCGATGCAGTCAAAGATGGAGCCCGCTTGCCTAGAAGATACCTATTCACTCGCGACTTGAAGACACCCAGATTGTACTCATCGGGAAACACAGACTTAGGTAACGAGTTCTACTCCTTTGCGGTTTGGATTATAAAAGTGGAAGCAAAGCGTTTCGTGCGTACATGTGGGATATCCACCATGTACCAAATATGTCTAAACATAAACCTGGTAAATAGGACTCATTTTCTGTTACGTGGCATCTATACAGACTTGTTACATTGATCATGACACCTCTTCTTAGCCCCTTGAGCATAAACAAACTTGGTGCTATATAATGTTATAATTTATTTGTAAATACAAAAGTAAAGCATCAATAGATAAGTGTTCCATTCATGTGTTTCCTGTCCTCGCGTCGCGCTTGCAAATTACACTTTCGGTCCGTCCAAGGTGAGACGACATATTGTCGCAAGGCGATACGTAACTAACTAACCACACACTCACGGACCGAGCGAGCAGCGGAGAATAAGAAAATGCATATCTATGTATATGCATACATATATGTATGTTTAATAATATGTTTTGGGGAGATATAAGCAGGAGCTTTATAAGGAAGATTGCAGTTAAATAATCATGTGTATTCCTTCCTTAAGGAGACGCTATGCTGTTACGGATACTGGTGCTTTGATTAATTATTAGCGCTTACGGCTCAGCTGTTGTAGGATCTGCGTAGCGCATGTTATCCTATTTTTACAAGGGTCCATAGATAATAATAACATTTCAAAATTAAGCACGGAGTTTGTTCAAAAATGTTTACTTTTCAAATACATACTTTGCCCAATCCGTGAATCGAATCTTACTCCTTAACAAACGCAAACATAATTATGCTAAGCACTAATAACTCGTTGATTGCTTTAGTGTGTATAGTTGGATGTATATAATCCGCGCTCCGCTACGCTAGTCGCTCCGCACGTCTCAGGTCGCCGGCGGAGACGACGTATTAATTCGCCAGCTGTTGCTATAAGGAAGTGTTAGAAAACTTCGATACAGGAGACCTTCAACTACTTAGCGTCTCCCTGCTGACCACGTCCTGTGATATTTGGCGATATCTTATCACTCGTCTGCTGTTAATTACAATATCCGGTTAAAATATTGCTTCGGCTGTCTTCTTAGTAATATGTAGATTCACGCCTGTATGCCTATATATAAGGGGTAGGCAGACGTGTAGTATGCGCGCTATGCTTTAGATTCCACACAAAATAGTGCAAGCGTAACGCCTTCTTTATGCTGCTTTTGAGAATTACTTTACAGAAATACCTATTCTGACATGATTTAACCTGGAGTCGAACCCGAGACATTGTGAGAAGCCGCTAAATTCTACCCTATTACCAACGAGTCGGAACCCACTTCGTTATGAAAGTTACGCAAGATCAATATTGATGGCTTACGGCTGACGGGTTGCTCCCAAGTTTCCGGCCGGTTGGTCGTGAAGGGCGAAGACTCGAGAAGGTCCGGACCGCTAAGTTTTCCAATTACTCATGTGCGAAGTAGTAATGGTTTATGTGTTAACTGCTCGATGGCATCACAAATCACTTGATACTAATAATTCCTCAAACTAAAAGTCATTTATTCATTTGGGTTACAAGTAACATGTGAACTTTAAGTTTATTAATTAGTGAGTTTAGTCAAGATATATTTATAGTTGCTAGGTTTATCAAATATTTGTCTACGAGAACTGCATGAGAGGCATGCAGATTTACTATATAAGTATACCTACATAGGTAATATGTGATCAAGTATAGACGACATTAAAAAGATAGATTTTTTTTATTTGATGTCCCATACATACCCAATTTTTTTTTCATACCTCTAATCTGGCAAACAAGCATACGGCTCACCTGATGGTAAGTGGTCACCGTCGCCTATAGACGCCTGCAACACTAGAGGCATCACTTGCGCATTGCCGACCCTTTAGGAAAAAAGGGATGTGGGAAGGAAAAGGAGCGGGAAGGAGGAAATAGGGTTATTGGGCCTCCGGCATTCTCACTTACCGAACGAAACACAACAGTAGGAATACTGCTATTTCACGTCGATATTCTATAGATAGATAGGGTAGTCCTTCCCCGTCCTATGGACTCTCATAACCAATTATCTACACTAATTCTGCATGATTGCTATGATTTCCTAAAATACTTTGTGACCGATGAATTTAGTAAGGAATACTTAAAATTATTTAACTGTTAATTAATAAATTTTATGGCGTATGACACCTGTATCGATATTCTTATAGAGTAAGGAAAGAGTCATGGACACGATTGGATTCGCATCTGATGGGCGAATACGATGATTTAGTTATCCAGTATATAGTTAGTAGAAGATGGTTAAATGGTTCCTAAGCAGTTCGGAGTTGTAACTTTAAAGTCGTGTTTAAAGTTTAAGAAATAATACTTGTACGAAGTCTGGCAGTGACGGTGAAATGTAGGTGCGACGCATCGCTGCCCTCGTCTTTATATATAATAATATCTTCCCTGTAATAAACTGTCCCACTGCTGGGCACGGGCCTCTTCTCAGTGTGAGAAGGGTTAGGCTATATTGCACCACGCTGGCCCAGTGTTAGCAGACTTCACATATATTCGAGGACATTATGAAGAACTTTTAGACATGCAGGTTTCCTCACGATGTTTTCTTTTATCGTTAATGCGAGCGATACTTAACCATTTAATTGATCGGTAAACGATTAGCGAGGTTAAGCAACATTGGGTGCAGCTAGTCTATAGATGGGTGACCGCTTAGTGGTATTTTATCTCCGTGATTCGGAGGGCACTTAAAAAGTCGGTCCCGGTTGTTGTCAAATTGACAGCAGTCGTTAAGCCATGTCAGAGGCCTACGGGCGGCTTGAATAACTCTTGACAACAGGTTGGCCACTAACCACGCGAAAAGAAGAAGAAGATACGCACATAACTTGGAAAAGTCAGAGGTGCGTGCCTTGGGATCGATCTCGACACCTCTGCGTGGCAATTTAACGGTTTTCCGCTAGGCTTTCGCTACTATATACAATAATGATATTATTACACAAAACTGCATTTGATTAGCTAGTTGGTTAGGTAGTTCACAACCTGATCCTGTATCTGATAACGTGGAGTATTTGATAATCAGTTATACTTGGCGATGACATCACTCTGTCTATGGCACAAAAACATAACGACCCGCTGTTCATACTGGGGTGACCACGCGTTCGAGTATGGTGTCTAGAATATTCTACGAAAGTCAGTCCACCCTAATTATACTTGAGCGAGCCGATCTGTGAACTATCCCTACTCTATACAAGGTATGGTTTAAATATGGCACCCCAGTAAACTTGTGTTGAATCCATTCAGAGTATAGTATAGGTATCTAGGCTTTCTTATAGGTGCTGGATTATTGTGCTAGTAGTCTAGGATCCATGCCCTCATATGTCAGCGACTCCTACTTGCACTCTTAGCGATGCGAGGATATTATCATTATGGCCAGTCCCACAACTAACAAGTAAAAGTTATCCGAAAGATAAATCGCATGCCGTCTCACTCATGTTATGTTAAAGAAGAGAGATGGCGAGACTTTTATCTTATAGATAAATGCTATTTGGAGGTGGTGAGACAAGCCCTTAGTGTTATAAGTTTCTATTAGTTACGATAACAATTTTGATCTGAGAGGTCGTGATTTCTAGCGAACTATAATATGTTTTGATGACTATCAAAACATATTATAGTTCGCTAGAAATCACGACCACGACGAAAATGTGACGATATTTCTGACTAGAAATATCGTCACATTTTCGTACCAACGTCACGTGTATATTCCTACAACTAACACCTTCTACTATAACTCAACACAAGTAACATCATAAGTATATTAATGTTTGTTTGAGCAGGTTCACAGCCAGCTTCTTCGGCGCTCTGAGAGTAGCAAGTTGCCCCCTGTGCAATCGATCGCTTGCTTTGTATGCTTTGCCTATAATGTAATATTTAGCAGTATGCAATTATCGACAAGATGGTGTCCCTAGCTCGCTGGTCGGTAGGTGGGTAAAAACGAACATTTGTGCATTTGCAGCGTCATGGCGATCAATTGAGTGCGGAACATTAGAACTGTATCCTTTGTTATAAAATAATTATACACGCTTTTGTCTCTACAATTGCCTGCACGTACACATACCCACCAGCCAATCATCTGTTAGTTTGTATTGTGGTTATAGTAAATAACACCTTATTGTGGTATTGATTTAGTTCCTGATTAGTCTGCAGTTTAATACCGCGTCGGTACTTACGTTGCTAGGCGTTTAATCGAGTCGTTTTGGTAATAATTTTGAATATCGGATTGTATTTTCTGTTTGACTAAAATAAAACTATAATTTCATAATACAAGTATATGTTACAATAACTAAATATATTGTCACGTAGATTTTTAAAATAGTTTTGACTCTACATGTATCTTTTGTACCCGTTATCTTTGTGGACTAATGACATCGATTGATTGCTATAATATTATGAACATACATACATACATGTATGCCTCGATGGCGTAGTGGTTAGTGTAACCGACTGCCACGCCTGAGATAGCGGGTTCGATTCCCGCACAAGTCTAACATCTGTGTGTATGAACATGGATGTTTGTCTTGGTCTGGGTGTTTCGATGTATAATATGTATGTATTTAAAAAAAGGTACATATGTATGTGTATCCATTGTCTAGTACCCATAGTACAGGCTCAGCTTAGTTTGGGCTAGATGGTGTTGTGTGTATGTGATAGAATATTATTTTATAATATTTTGTATTATATTGTAGAAAAACATACTTTCCTATCTTATTCTAATAACTACTGAAGCTAGGGCTAAGGCGAGGTGTTATACGGCAAAAACTAAAGAGCGTTATAAAAAAAAGTTTAATGTGTTTCTAAATTATAAGGATTGACGTCGACACTTTTATTGAAGTTATTAACGCATGCCCATAGTTTCTAATAATATTATCTAAATTCGACTTCTCAGCTATTAATTCCACATTTTTCTATACACTGATATAATGTGAGAGCCCGTAACACGTAACGAAGTCGTCCTTCCACCACTATTGAATCGATGAGCTCTGTTCATCCTTTAGGTCATACCTATAGATTAAAATGCAAATAGCGTCGACCTCACACAACTATTGATTAACTTTTATATCAATTCAGTTTTAACTCGATGCATCTTTTATATCTATGAAAAATATTGTAGATATGAACATATTTTCACAGATTTTCATGAGAGCATTCGTCCTTTGCTGAAAGCTGAAATGCTACTTAAAGTTGGAGAAACTGAAAAAGTACTTCTTGCCTACAGAATATCATCTGGTCTGAGCTCCTTTAGAAAATGCTGTGCTGGTAACACCGATTTCAGTGCTCCATGTCCCTTGCACTGATAGCAAGGCCAATCTTTATTCATGTGATTACATAAATAAAGATTGCAATAGATTAAATAAACCTCTGGTGTTGTAAATCCACGTCTATGCATTACGGTTGCTGTTTACCATCAGGCGGACGTAAACCTATTTGCTCTCTTTTGTTGTATAAAGAAATATGAAATATAGGTATAATACTCAAATCTGCCTGCGCTTTAGCCCTTGCAAATCCTGTAGGAACGATATTATGGATCCAGGATATTATGTGTCAAGTTTCATGCAATTCCATTAACCGATTTACGCGTGATCGAGTAACGAATATCCAAGCATCTTCATAAACTCACACATTTTTAGATGGTGGTGGTGATGATGTCAAGGTCCCCAGCTAGAGGAAAGATGTCGACAGCTGATATCCACCAGTCATAAAAGTGTTCTAGAGTTAACCTTCAATAAGCATTGGTTGGTAACAGTATGAAAGAATTCAATTATGGTTGTGGCGATGACATAATCGCGGGGCTTCGAGCGCGGCCGCCACACTGATCGGTCGCGCTGATAACACCTAATACATTCTCGACAATGGTCCGAGCACAACGCGCCATGAAAACCAATGACTCTATATCGATAGCTTTAGAGAAACGTTTACAGATATACTAACATAGAACAATTATTGCAATATGTGAGAATGTGCAATATCGAGCATAATTGCCTTGATAGCGTAGAAGTATGCTGCGGAACCAAAGGAGTCCTGTGCAAGATCTTATGTTTACAGACGATTGTGAGGGCCCATCCTAAGTGGATATATGAGTATCTTCTCTTAGGAAATTTTAAGTGGCAGCTTGTGGCGTTTGATGGTAATATTATTACGCGAGACCTTAAAATATAGCAAACATTGATGCTGGACATCTCTGATGACAGCCTCCGGCTTACGTCTTTGTATGAGATGTGAGTCTGTATATATTATGAAGAGGTTTATGTTGCTGGGTTGTTCCTAAAATGACAAGCCAAAACCTTTTTAGGAAAATATCCCTCGACGGGTTATTGGCACAAGGATGTTTAAGGCACTTACCAAAACTGAATTAATGATGCTGCTTAAATTTGCAATACCAGCTTGGAGCTTGAAAGGACATGTATCCCCCATATCAAGCCACAATTACCACGTACAGTCGTCGGTCTTGATTACACGATATCCACTACCCAGGGCAGCCATACTTAAGGTACAAACAAAAGTAGTATTCTCAAAAATAAGAGTTTTAATATTCATAATATTGATAACTCAAATGTTCTTTAGACTTAAGGAATAGTTAATTATCGCTCTGCCATTTTTCCAGACAACCTTGGCATGAATATTATTAAAGAAAATAATTAAGACAATGTATAATGTATTCAGTTAATAACATTTCAGCATTTAATTAATAATAATATTCTATCACATACAACACCGTCTAGCCCAAACTAAGCAGAGCTTGTACTATGGGTACTAGACAGTGGATAAACATACATATATACTTTGTTTTTGTAAATACATACATATTATACATAGAAACACCCAGAGCAAGACAAACATCCATGTCCATGCACACTAATGTTTGACTTGTGCGGGAATCGAAGTTAAAGTAATACAATATTGGTTTGTACTTTGTCGGCACATGGTAAACGCGCGGTGGTTATTGATTAAATTGATCAATGTAGACCTATATTGATGAATAAGCGTCTCATGGAATAATTGGAAATGCAAAACACGTGACTGTAACAAAACCTGGTAACGCATACCTAAAATTGCCGAGTTGTATTTCATTGCATTTGTTTATGAATTGTGCATGTGCTTTAACCGCATCAGGTTCGCGTCGCCCACTAAGTCCCCTTCCGCCCTCTCCGTCGGCGATGGAATCAATTTGTAAAGATATTCTTCTCACAGATCTATTTCGCCGCCTGTTTCTGCGAAGTCTTCGTAGAAGGCATCCTGCTGCGGATCGCGTGTCATTTCCTATCTATGTTACCAATGGCTTTGATCACAGCCGGCAGCGAGGGGTCAATACATTTTACTGCAACTAACTAGCAACCGTATGCAGTTATTTGCTAAAACAATAGTGCTATTATTTTTATGACGGTGATAGATGACCAATTTCTACTAGCAGCCTAGTATTTCTAGTAGTAGACGGTGTCTTCATCCATCCTTGGAACCGTTAACAATTGATACAATTACCGAGAATCATTGCTGTCTCCAAATCTTACAAGGGAATTCCGTCTATCGCGCCTGACCGAGCGGCAGGCGCGTATTAACTTAAGTGCCATGACTCTCTATGATTTCTGCAGAAGAGTCCACCGGTAGTTCAAGATGGCCATCGTTAAGCCATAAGAGCATCGTAACCATTTACCACGAGACTAGCCTGCTAACGAAAGTTCATAAAAACTATGACTAAAAAAATAAAGGAATCGCGGTGTATGTTCATAGCACAAGGTCAATAGCGTGACACATGCAGACATAACTCGGCGTTGCATAAAGAGGAATGTGTGTGTTATCAGTGACCTCGGCCTTGGCGCTATCGCATTTCTGCCGCGCACCGAACCGGGGACCACGCGCTACACAGGGCTGCCTCTACCACACCTGACACTAACACTTATTGAAAAAATATTTTTTTAAGGAAATTGTTTACGAACTTGTAATTTATGCGATGATTTTGCCCAAGGTGCCGTCTATTTCCAAGTTCAAGGCTAAAATTATGCGATTTATTTATATAGTAATTGAAAACGTGCATTTTCTCATTTATAAGCAAATGTGTTAATTTACAATTACATACGTATCTTATATGCACGATTGGACACAGGCAGGAACTTTACTCTTAACGGCTTGGAAAGTGCTTCCATTGAATAGAAAAACATCAGAACTGCAGTTCGAATCTAAATAGCCTTTTGTCGTGGTCTTACAGTGATTAGAATTGCCAGAGGTATTTTACGAGGTGCGGGTGGAGACATTGAAATCGTTAGCTCCCTTACCGACGTAAAGACAAGTACTACACTTATCTTCTGCGCTAGTAGCGTAATTAATGAATTCACGTATTAACATTGATAAACTTCCATCTGACTTTGTATTAGAAGCTGAAGAGTAGCAGCCCTGATAACTAGCACACACTGATTGTTGTTTACAGCATCGCGCTATTATTTGTCATCGCTGGTCTTGATTTATAGGGTTTGTTGCCATCGATTATGTGCCTTCGTACGGGCCACAGGTCTCTGTGGATTTTATCAAAATAAACACAATATATAATAGCTCTATAGTATCGCTGAATGAAGCAAGGCTACTAAAAAAAGTAAAATAACAAAAGGTAGAAAATGTCACAAGACAAATGAAGAAACTGAACTATATGATGAGGTCAGGAATAGATAAATGGAGGAAAGGCGTAACAGAAAGGTACTCCAGTAAGGAGCAAAGACAAAGAGACAGATAACACCAAAGATAGGAGGACAGGCCACCATCGTACTCGACAAGACAAGCATAAGATGTAAGCGTATTTTCTTATTATTGTTGGTCAGAGTATATTTTTATGCTATTAATATTGTTATTTATTACAATGAAATATAAGGTTCAGCTGCATGTAGCTATGTCTTTAAACATAGTGGAAATATTTTTATACCATTTAAGTGGTAATATACTTACGTATATGCTTCGTCCCATTATAAGCAGTCGTCGATAGACTCTCGCAGTGCCAAAATAACTCACTAAGCAAAAAAATTATTCGATGCCAGAGCTAGAACTATTCCATGATCACTTTCTGCCCTTATTGTAGTGGAGTGCTATTGCACACACGTTATTGAAAAGCTATGGAAATCCCTAATCTCGTCAGACGTGCAAATCAAGGATATGTTTGTGAGCTTCTGTAGGGTGGTAGTACTCTACGAAACTGTGCGATTCCGATCTTTGCCCCTCTAATTATTTAGATGATTAGGTGCACGTACTTATTGTCATGTTGATCCTAAATAATTATACCTACACACGTATGATACACGTGTCTCCTCATTCGAAGCTAGAAGTATAATCAGTAGACATTACGCAACAAGCAAGTGTTGTGTATTGTTCACCAGTCTCTGCGCTGATGCTCCGGGGGTATTGTCGGAGTTTCACACAGTAACTACCAACAATACGTCAAAATATGAATCGTCAATATTTTTAATAGTATTTACTTTTTATAAAAAGACTGCTATTTGCTGATCTCTGACCATTATGTTATAATTATGAAACGGCTCGAACATTTATGACATGTAGTAATTATGTCCATGACAAGGATCGAAATACTTAGGTCAGGGTCAATTTTGTATATGCTTTCATTTTAAAATAAATGCCCGCTCTGTTGCTTTGTTGCGGCGGACTTAACGGACTTAGAATGTTCGTAAAGTTGTTACCGATGACAGACTACATCCAGACTTAGATAAATAGTTTGCAGATCACACAAACAATAGTTCCGTGCGGGGTTCGAACCCAACATTCCAGACAGCGGCATCAGCGAGGCTAACGCATATCTTAAACAGTATTTTTCCAAAGATTATAATTATCCGCGTCGATGCTCGTCTAATCTCAAATTAACTCATTAGTCTAGTAACTAACGAGTTAAATGACAAGATCATTTAACATCAATCAAATACTATATTATGTCTATTATACTGATACACATAATTACATTTTATCTGTCCAGTGCTACAGGTGCCATGTGAGAGTTTCCACAATAAGCACATCTGACTTTTTAATAAATCAATGTGCTTATTATATTAGTCGCTGTAAGGGTAAACAAAACCTGTACATCTAAGAGTATATAAAACTTTCTCAAATACATGATAAGTTTTTAAGCCCGCAGTCTGTCAGTTTACTAAATTATGAGCCGTCTCATACTGACAGGATGCCTGTCGTAGTCGGTTAGCTTACAAACAGGCTTTATATTATAACTATTATTTAGTTATAGAAACTTCGAGAATAAATGTTCCGTTTAACGTAGCTTCCACGGCGACAAAAACTACTTGTAACTAACTCTTTCAGCTGGCCTTCACGGTGACACAAATTACAGCAGAACCAATTATTTTACAAGCGCTGGGTGGAAGTCAGTTCCGACTATGTGAATTTACTATTATAAATATATCTCGGCCATTAAAAACGTTTTATATTGGTATAAAAAATACACTGTCTTCGCTTATAGTCTTGAGAGCTCCACACATGGTTGTGACACATAATTACTGTATAGTAATTAGCAAAACGAAGTATAAGATACAGTACTAATATGTTTTAGTCGTGATTTCAAAATACGATGTAATATTTGATCATTATCTATAAGAACATCTTTCTGACATCTAGTATGACATTATCGTGGTAGTTTTTTACTAAAGAAGCTTTAATGTCATCAAAATTAAAACTTAATAAATAAATTAAGTAGATTTTAATAGAGGATTAGAATCTCAAAAATTAATAACTAGATGTAGTTTTTGAAAAATAATAATTTTAATATGTTTTTGAGCTTTATGCTTCAAATATTTAACAAGATATGACCATATCTTACAGATAATCATACATTGAGTTCACACGAATATCCAGTGTTATAATTGCATGAGTCTTAGTTGAGAGCTAAGATGTCCGTCGGCAGACTGGCGCGGCGCGGCGCTATAAAATTGTAAAACAAATTTAATTAAGTCTGAACGTTTATTACGTGCTAAACTTTCAATAGCCTTCGACATTTTTTCTGTCTTCCTTCTATAAGGTACAGTAACGGGCAAAAACATTAACGGAACAAAAAAATTGGACACCGTAAATGTCAATTATAAAAACCTTTTTTTGTCCCAAGAGTTGTTGGGACAGTTGTACGAAGGATACCCAAGTTTACACGACCCGAAAGATTGAAATAAGAAATTAACTAGGATCGATGGAAGCCATATCTTTTGTGTCTCTCTGTTACTTTATGTAAATGTTTTATGAGCGGATATAATATAATATGTATTTTGATTCCTAATTTTATTATGAAAGTGGTTTATTTAGTCCTTCGTCTATCTAGTGCTCTGCATTCAAGACACACTGGGCAAAAATTTGAGATGCATAAAATCATCTTCCGCTGTATCAATATTTGTATACCAACCTGCGATACAAGGATACCTAATTTGGGTGTGGCCTTTCAGAAAGAAAGTATAGTATTACTATATTACTTCTCTTTCCTTAAACTATCACAATTGTGAGGTGGTAACAGTTCACTCTGTGCCTCATTAGGATGCCGGTCGCTCCGGGAGCGGCGTCACTAAGCAGCGCTGGATTCATCGGGACAATACGCGACGGTATCGCACTGCTAATGGCATCGGTCGTACTAACAATTAACAATAGATTTGCTTCATGGAATCGTCGCACATCACGCCATTGTTTGATGAAGACTATATCAATTTTATACGTACCTAGTAGGTAGTTACTAGCAGTACTTATAATGTTCTCTGGGCGTGGGTATATCTATCTGTATATCGGTCGCCCTCGGCTTTGGCGAAGTCAGTATTTCAATCTAGGATACCTAACCCTTTCAGTTGTATAAGAAAATAACACATATAAATCAATTATATATTAACCTGTGCATGCTTGGTTGAGATAAGTTTTTAATTGGTTAATTGTTTATAGTTCATAATTTTGAATCGCTTTTTTGATGAGGAGCTTACTGCCAATAAAAGTGAGTTACACAGAGCTGTTACCTAGTAAGCTAATAGAACTCTCTTTGTTGAAGTTATATCGTAACCTTGAATAAAGTGCTCGATGTAAGTGCACGGGTAGCTATGTCTCACGTGATCGTTTTGATTGTTACTACCAATACACCATAAAATCTTCTGACGGAATTAGGTATGAGGTTCAATTCCCAGGTCGGGCCATCAAATTACCTAATTACCATATGTTGATTACTTATATGTATATTACATATATATATTGTAAAGAATCAGGTGGGCTAAAATTCGTAGGTCTGGTGACATTGGGATCTTGTACTTTTAGGTAAGTTTGTCTCTTTTTATTTACGGGCTAAGCAAAGTGTAGGCCAGGTAGACGCTGGTCCGCGCTTTTACATTACATTTACACGTTGCCTAATTGCCTACATTACGCCTGCTATGTTTTAAGTCTTACGTATTAGAGGAGGAGTCTATTGCCAGAAATCTATCCGGTATGAGCCATTTCTCAACAGTAATCCAATAACACTGTATTGCTCTCGTGCATTCATATAGTACAAGACTTATGATCCACCAAAACATATGATCCACTAAAAACATAGGTGTAAACTTGAAAATTTAACATTAGATCATAAATACATACCTACATAACATTAGTCCCGTAACTACATAGGTATTATATATACCTATGTAATTACGGGACATTATATATTACTATAGTATTACTACATAGTAAATTAGTATCGGAAAATTAAATATAAGGCAATAAAGTGTATGAGATTATCTTTAAACACAATTTAGATACATCCTGCTCTTCTTCCCCTAAGCCTCCTTTTACCACAAACAACATAGAAGCACCATAAACTTACCCACGATAAATATAACAAGCACTCATGGCGTAGCTGACGTCACTCCATGGTAATGAGAGACCAAGAAACATGTTATCAACTTTTTTCGCCCACTTCTATTAATAATTTCTCAGTAAACAGGATACAGAAATATATTTCAACATGCGAAATTACAGACCACAAAAAATGTGATTATTATTAAAGGAAATGTACCATCATTACGACATCCTATGGACTGTACTCTCGCGGATCTTTTTTAAACGAGCAAAAAGTACTGTTAGCCATCTGCCGCTGTGATAATGTATACTCGAACTTATTGTCGTCAACATAAGGTCGAAGTTCGTTTGCTTGTGAGGTTCGTGAATGGCAAAGTTAAGGTTGCCAAATAATAATACCGCTCCAGCTGAGAGTAGGCACTAGAGGCATGACATAATGCTGCAAAAAACTAACAAGTCAAGGTTTCTGCCGAATCACAGTTGATGCAAAAACTGTAGCCATGGCAACTGCAACAGGCGAGTTAACGGGCAAGCAGTGAGCGAGCGCAGAGCACCTTGTCAATAGATGGCGGTACTAGTATTCGTTGTTGCTTACATTTAGGAATCAGCTCGCGTACTAACGGTTCTCAATGACCTATCTATCTGGGGTTTATCTTACTAGTGCTAGCAACTTGACATATATTTGTTTCTTACCGCAGTGGTGCAGCGGTATCGAATGCGACTGCTATGCTTCAGGGGTTAGATTTCCGGGCCGGGCAAAGATACTAATATTTTGTAATACTGTTAAAAAATAGTACCAGCTTCTTGAACTGTGCCTAATAGATGGCCTAAAAGTCTTTGCTGGCGAAATGTGGGTGTAATACACCCAGTAAAATAAAGTAATAGTAAACATATGTATATACACATATTTATTTATTTATTCTGAATTACTAACAAATGTTACAATAACACAATTGCACAATTATATACAAGCACATATAGTATATTTTGAATGTCTATAGTTAACGTGATACGTTCAGCTTGTAAATGAACATTTTTACGCATCTACGATCCTTTGTGTGTATACGACAGAATTTCTACTACTTACTAATCCTTCCGGGGATGTATGCAGCTTATGACAGAATTATATTTCTAGTTCGCAAAACTCAGACAAAACAAACAAGAGGATATTTTAAATTTACCTTTTGAGACAACGAACACTTGATACCCAACTCGAAGCAACTTACTGTGACACTATTTTATTACCTATTTTATTATATTTTACAAGTACGTTTCTGTCATGGTATATCTCAGAGGTAAGAGAGTAAGCCAGATGTGTATTGGGAAATATAGAGCTTGAGAATATTATCATTTACCGCACATTTCCAAACACCGGGTTCTTGCTTTCTTACAGAAAAGACCTAAATCACCTCGCCTAAGAATCTACTACAGAGTTAGGAGCAAACATATGTTACTGGTGCAATGAGGCATTTCACGTATAATAACTTATAAAAATTTATAAGTTACGATATGTAAAATAAAAATTAAAAAATATTATGTTTATGTGATAGTTATAGTTAGCAGTTAGATTGGTTCGTTGTAGGCAGCGAGGCCGACAGTAGCTCACGGAACTTGAACAAAAACTGCTAAAAAATCAATTTAGTTCGGTCACTCTGAACGATTTACTGTGTGGTACCGTTTTTTAATGGCGCTCAAAATGCCCATACAATTTGAGATAACAATAATATAAAGTTGATCGAAGAAATGAAACTTTTCGATTATATTTTCGTTTTGTTAGTTGCGTATGAGATATAGCATCGATGTATTGAGTATCGCGTGTACAAACTCCCTTGAAGGAAAGGTAGGTACATCATACCTGATGTATCCCAGTCTTCAGTCTATGCATTCGCTCTATTCAACGTGTATTCCAGTCTTCAGCCTGTTTCTAACCCGAAATTTAAGCCAAATGGTCTATACGACAGCCTGCTTAAAAATACACAAAAAAAGAAAATACTGATATGCTAGTAACGGGTTCCATGCTTTTATAACACGACTAATAATGATAGGTGTTGACCAATTAAAGGCAAAGTAATAAATCATTTATTCTCTACACTCGCACACTACATCAGTGTGATTATTAAAGTTTTAGTAGAGCTGCAGTGTTGCTATAGCTAAACGACGAAGTCTTAATAAATAAATGGCTTCCTCATTTGTGTGAAATATGGTAAATACCTGGTGGACCTCATATAAAGTCAAACAGGGTTATATACTTAGTTTAGCATGAAAAAATATAGTGGAAACCGATAATTACAATTATTATAATATTTAGAATATAATAAAATTCAATATATATACGCCAAGCTCATACTGCTGCATTGCCATCTTAAATCTGCAGGGGGCTAGAGGACCGCTTACACCTTCAGTAATAGGCGTGAGGCCAACAACACAACATATTTGTACCAAGCTGAAACGGAGCCTACTAACCACAAGACTGCAAAGTTAAAGAGCTAATATACAGTTTAATGGTCACTTTTAACTTTGTACTGCGGTGTTATGGCCGCACAGTCGGACACGTTATATTTAACACGTCGTAAATCAACACGATTCCAAAACGGGAGTCCGACTATAAACCTAAAACTGCTTCACTTCTTACATTCAGTCCGTATATCTCTGGCAAACACCTTTACCAAACGACATACACATTTAACAAGCGAAAAGCAACATTATTTTATGGAGATATGGTTGGATGTCGTGTGTGTAATGTTGGTGTATAAGGCATGTGCACACTAGACATGGCAACGCGATACTAGATTAAAGCGTAAACAAGTCGCTGATATAGACACGTGTTGATGTATGTGGCGTAGCGAATGCGATGCTACGCGGCTATGCGCGCGGTGCCCACTGTTATAGAATTACAGTGCTAAAAAAATTTAATTGTGTGTGATTATTTTTTGTTAAGCCACGAACTACAAGAAAGATAAATTGGTAACTTTTATATGGGAAAACAGTTTTTGTATGAGATTATATTTTTTTATTAAGCCACGCTTATAACAATATAATTAAGTTTATTAAAATGCGTAATTGAGAGATATGAACTCATCCGTGAAACATTCAAAGTCGTGTTGAAAATCTACACAATCTGGATCTAATTGCTGAGTTGAAACCTTCTTGTTAAATGTTATCCAATTTTGATTAAGGTGGAGGTTCTATATCCGACTGGTACGTTCATTCTTGGTTTACTGAGTTTATAAATGCAGCTTCATACAGCAAATTAGATTTCTCTATTTTGCAAGTGTCTTATGCTTGTATTGATACGAGCATTCATAATAATACTTTAACGAAGAGTTTAGCAGATGTGTTTAATTAAATTAAACAAGGTTTATCAATATTTAAATATACAGGCTGATTGGTAAAGACTGGATATATTGAAGGAGGGTATTAAGTACTCGATTCTAGACCCGAATATCTAAAAGAATAGGTACTTAAAATTTGACCTAGTTATCCAATAAAAACTTAATGTGTCGACACTCTTGCGCATATACCAAAGCTAAACAAAACTCCGCCCCCGCTCCCTGCTACCGCACCCCGCATCCCGAATTTGCACTCACGCTCGTCCTTTTCTTATCAAAGGTCATTAGCCTCGGTAGCGCGGCGCACACAGCTGTGTGCGACGAGCGTAGTGTCCACATTTTATGGATATTAAAAAATGTCATAAATGATTTCTTTGCAGGTTACACTATTTTTTTTGTACTTTACTTCTGACCATAAATTATCATGTCCTTAAGTATGTACAATGTTTAACCAGTCACACTGTATAAAGTAACATTTTTCTGGTCACCAAAGTTAGTGGATACGTTTATGACCTTGGTAAAAGTCACCTAAATTTGGAATAAAATATATTGCATATTATAAACAATGATATTTATTATAAAAGTGCTTATATTACTGCTATACGTGTATTTAATCATATCCCTGTATACATTAAACAATTAAATGCCAATATGTTTAAAATGCTTTAAAGAAGTGGCTTATTATTAATGCCTTCTATAGTCTAAGGTGTTTTTTTGATAATAAATAATATGTGTAGTCTTGAAGTATTTCTTGATGTTTACTAGAAATAACAAATGTAAAGTTGCAATACCCGAATGGGTAACTGTTGATTCTAATATTATGTAACACCATTGTACACACAGTTTTATGCAATAAATATATGTCTATGTACACAGGTAAAATATAGTTGGACACTTCTAATTGGGTTGATTCAATTAGTAAAAACAAAAACGTAAATTATAGTGTTTGCTTTTTAGTCTATTTGATAATGTTTATTTTTAGCAAAAATTATTTATCAAAATTTTGTCTAAGTTCATTTTTTTATTTAGTTTCGTACTCAGTTTCACATTGTCCTGTGCCAGTCTATAGCTTTATGTGTAAAGACAAGGTTGTTTCCCCACGACATGTTTAATTCTATTGTAACGAAACTCAGCCCAGCTTTTGCTTAAAAACTGCAGAATAATACAAGGTTACTGTTACCGATATAAAACGCAAGGAAACCCGCGAGCTATACCTAGTATTTGAATATTTTAGCTTCCAGTGTAGTGTAATCTTTGTGTTCCAAAACCGGCCTGATGTTTGTTGTTGGTTACACACACATACACACACACTGTCAGGCTCACGCTCACACATGACACGTGACCGTACGACTCAGATAGCCCTGTACGAGTTTAGAATTAAGAGTCCTCCAAACAGACTCGGCGGCGGCGCCTCAGCCACGAGGAAACGCGGTCATCGAACAGCTTACTAAATCAGCTACACTTCTTCTAACAGGACAGAAAAATTTGGACATGGGTATTTGAGAGACGAACTAGCTTATGAGAAAAATACGTCTAAATACATACACATCCATTGTCTCATGCCTAAATGCCCAAATGCAAATGTGATTTACTGCTACATTTCACCAGTAATCATATATAAGGGAGGAGCATACTGACATTTACCTGGACCAGTTCTAAGCTGATGTGATGCTGAGAGTTTCATGACAGAAAATCCAAGATTTCAAAGTCAAAGTTAAGATAACAGAGAGTTCTGACTTAACTATACTTACTTATTCTGATTGTTCTCTAACTTCTATACTTATGAATAGTTTTAGTCAGCTGTTTAGTTGCTAAACACGTTCACAGTACCAGTAGAATTAATAGTCCAAAATATGGACTAGAAAAAGGCTTTACAGTAAGAAGCCGTAACGCGTGAGATTTGTCATAGTTAAAGTTTATAATTATGAAGAATGTATTTTATCTTTACCATTATTCTATTAGAATGGGGCAGTTGTAAAAACATGTGATTATCTTCGTCACACCTTAAAGAAATAAGTGTCATACTGCCTCAAGAAACATAAGCACAGATTCAAGATATTTGAACACTATATAACGATTGGTATTAGTGATGATCAGTATTATAGTTGTGGTATCCTCCAGGCGTCTATACAAAGCAATGAACCACATCTGGTGACCACCATGTACATATGTTACCATTGCACTGCGACGTGGGCATGCTGATGCATTCCGCTTTAGCAACGCAATAATAATAGTTTGGTAACACATGTACAGTTGCAAAACATCCACTGTCAATGCAATGAAGTAAATTAAAATATCAAAGCGCTGGTATATAATAACAACAAATAATAACAATATTCTACCACGTACACACAACACCATCTAGCCCAAACTAAGCAGAGCTTGTACTATGGGTTCTAGACAATGGATAAACATACATATTATTATATGCTTTTTTTTTTTGTAAATACATACATATTATACATACAAACACCCAGACCAAGACAAACATCCATGTTCATGCACACAAATGTTTGACTTGTGCGGGAATCGAACCCGCGACCTCAGGCGTGGCAGTCGGTTACACCAACCACTACGCCATCGAGGCCGTCGTTATATGTATATCCAAAAGATTAGGCAGATATAACGAGCTCCTATATTTATCTAACTATGTTCACATTTAATAGGGGTTTGTAAATAGACTGTTATTATCTACCAGACACAGTTTTCGGTTCAATGTTGCTTCAGGGAAAATTTTGCAGATAACACGAAATCGATATACTAGGTGACTATCAATGGTGACGACCCATAATTTACGTCATTAGGATAAATCAATACATAATAGTGTATTGAAAAGTCACCGTCCAATATTTAGTTGTATTCTGACTTCGGTCGCCTGTCCCGTATAAAGTGTTCAATAGGCAGGTAAACAAATCGTACAGTCTAGTGCATATAGAGTGTTGTGTAGTGCATGCACTGTATCTGGTTACCGTGCGCCTTGCAGCGGCTGTGACTCACGGCCCGCCTGCACCCCCTCCGACTGTCCCTCCCCCGCGACCCGCGCCCGCACCCCCCGGAGCGCCCGCAGACAACTCGTCGCCGGTCTCACGTGGCCGACTCGCTGGCTGCACGACTGCACTCGGTTAAAGGCACATGCATAATATCTTTAGGCTATAAATATCAGCAATATTTTGTTTACTACATAACGATTGTTAAGTGGGTTTACTTATAGATGTCACAGAACACGCAGGAATGGTTAGGCACAGCATCGGTACAGTCAGGTATTCACCACGATCAACAACGGCACTAGTGAGAAACTATCTCAATCACATCACCATTATAGTCAAATAAAATGCCTAAGGGTATGTAGTGCTGTAATCTGTAGGACGACTCGTTTGTGTCTATGCATAGGCAATGCAGCGAGTTCGTTTATAGGTCGACAACGCGTCAGTGATACCTAAGTGATGAAGCCATCTATAGGTTAGTTTAACCTGTAAGTAGACAGTGCATCTGTTCATTTATAAAAACTACTTATACAAGAAATATTCATTAAACTTATAACCTTCCACCTAAAATCAAATAAAAGCACTCTTTAATACGATCGACGATTTTGAATCTGAACAGGATTTGGCCTGGTGTAGTATCTGAGCATATCGTGAAGCAACAATAGATGCAGAACATCATAATGAAGCTATAGACATACTTATCGTTTACAGATAAATGATTTGTCGTGCTAGTTGTCATCCTGACTTAATATCATAAATGCGAATGTGTGTTTGTTTGTTACGCTTCCACACCATACGTACTTAAACGATCATCATGATATTTCGCATACACGTCGTTAAGGTTACAGAAAATGACATAGGGTACCTTGCCTCCAGAAAAATTGCTGTATCCGAGAGATAGAAAACGGGCGTAACCTTCAGTTATGCGAGCGGAGCCGGGGGCAAAATCTAGTAAAGAATATAATTGAAGATGTGTGAATTCGTAGAAATGACTGATATATATACAAATGTTATTATAGATCATGTTTTTGACACGGTGACTTATATTAGTTGTAATGTTCGGATGGTTTCTTCATCGTAGTTGCAAGATGAGATATATAATATATAGACAGCTTTGGATGGTCTTACTTTATGTCGTACTGGGTAATATACTTATGCTTATTTTACGTAGTGAGTGGACTCGCCTGACGAGGTTAGCGATCTTGCTATACAAGCTTGCTTAAACCATTCAGATAAGAGTGAGCGCATTTTGGATATCACCCAGGTTCGTTCCCCATCAATTGAGCCCTAATTGCAGTCAATGTTCGTCCTATGCGTCTGTAGAATCTGTAGAAAATACACGCGTGATTATTTGTTATTTGATCAACCAGTCCGTTGTGCAAGCGTCTTAACATGCATGACGACAAACTGACAATAGCTATTCACGATCGCTCTTTGCAACAATCTAGACAATTCTACTTGTGCTTATAAATATAATGATGATATACATTGTGCGTTTCTTGAGGTTACAACTTGTGGCTGGCATGGAATGCTCTCGGGTTTATGCCAAACTTGATCTTTGTTTGGAATCACATTTAATACGACAACTCCTTCTCTCTGTGTTCGTGATCAGTCCGGCATGATTGTTTCTTACTACGTCTGTGTAACCAGATTCAACAGAATATGAGTTTTTGACTATCACTACTATTCGATCGTTTAGCAGTTTTTGAGAAAGTTGTTACGTTTAAATTGACACAGATCCGCAATTATAAGTAACACAATTTAAATATGAAATGTTTTATAAATAGTTGGGTGCACATACAGAATATAGAATAACAGTTTTTCTCTTATTATTTTCTCTGTTCTGTGGGAGCACAGATGAGGCAGTAGTTAAGAAAGTTGATGCCACCAATCTCGTTCGGTTAAAATTCAAAGAATATCTCTTTAAATGATAACCTAACAATCAAGACGTATTGTTAGTGTCGATTTAACTATTACTTTAAATATAAATTTTGTTCAAATATATAAAAAACTAATTACAAGTGTAGAAAAAATGGAATCGTAATTGAAATTAAACTACTGTTTACGGCTTTTATCGCGGTTGTATTATCTAAAGTACCGTTCTTTTTAAATAACCGAGAGATAAAATCCGTAAACAATAGTTTATTTTAAGTAATAATAATAATTTGAGTAATAATTTTGCGTAAACAGAAGACTATATTATGTAAGACAATATTATAAAATATGCTGTTCGTGAGTTGTGATGATCTTATAATTCTAAACGGGTATTGTTTTCCTGCAATGTGCAACTACAATATAGTAGCCGGCAACACTGCCAGTACAACACCAACACAGCACAATAATAATATCAGCCCTGTATTAAACTATCTCACTGCTGGGCATAAGCCTTCTTCTCACTGTGAGAAGCGCAATGCGCGACAGTATTATAAATATGGATCAGTTGTATAGTGTTGCTCATCGGTGTTGTTAATTAGCTGGCCGGACTATCACTAAATTATTGCTGCCTCATATTGCAGTAAATTTAAGTAAATTTATCTACATTATATTTACGGTCTTTAAATATAAGATTGTCGTTTACATAACATTTAATTTCGTGGTTTCTGGGCATAATGCAATAGTTATTTTAAAAATGTATTTATATTTCGCGAATAGACTATATAGTCTATTCGCGAAATATAGTACATGCTATTTATAATATATATATATTATAAATAACATGTACTGTTATTAATAGTAAATATCGATCTTCTCCCTAGCCTTTATTATTCCCAAGTCACTTGGGGTCGGCTTTTCTGGTCTAACCGGATTTGACTGGATATCAGATTTTACACGGAGCGGCTGCCACCTGACCTACGCAACTCGAAGGCTAACGATACTCTAAGCTAGACCAGTGTTAAAACCATAGTTGTCCAAATACAAGCAACTATACATGAAAAATAAAGAAAATGGTATTCCAATTGTATATTTAAAAATATTTATAAAATAATTCATATGAAAAACTACAACGTTACCGATTTTCTTCGCACAAAGCAACAACTTGAAATTTATACCCCTATTTTTTTAATCAACCATAGTGATATAATATCGACTATTTGTGACGTAGTGGTTCAAAAATTTCTTAAGTCTTTTTGACATGCAGTCAAAATGACGTTTTTAATATGTATGGATTTATATTTTGTACTAATTTTAGAACGAACAGTAAATTGTAATTCCCTTTCTGTGTTTGATCGAGGGAGGGAGTGGCACTTGGCACCACCGAAGAGCGTTCTGTTGCCGAAAGATCCGTATGAGCATTTGCTAAGCGATCTGCCTGAAATTGACGAACAATGGCTGACTTCATATAGAACGACACAAACGGAACTGAGCCAGACCACCAAGACCCAAGCGCTCTATGATAACTACCTTAATGATTACAAGGAGATTTCATCTGCAGAGGAGCAGTCTGTAAATGTTAGCCCGATCACCACACATAGGACGACTATCACTAAAACTGATAACTACCAAAAATATGATAAGCAGGTGTTACTCGCAAAGCTTCAGGATATACAAAAAACGGAAGATTTTGACTCCAAGGAAGAAGAGAAGGATGAAAACCAAGATACATATTATAACCCCCCTAAGAATTCATTCTGGCATGTCTTACGATCAGCATTTGAACATGTGTTTTGAACATGACGCTTGAGTCTCAGGAAAAATGACGAGCTTAATCAGTAGTTGAGTGAATCAGCTGAAAAGATATGAATAACTTGTATGTCAAAGCGATAAATGAATAAAAACATAATACACAGCTTGCTAAAGAGAATACCTACAGAGATTATGGTCATAATGAAGTCTGTAGCGAGCAATAATTAGACACGATTGGAATCAGTTAGATATTAGATAAGCTAGTAAGTACAATATTAATTGCAGATATCATAAACATATGTTCCTTGACTCGTCATACTGAAACATGGACGAATGATGATCATAAGTGTATATATAGATGTACTTAACATTAAAATCTTTATATAAACGTAATTTTTGTCCTGCGAAAGTAAGCTGATATTGCCTTGATATTTTGTGGTACTCACTCCAAGTTTGTGTATCTTGATCACATCACAAGTGAAGCATTTAAACCCTTATAATTTTCATATTACAGAATTATCTCTCTTTTTAGTAGATGTTCAATAAATCTCAGTAGACAGATTAATTATTCATTTATATTTGCTGTAAAATGTTTTCTATTTATTTTATTGTAGAATTTACAATTTATTTTATATGTTTGTGTAATTTAGATTAGTGAATGTATTATTGTACGATTCTACTTAATAAAATTAATTAATTTATATTATACTTTATTGTTTGCACTTTACTTTAATTGCAACCTTACCTGAGTTTTGTTAATGCTGATGTAAAATAAGTGTTAATGAACAATCATTTTGTACGAGCAACTACAACTTTTTTACAGGCAGCTGCATCTGTTTATTTGTTTAAGCGTAGTTTTCCCTTGTTTAAGAAAAATAACATAGATTGCTTCGTAACTACTTAGTTATATTCATCGTTATGTCGTTTGCAAAAGTAAGCATGCTTACTAAAAAAACTTTTTTTCGAGCGTGCTTGAATGAATTTATTGTTTGTGCAGGTTTGTTAAACTTACTGTTATGTCTACAGTAACTTTAATTTGCCCAAAATTAATGTCAGTTAGCATTGTGCTGCAGCACAAACATCGCGTGTTGTAATAACAACACATTCTATAACGAGATAGTGCTAAACATACACACAAGATCTTGAAGTAAATGTGTCTTAACGTATGAACTGTTTAAAACAACGATATAGCTTTAAGGAATAAATGCCAGCGTGTCTTCAGTCAAAGAGCTCTTTCAGATACAGCAGCATTTTGATGCAGGGTATTCTGTAAGCAAGACAGTACATTATTTGCATATATTTAACGCCCCGCCGACGACAGCCTGAAGCCTCGCTACTTATGGTGTGCTTTTTTTAAGAAGCATTGAGATAATATGTATATTACGTATTAGATGAGACAGGTTGACTGATGTGAGCTCAGGCCTCAGCGCCGCCTTCGTGAAGCGCTGGTTTCGGCAACTACCCTCACTTGGTCACTATTATTTATTATCTATTTATACTATTTATTACCTTTTAAATACTTTATAGCGAGTAAGACCCGTTGTCTAGCGTTATATTAAGTATGTGTACAAATCGCGATAGTCTAAAAACTTTTAGATGAGACAGCTAGATCCTTTGTAACAGGCATTAGAATACATGATTTCTAATTCACTTAGTCGCAGTGGGCTTACTTGTTGACTTTGTGCAAAATATATGAAGGCATTATTTGAATATTAAAATGCTGCACTTAAAAGTGACGTTGCTGTATATTTATGACTCAAATTAAGTGAATTAGTGCAAGCAAAGTTTGCAGCCTTCCACAACTTAAGCCACTACGCCATCCGTACAGTCAAAAATCATATGGAGCACAGAATAACTGTGATCGTAGAGTCGTGTGTGTATCGCGATCATTCCATCGCGGATAATTAACTCACTTTAAACTGATGTCGGTGTTCATTAAATGTGCTGTTCATCATAATGAACAGACGTCACTGTAAGGTTGACCTTGGGTAATCCATCAGTTTATCGACCTCGGCTTTCATAACTTGGCACATCTAGCTATATAGATGTACACTATCCTTATTATTATAGTTTCGAAAGAGTGTGTAGGTATGTTGTTTCATCCATGGTCACAACGGATCGACGTGATATGCTGCAAGGTTTAACTTTTTCAGTAAACTGGTATAAGTTTGCGCTTGGCTACAGTTTGCAGCTATTTGT
The DNA here is from genome assembly GCA_930367265.1 of Catocala fraxini. NCBI lineage: Eukaryota > Metazoa > Arthropoda > Insecta > Lepidoptera > Erebidae > Catocala > Catocala fraxini. The sequence goes on along the minus strand of OV884042.1, from coordinate 24,890,861 downwards.
GAGGTCTGAGGCCTTAGACCTCAAAAAGGCCTTAGCCTAGGACAAGTACACATGTGCGGCCGATGAAGGCAGGGTCTAGCTTAGATCCTTGGTATATTCAATTCAATTCAAAACATTTATTTTCAGACTATTCGTTCCATAGAGTGTTATTATTACAACAGGATAACTTAAAACTATGTTAGTAATATAATAAAATAACTGTTTTGTTGTTAAATTTTTCTGTTTATAATTCTGTCTGTTACTCTGGAATAGTCGTTGCTAGACGAAATTAGGCAGTCAGTAGTATTATAAATACTATTTTAAATATAAATATAATTACACTAGTTAAGTACGCCGCATAAGGCGAGGTCGCTGTGTACTAGTATATCTAAAAGGTCCGATGTCGATAGTCGGTATCATTACACGTGGGTCAATTATAGGTTGAATGAATCATGTCGAGCGTGGACCGCTATAGAAAATTTCCATTACGTTTGTGGCGTTTACCTAACTTATAATTAATTAAATCTTGGCTAATGGTTTTATTAAGACTTGCAATCAAGAAATCGTTGTTACAGATCACACTCTTTGCACTACTGAACCCACTCCTACACAAGCATATTAGTTTATCTGGAGGGGTTCATATTAATACTAGTAATTTATAATCCAAACTGTTAGGAATCTTTAAAGAAAACATCTAAGTTATCTATTTGTTGTACATACATACACGGCTGAATGGCTGCATATTCCTAAAGGGATAGACAGGGATGAAAAAATATTACTAACTAGGCTAAGATGATCAAGAAAAGGCTATAATCCCCCTGTTCCCAGTAGTCCTACCGGATAGTCTTACCAGATCAAATCAGAAGAAGTGTACGTGGTTAGACCATTTCCATAAAAAAAATCAAACCTGCAACACTCTGCTCTTTAGCAGTGGCCAGATGACCACTTAAAACACTGGAGTATATATTACATTGTTTTAAAGACAGTAATATCAGTAAACATATCGGAGCCGTAAGTCTCGTAGCATTCGCGAGCTCTACACGGCTCTACGGACCACTACGGACGTTTAAAGTGCACTCTACGTTTGTAGAGTCCTCGACGAGCCCTTTGTGTCGTCAACTACATTTTAGGCTTTGCGAGGCTCTATTTAGAACTCTATTTTTAGTCTGGCTCGCAGAGATAATGACCGCGGTTTAATGTTGCGAAACTAACTTTCAATTTCTATCACACAAAGGGTTGCAGGTGTGTAAAATTATTCATCTAAAACGTGAACGTATTACGATAGCTATACACATACATAGTCGCACATAGTCGAAGTGGTAGGCAGTGATATATTTCACCAACATTTCGCCAGGTATTGTTTCAGGTCTCATTTAAGACGGCTCGAGCCTTTAAAATTGTGCTGCTACTAAAAAGTTCTTGATAAAAAATATTATGACCATTTGTCCGACCTGGGATTTGATCTTGAGAGTTTATGTACGGCAGTCGCATTCTCTATCGTTGCATAAGCGAGGCAGTCATTAGTTATGAACTCGATTTGTATATTTTATTTAAATACTAGGGAAGAAAAAGTGATACTAGCCTGATGGTTAAAGTATCAGACTTATTGTGGGTTTAATCCTCACTCATTACACCACCGAATTAATCCCAGTTCAAACACAAAAGCCGAAAGTGTAGACAAATATATTTTAAGAAAATAATTATGAGCGTGTTGTCGTCTACCGGGCACAGTTTCAGCCTCAGTGCTGGAATAGGAATTCTTAAGGGAAGACTCGATAAATCTTTGCCCAACCAGGAAATCGAACACGAGATCCCTCGAACAGCAAACGCGTTTATTTATTTATTGATATTTGAAATTTAAAAGAAACTAACCTTTACACCGACTTCGCTGCCTCGGGAATAGTACTTTTTTCTGAATGAGAGGTATGCCTCTTTCTGTACCCCTGACATCGTGAATAGTTAAGGCGTAAAAGCGTAACAAACAACCAAACACACATTCATATATGTAATATTAGTTAGGTTAGTTACGATATACACAGATGTGCATTGAGATATTATATGAGTGGAAACGAACCACATTAGATCCACTATAGTTAGTCATGTTTTGAATTGCAATTCTAGCGATCTTTAAGAAAGAGTGCCTTTCTAAGGATTTCTAGAAATACGAAAATACTGGCTTGGTATTTCTGCTACTATGAGCAGCGGACTAGACCAGGCTTTGTTGTATAGAGAAGTGATTCTTGTTGTTGTTGTCTTGTTGCAAGTCTTAATAAACTATTGAAACCGTTTACCGTGAGGCGATTCGTATGCTCGACTGCTTCCTAAAGGTATATCAAACACAAAAAATACTTGACTAAGAACAAGTACAAATAACTAATGAACAACTGCTCCCGTACTAACTAAAGTGACTAACATAAAAATTCTCGAACGAACTATTTAAATACAGAAGTACATAACAGTGAACACAAAGTGTTTTGTTAAATAACTTTATTCGTAACTAATACTTCATTATTCTTGCATCTAAATCTACTGAAATAGTTCTTAATTATATGGACATAAGGTTTACATAGCTAGCAAATCTTATATTGTCAATCGACAAAGTTATTTGTTCTTAAATGCAAGAGAATTTCAACTGTGTGTCATAAAGAATAGGGTGTATGATAGCAGAAAAATAAGTTGGTACAATTTAATTACTTGAGTATGTAAACACGTGTTATAAATTGCGGTGTTTTGTTTGATTGTTTGTTTGTGAGTCATCTCTTTAACAAAAGATATTGAACGTTTATCATTTGCGAAAATACATTTTGAAACGTGTTGGATTGATAGATGGAGAAATAATTAATTATTGCGATTTTGTTTGAGCGCAATCGTCAGGTTTGGTTACTGGATCTTGCAAAGTGTTGTTAGGTTTTTCAAATATAACATTTTGTTTAAGTTTAATAGCAGCACAATGTGTGGAAATGTGTCTTAGCATCACAATTATGCATACCCAATTGTGGATATATAGGATTGAGTCTATGTATGTACAAAAGAATCGTACCTATGCTGTTAGGTGCTGTTACACCGTGTGTATAGGATGTTCTGTTAAAAAACTCTCGTATTCAACACGGAGTCTGGAACTGTGCCCGAAAAACGTCAATAGGCTCACCCGCTATTATGTGGAACGCATAAGCATAAGTAGCTAGCGAAATGTGGGTATACAATATACATACCTTTGCCTACGGCTTCGGAGGTCTAGGCGTGAGGCTGTAAGTATGTAAGTGGAAAGTAGTATCTTGTTTTTATACTGTATATAAAGTTAAACTAAATAAATGTACTTATTTTGTGGCGGCCGCACGATAGCTTGCAAATTAAGTAATATAAAAAAAAATACAGCATAATAATGTGGGCGATCACCTAGTGGGGACCGTTGGACTATCACGCAGAAACCACGAGATCGATCCCAAAGCACCTTTACTTTTCGAAGTAACGAGCGTATTTAAAAGTTAATTATCCCTCGCTTTAGGAAAAGATCGCGAGAAAACCTGCATGTCTAAAATTCTCCATAATGTTCTTGAAGATATTATGTGAACTCTGGCAGCCTGGCCCTGGGCCAGCGTGGTGGACTATGGCCTAACAACTTCACACTGGGACGAGGCACGTACCCAGCAGTCGTTCATCTATAGGACTGATATTATACATATATTATATAAAAAATACAAAGATAATCCAATCAGTTGCACAGAGTACACACATAAACCGACCCGGGACGCGGAAGTTGGTACTCTTAACCGCTTACAGTGTATAAATGAATTTTATTTGTCTTGTACGTGTGTCCGTTAATCGGATGTGGCTGACGAATGATGAAGTGCCTCCCGACAACTTGAGCCTCTCATAAACAACCAGATAACTGCATACACGTCGGCATTTACACTGTATCACTTTGTACTGGTTCCGTATAAATTGCTTCGCAGGAAACATTCTGGCCGAATTCGTCAGTCCCTCACGTGGACGGAAATACCAAATAATAAAATCAGTGTTCTCTTTTGCCTGATGAAGTAAGTTTTCTTCTTAAAGGGACCAGATTTAAATGGATAACAGAGTCAGTAGTAATGTGAGTCTACCACATAAACATAGAGAATATTTATTTATCTAGTTATCAATAAATATGGATAGAACATTTATTGTGAAAGACATTGAAGTGTCACGTATAGTCTGGGGCCAGGGTGTTCATAGACCCACGTTACAAGGTTTCTATGTAGATCTTAGTTGAAATTTGAAGGGTCTGTGTGGTGAGGCTATTACCTCAACTAACTAACGGTGATGCCTCATTAGTGCGTTGCGTTGCGTCTTCGCAGTGGATCAACGCATTGTATGCCACACCTGCGTTGCGACGACGCATGACGTCACAGCGCAAGTCCTCAGTCCGTAGATTACCTCCCTCTAGCAGTAAAACACTGTCCGTTGACGCACCGGAGCTCCGACAACGCAGCGCATTATCCCCCCCCCCCCCCGCTACGCCTCTCGTCGATCCATTTAAAACGTCGCGTGCGACGACACAACGCATTTAAAATATAGGTATGCAAAACGACGCAGCGCCTCCGCTGCGACGACGCAACGCAACGCTCTAATGGGGCAGAGCTCTAACTGTGGATAGTTTGGCGTAGTGTTGGCATATTTATTTTCTAGAGAATATTATCTCTGAATTAGAAATGGCATCATGTTCAACATTGTCTCAAATTATCAGAACGCACTTTAAGCTAATTCAGAAGCGCCTAGGAAATAATTAAAATAAATCATTATTTATAAGGTCGTTACCTGCCTTCGATGTCTATATCAATGTCTTGAAAAACTGCTATATGTAGTTCTACTGTTTAGTAAGTTGATAGGTAGCAGTAGGCTGACATCATTATAATACTGTATTATATTCTGATGAACTGTCAATAATGAACTACGCACAAGACAATGTAGTGTTGCCCCAACACGACTTGGTGATCTACAGGTGATAGAAAACTGAGATAGAGACATGCACCGAAACATCGACACTATAATCAAAATATTTTATACAACCCATATATTAAAAAGAAAATAAGTACCTAACATAAGTTATTTGATAAATTTCGACCGAGAAGAAAAAAAGAAACGCTTAAGGATAAGGCATATCAACGCAACGTATATATTGTTGTCATTAAGCCTATCTCGAAGGTTTTACAAACGTGTTAGGTTTTATTTAGAGTAATAAGGAACCCTAAAAACGAGCTTTCGAATTAAAATTGATGGAGGCACCAAAAAATATAATAAAAATGCAACGTAGAACTCAAAGGTGCGCACTCACTACACCGGTAGGAAATATCTAATATAATTACAGATATAAGTAAGATAAACAATTTAACGAGGTATGTTAGAAAAATATATTTAATCATTTTACAATCATCATCACTAATTTAAGCATAGAATAGAAACATTTCTAAAATGACAAATTACTCTTTATCACCACTTTTATTACTTCTATAGTATAAGAATGCTTCATCCGAGCTCGTAACTTATTAGTTACGAGCTCGAAGATTTTATCATCTAATTATAGTAGGTAGTTGTGGATCCGATCTTTAAATTTAAAAAATAAATAAATATGATCTCGGCAGCTAAAACAGACCTGTTTTTATTTCAATATATGTATATCTTTTAGATTTATAATAAAGTTATAAATATATTTCAAATCGTTATTACAAATCCATTTTTGGACTGTATAACAAATATAAAGTAGTTTTAATAATAACTGAAATATCGTTGTCAACATAGATTACGATGATTTGGCTATTTTTATTCGGTTTATTTTTCCAGGACTAAATAATTTGCCTTCATTACATTCAGCTATCACCTAACAGTATATTTACTGCCCCACCGCTCATCCCTTTTATTTATTAATCAACGAAAATTAACTGTTGAAACCTCTCTGAACATTCTGTCCGAATGGTTGGTTACGCTACAGTGGAACACAACCCTTGCGTTGAACAAGATAAACGATAAAGCCATGGCTATTAATTCTGCTGGGGAATAATAAGAATAAAAAGGAGATGTATAAAAGACAAGAGAAGTAAAAAGCTGAGGCTCGACCGGTTGGCTACCGGACAGCGAGCTCGCTCAACCACGCTTAAGGCGCAGTACACTTAGATGTCTGATGTTAGGCAATTATACTGCTGCTGTTCGACACTGTACAAAATAATTATACAATGATACGTCAGTAAGTAAATAAACTTGATTTATTATTTCGAACTACCAGATATGAACTTGTCTAATCTAATTTACGTATCTATAATACATTTTTATTTAGTTACAATATCAGTGATATTGCAGATTGCAGAAAAATTTTTGTAACTTTTAATCAGTTTTGTTCAGAATCAGCATTACAAATCAATATCGCAAGTGTTACAGTGATTTGACGTGTTGTAATAAAGTTTAAATCTAATGAAATTATTTTAACATTCCTAAAACGCTTGCTTGGTCATCATAATATTATAAGGAATTATACTATACACATAATATATTTACGTAAAATTAACCCTATCCCAATAAAATGTTTATAGGTTTGATTTTTAAAGACTATTCCAGCACTAGTCCTAATTCCTGAGTCGCTGGGACTTTACAAACATTCAAACAACAGACACAAAGAATAGCTAAGACACCTACATTTCAAGCGACAGTCTCCTAATACACAAGAGCCAAGTCTCTGCCTTAACAGACACTGCTAATCCAAACGTTTGTATTATTTTCGTCTCAATTTCCTCACGAGTCCTCGTCTACGTCGGGTGGTAGGCAGGAGCCGGGCCATCAATCTTAAAGCCAAGTGCTTGGCGGCGTAATCAATAACTCATTGTTCCCATCTCCCAGCAGACCCACCTACTTTACAAGGAAACGTTCAACGTTTGGAAATTTAACTAAATTACGATTTTGGTTACCTTTGTTGTGGGAATCGGTGTTGATTACTTTTACTTTTAGGAGAGTTTGTCGAGTATATAGATGAATTGTATATAATAAGATTCCGTGAAGAAATAGCCGTATACAATACGTTTGACTGTAATAAGGATAAAGGGTGACTGTAGTAATGTGAAGTACTCAACTGTACGTATAACAGCCTCGTTAAAGCAGCGGAAGTAAATGCAAGTACATGGGGTATCAGGTTCAAATTCCTGATTTAATAACTTACCCCGTCAGTAAAGCGGCATAATAAAACAAAGATTACTTCACAGTAAAATATTAATTCATAATATGGGTTTAGTAACTACGAATAAAATTAAAATGAATCAGCATTAATAACAGGTACCTAATGCAACTAGACTAATTTGTTAGAACGGCAACATTTACCCAAATTAAAATAAACATAAACGTTAATGTGTTGTAGGTGCTATATTTGGATACGTGTGGGATATAAAAGAGATTATCGCTTGCCAGAAGGTTCAAGGCAAAAATTACTAGTGTTACCTTGACACTTAAAAAACTAATATTTATATTATCGTATCCAGTTTACCTCTAATATGACCGCATCTTGTTGTTTCTTATTATATATAGGTACTTAATTTATATATATATATTGACTACTTTAAATATAACGGGACACTTTTTATATACAATACTGAGATTAAGGAATGGCTGTGAGTTTTCTGCAGGTATCTTCTCATTAGCTCTACCCTTTGCCTAAATGTAGCCTCGGTGACTTAGTGAATGCACTAACTAATATATTAACTATGTCGTTTATAGTCATAGCGTTCTTAATCATTATAATTATAGCGTTGTATGCAGGCCATCGCTATTTTAGGGAAAATTTACCTAGAGACGCCAAAGTTAATAGTAGATGAAGTAACTTATTTTTGTCATAATAAGATCAGAAATAAACTTTTTGGCACATAAATTGATTATATAAACTCGTTACGTAACTAAATATTGTAATTATAATTCTACGGAATAAAATAAAAGTTATGATAAAAGTATTTGTATCCTTGACTCCTTGTTAGCATAATGAGAATGAATGCCACCCGTCTGCCATATTATTATTGCAGTTTTATTGTGGCAAAGATTACATTAAAATAGGTTATTTTTGATAAATTGAGTCATAGGTCATCATGAGTTCAAGTGATTAAAATCGAAGCATTAATTAGTTCAAGTTATTATGAACCAAATATTATAATTAGGTAAGTTCTCGTCATAGTTGTGTTATCACCATCATCCGAGGTGAGATATTGCCTTGATATAATATACCTTGCCTATAGCCTTGATTGATCCAAAACCTATGGTATAAATAGGATATTTTTGTGATTGTTATGCAGCCACAGCTGTTGTAGATTTTATATATTTGTGAGATCATTTCTAATTCATTTAGAAGCTCCTTTGCATGTTTCGGTTTTCGATACACACATCCTGATCACTGGAGGGATAAATAAAGCCTTATTATTTGTAAATATGACATTGTGAGTTTGATACCTTATCTTCAGAGAAATCTTTCTTTACTCATCTCATTTCATTACTCAGTTTATAAAATATTACGCAACCCCTTCAAATGATAGTCTATTATCGTAAAAGTGCATAATAAAAAACCATTGAACAAAAACGACAAATTAACATTTTTGACACGAAGATTTGATAGGTACTTTATTAACGTGTATTGTTATAACAAGTTGTGAGTTAAAAATACTTCAAGGTCCACTGCTGCCATGCCTGCCGCCGCCAGCCGTGGCGAATCGATTCAATTTCGATTTCATATTATTAACACAATTGAAATACGGATACTTTAGTGAACAAACCCGTTAGAACGTCGACATTGTAAACATCAAGTTTTATGAGGCCCAGTCTTGTTTACACATTGAGTAAAAAGAAAGATTAAACATGAGCCCATGTGTGTGTACTTTTCTTGAAAGTTGCTCGAGTGTGAACCGGCCTCGCTCGCCGGCGCTCTCGCAAACAATGTGATCAAATAATGTGACGTTTGAAGAAGCTTTTTTGACATCTTTATAGGGACCTTTTTTAAAGGACAAACACCTGAATAACTCGTATGTTACTTATGTTTGGGTGGAGCAAGTACTGTTGCTCTTCTAGCGATAACACTGGACGTAGAGCTACTTTAGAGGACACTGTACGCAACGTATCGAAATAGTGCAACAACGATCCCTTGATTATTATTTTTTAACAGCTAATCATAATAGCATAAATGCATCAATTAATCAATCAGTCTGTTGTAGTCCACTGCTGGACATACTACACACTTCTGCGCCACATCATCCGGTGAGTCTGCCATCCGCATCAACTCTAAATTGCCTATTGTCCGCATCAACTCTATATATATATACACATCTGATCTGTATATATATATAGATATAGATCAGATGTATATATAGAGTTCTTTAATTACGTTCTTTTACTGCGTGGTGAGCCATATGCTGTAGGTTTAACGGTGGAATTAATAAAAAAATATAATTATCACTTACGCTACTCATCACACCTAAATAGTACCACGAATATTTATTAATTTGGTATAATACCTTAAACCATGGAAAAGGAAGTTTAACTTATAATAGGCGAATGAGGTCACAGTCAGTATTATAAACATGAAGGCTTGATTGAAGGCAGCGTATTTGACTTCTTTGTATGTAAGTATTTGTATATAGCATTGTTCAGTAAAATAGTTGACCGAATTTTTGAAGAAAGCATTAGTATAATGATTGTTATAATATATTAATAAAAGTATATTACTAAAATATTAAAAAAATATTCAATTAGTTTAAGTATGCACCTCTACTTTATTTATTATTCAAAGTCAAAAAGGGGCGCCACACCTTTTTCGCTACATTATTTACACATGCTTTTCTTTTGTTTCTACATGGGTTTCCTTTTTTCACTTCCTCCTTTTCCACTTGTCCTAACTGCATGGTGGCTGTTCAGCTAGAGGTCAACTTGCTGCTCCGTAGTAGGTACTACACTACTTACACCGACGGATAAGAATATAGGAATCAAGTACTGATACTGTGAATTAGTATATATTGGAGGTTTTTTGATATATAATTGAGATAACAAATCTTTTTTTGGTTTTCAGTGGTAGTTTTCGGGTTTTATGCGAGGTAAATAGACATGGAAAAACCTGCCTAGCTAATTCAAAAATGATGCTCTCGAAAAGTTTGAGGACTTATTCACAAAAGATCCAAACAGTAGTTACAGTATATTTTTGTAATTATATATTAGTATATATATTATAATAATAATATATACGATTCTTATTCATTAGTATTCATGTAATAAGGGCCCATAGTACTGCCTCATCGAGCTTAGCAAGTCAGCAATAATCGTAAACAATGTTGAGAGACAGGGACGATACACTTATCAAACATGCGGTCCCGTACATTCAATAATTCCTTTTGAGACAAACGGAACAAGCTTTTATTATATTTATTGTTGTGATAAAATAATGTACATATATCATTAATCAAATCAGACATACATATATTATACTAAAATATTATCTTAGTAATATTTATAAATTATATTAATAAGATAATACATTAGTATAATATAAATGTTTGTTATTAAATCACTCGAGAACTACTAAACGAATTTAGCACATAAATAGACCTGTTCCTGGAGTAACACATAGGATACTTTTAATCCACCTGGATTAAAAGTATCCTATGTGTATGCGTCCTCGTAGGAGTCATACGGGCGAAGCCCCGGGGCGCAACTTGTAGCTTATGAAAACAACTTTACTAAAGTTTTTAAAGTAATATAGGCACTTTGTTGCACCCAATATGGCGTTGGCTTAATGCACATCTGTTTGTTTTAACTCGACATTGTTGCACAAAGGGCCTGCATGTGGCGAAGTACTCGCTTCAAATTAATTTAACTGACATACGAGGCCATAATGTTCGGGAGTTTATTGGAACCGTGTGTGATACTCCATGAGACCTTGACTGATGCTGTTCTGTGCTTATATTTAGTGTTATCATATATTTTATTACGGACTGTTGTTCTTTTATTATGAGAATATGACTGCGCTTTTTTGAAATGTGACGTCCCGGGACGAATATCAGGTCGGCCAAAGTTTGATTGAGTTTTTGTGTTGGAATATTGTTGTTGGCGATACGGTGTTTGAAAAAAAGAGAGTGACTCTCTGTAACTACTATACATATTTCCTTTATTGTCCAAAATTATACATAGTCTTACGCGTATATCTGCAAACGGGTACGCAGTGGTATATTACGCCCATATTTTACCAGCTATGGTTAAGGCTCTTATAATAATCTATTGCTGGCTACTAGGCACGGTTACGGACTCTGTCCTGCTACTAAGAATATCTTAATAGAACAAACCTAATAACACGTTGACATTCATTTTATCTGAGAATCGGACACAATACCTCATTCACAATATTCAATACAGCTGCACTATAATGCCAGTCAATCTGAGTTACCATCGACTATCCCTGATATTTTTCCAGCTATGCTAGACCTAGTGTTACAAGTAGGTGAATATTTTTAGTGCCAAGGCCTTTATGGCACTTTTGAATTGAAGATACCTTAACCAAACAATTTTGATTGTATAAGTAGTAAGCGACTCCTTTTTCAGTCATGTAGCTAATGCAACGCCTTTTCAAGCCGTCAGAACGTCTCTCACGTAGTTTTTAATAGCAGCTTGATGTCAAGAATCTCACGGCGCTTGCCGGGGTAACGTATTGAATACACGTGTCACAATGTTTAATGTTTTATATTTTGCACACAATATGCACTCAACTCAGTAAACAGTATCCTTGAACTCACATTAGCGTGCTTAACATTGTTTTACAGCTGTCGTAAGTCATTTGTCGAAGCATTAAAATGTTTTATTATCACTTAAAATTAACAAAGAGTTCGAATCAGGTCGGTCGCCTCAGTTTCTTAACTTAAAATATTTGAGTAATTAAGTGATTTTTACATATAGCGGGACTGTCTCCAATCTGAAAATGGAAAGCTGTGATCGACTGAACATTAGCTTATTTTTCTTATATAAAAGAAAAGCTAATATCAAGAAACAAATTTAGATTAGCGCACATAGTAAACTGCACAGAAATACTGTGCAGAAAGAGTCTCCTAGAACCACAGAACATATAAGGGTAGTTCTAGAACTATGTTTGTGCACATAACCGTGAGGTAGTCACCCGCGGCGAGACTGATATTAAAACGTATCTGGGAAAATACTATGTTGTTCTCGGGCTTTTGAGCGATCTCCAAATAAAATTTTCTTTAATGAGATTTAGCTGTCTAAAGTAAAACAGAATAGAACATATACATATATCGCATTGATAATAATAAGTAGCATAGATTTATTTATCATACCCTTACTACGGAACCCTAAACCTTCAACTTGTTCCTACAAACCTTAACTCGTTTGAACCGGTATCACAGGTCCCTCTTACTCGCGCCGATGAAGTAAGGGACAGCGATAAGAAGTGGCTGAACGAGTCCTGTAGGAGATAACACGCTTTGTTTCGTGTAGTCGTGTTCGTCGTTTTTCAACTAACATATGAGGTAATCTCCGAAACTGCTGAGTCGCTTTTTTGTGTTCTTTTGATGGGTGGTATAGAAAGGGCTTTGGGAGAATGTAGCAATGGGTGACTTGATTATGTTAGGGTGGAATGTAAATTTATAACAAGGCAATAGACAAGCCGTGTAGCAGGACTTGAACCTGAGACGTCACTTTGCAAACTAATCTATATTAACATTATAAAGCTGAAGAGTTTGTTTGGTTGAACGCGCTAATCTAAGAAACTACAAGTTCGAATTAAAAAAAAACTTTCAGTGTTAGATAGCCCATTTATCGAGGAAGGCTATAGGCTGTAGAACATCACACTACGACTAATAGGAGCGGAGCATCAATGAAAAATGTTGCAAGAAAGGTAAAAATCTCTTATGTGAAGCAGACGAAGTTGCATGGGTCAGCTAGTCTTTTCAATATCAGGAGTTAGAATTTGCTGCTGATAGAAAAACCTTTAGCTTATTAAGTTGTGATGTTAAAACTTAAAACAATGACTTGACAGAGGTACTGAACAATTTTAAATACTATTTTATAAAATAAAATATTATACGCTTTTAAGCATTGACTAAATCTTTTTATTTGTAATCCCTTAGATTAGGACGCCTCAGGGAAGAAACCGTAGAATTTGTACCAGACAGAACACGAAACAGTACGAGAGAACCGTGTAACGAGCATCAAGTATTATTATAAACCCCTCGAGAAAGCCTTTTTATAATAACAAGCACATCCCTAGCGGTCCCTGCAAGTATTGAATACATACTATCTAATATTATAAATAGGCAGGTAATATTTTAGTATTTTTGTTACATTATAAAAAGTTAAAGTCGCCATGTCTTGCCTGTGATTCTGTGGTGTATTAAGTATATAATTAAAAGATTTTTTTGAAAAGTTTACTAGCATATTGTGTTCCTAATTACTAGCATTCTTGTTAACCCCTCCAGCTAAACTAGAATGCTTGCATTAGGAGTGGGTTCACGTCGGTAGTGCCATGGGTGAGGTTCGGACCTGCGACCTCTCGATCGTTAGTCCAATGCCTTAACCATTGGGCTACCGCCGTTCTATTATAAGTTGTCTAGCGTTAATATGCAAATGAATAAAGCCATAGGTTAATAAGAATGCGCCAGGTATGGAACGCTACTTTTTCCTAAAATGGGTATTATTTTAATCTACTTATTCATTTCCAAATTGATGATTACTTAACTGTTAAGTAATTGTTTACACGTATGTATAAATTAAGTTAAAATCAAGTTATAGTTACTTGATATTAGTTATCCCCTCATTACAGGTGTAGACTCCCGACGCCCATTAGTTCTCGAGACTCACACTTATTAGTTAGCAGTGGTGAGACACGGGTATATTACTTGACCGAATTTATATAGATAAGTTGATTGTGCAGTCCACCTCCTTCCCTCGGGAATAGTACCTTTTCTGGATGATAGTTGAAAATAATCGGTCGAGTAGTTAAGGCGTGAAAACGTAACAAACGAACAAACTCACAATCGCATTTAAAATATGAGTTAGGATTAGAATATGTTCTAATTACTTATCCTTATGTTCTTATAGTTGCTTCTTGTAATACACTTAATAAGTTAGTTGATATAAAACTTATCTTAAATTGTAAACCTGTCTGATAGAACTGCACAAATACCATATCTTTACGTTCTTGTGCCGTTAGATAGATTTCTGTGGTCGATAGATTGTTTTTCTATATAGATGTTTGTTAAATAGCACAGCGCCTACATAGTACATTGACTTCCGTACAGTAAACACGGTCACCGATGACCGCGGCGGCGTTCAAAGGGTAAAGAGTATAGAAACTCTACTCAACCCAAAAACATTGTCTATGATAAACTATCAGCGTTCTGTTGGGACAAGATACTGCCTCAGTCAGACTTACGACGTTTTAGTCTGAGTGAATTCCTGGTTTTAACTAGAATCACACAGCGCCTTACTATTACATTCGAAATTATATTCGAACTTACTTATCTAGCTCCTTATTAATGGGTATCGAATCAAGTTTTACAAAATTTAATTTAATATCCATTAAACTGTAATGGTGTAGCAGTCGACTCGCCGATACCGCGGCGTACGCGTTACGGGCTTGGGACACACGGGACAAGTTCTGAGTCTTAATGCACTTTGTGTTTGTGATTTGTATTCTACTTAAGTCCAGCACGACAAAAGGCATTTTCTAAGGATTTATTTAGAAAGAAAGAACTGGTTCCATTTCTTTAATAAGAAATGTATTAAATTATCTATTAGAGCGTAGGCAGTACCCTCCGTACAACGTAACCTTTGATCCGTGAGTTCTCACTACAATAATATGAAACGAGGAAATTGTTATTTTGGTCTGGCAACCCACCCGCTATACAACTACATGTGTACAACCTTTATGTGTTGCCATACAAATATATTCATTTTGTTGCCAGGCATTGTAACTGTTATTGAATTTTATGCTTCTGTGACTGCAGCCAACGTTTTATATGTAAAGAGGAAAGAAAGGACTATTGAATAAAAAGGTTAAAGCCAACAGTACAGCTTACTTAAAATAAATAAATGACTCGCCAATTGTTTACCATCTATCTATAAATATTGCTATAGAACTGTAGGCAGGTTGAGTCTTGTACATTTGAAATATAAAAAGGAAGCATGGTGGGTGGCGTAGTGGTGCAAGTGGACGCATCGCCGCTGCCACGAGCCACCGCGACGAGAGTCGTTCGATCACCACACTACTTAAAATAATTGTGTGACCCACATATTGTTGTTTCAAGTCTGGATATTCTTTGTGTCCGTTGTTTGAATATTTGTTAAGTCACCCGCGACGCGGAAATTATTACTAGTGCAGGATATGTGCAGTACTTGAAATACATTTTTCAATTTTTCAATATTTCTTAATACTTTTGCCAGTCTATCCGTTTGTTCTGCCATCACGCACCCACTGAACGCATTCTGATGTGATTTTACAGTGAAGTAGTTTGGAATCCAACTTACCAACTATCATCTGATTCTGTACAGTGTGACCATTGATGTGGTACTTGTGATACACGTACCTACTCGTACTCGCATGAAGTGGCTGACAAAATAAGTGTGTTACAAATTTGTTATAAAAAATTTACCAGAAAAACTGAATAACAATTTGTTTGATTTGGATTAATCCCTCTCTGGGATCTCAGGATTCGTCGCAAACATAAGCGATATAGACTAATTTAAACGATTAAAGTTGTATGGTATTTCTAAGAATATTACTTGGTTATTATTGTTATGTTGTGTAAGATTCGCACAGTACGCCGCTAGTACATTAACATCATCCCTTAAGACACACAATGACACTGTCCAAACAGCCCTAAGTACCGCCGAACTTTGGCGCCCTTTAAACAAATATTAGCCAGGTAATCATTACTAATAGCACTTGCCATAATCGTTAGGGTCCCGAAGGCCGGCTTCCATCTAACTTTGCCCAACTTTGGGCAAGTTTAAACTAGTTTAGTTAGTGGCACCCCCTGGCGGCTGTTTGGAGAAATTTTTAGATTTATAGAAAGGGTTCAAGTTAAGTCGAGTGTCACCGTGGGAGCGCCATCGACTAGTCTTGGAAATAGTTTTGTATGAACTTCTACTGGATACTCGACTAAATGATAATTACTTCTGTTATTAGATCTTTCGGCTGTACTCATGACCCATTGACAGTAACCAATTAGTCACAAGTTCGATTCGGTATAAAGCCTGCAAACATGTTTAAAATTGCAAACAGCTGCTGCTGTTGCAAGTTAAGTGTGAGAAGGCTCCCATTCCTTTTCTTTCATTCAATCTTCAGTTCCCGTTTTCGTGGGTTTGTGACGCGTGACGGACACCTCTGCTATTACAAGGATTATGGGGCTAAGGTGACAACTTAACATCAGTCGGGTCTTAGCAGTACAACTAAAACACTATCACGGTCCCATTGCACATAAACTCAATATTCGACTTGCATGCAAACATCTTTTCTGCTTTACTTGCAAACCATCACTCTTGCAGAGTGATCAGTAATTAATGAAGTGGTTAAAAGTAATTACACGAGCGAGATTAAAATAACTTATTGCTATCTATTATTCCGATAGAGTACTTCCATTAATTAAATTAAAGCAACATTTCGCTTAAGAAACAAGAAGGCCGTCTTACGAAAGCTTGTTTCTCCGATATTTACATCTAGCTAAGAATTCGTTGACCTTAACAACATCAGTTGTCAAAAGCATCTCTTGCCTCCGGCCACTTCAATAATACTTAACTATTTTCTCCGACCAGGCCAGGAAGAGCGATGAACTTTGCTCGGGCTTTTCACAATAAAGCCAGGCACTAGTCGCGGTACTGAGAGATCATACAGATGTTTAACTGGTAGCCGACAAAAAACTGTGGATGACAGCCGGGCACGTCACGTGGAATAAAATATAATCAAAGCCGTCGCCACACCCAGCCCAACTTGGGCACTAATAAAGTGTGTTAACACACACACACACACACACACACACACACACACACACACACACACACACACACACACACACACACACAGAAACATACACGTGCGCGCACGCACACACGCACACGTGTATCATTTCAATACATATTCAATAGACGTTGTGCCGTGTACAGAAAAAGAAGCGTAAGTCGGTAGCAAAACAACAAGCTAGGGCTGCCAACACCGATGACGTATAATTGAATAATGGTGAAGAGTTATGATAATGTTTACGGTGAACGCTCATGGTATGTTGTGGTTGCGATGCTATTGTATGAGTATATTAAAATATTAAAGCCCGATTTTTCAATATTGTTTAACTAATAATATTCTTTTTGGCACATTATATTAAGATTTAAATTTATTTACATTCATAATGAATGAATGTAGCACACTCTGGGTCAGCGATTTAAGTATTAATTTATAATATGTTTATAACTTAAAAAATTAAAAAGCACTGCCTATCTACACTTATAGTAAAGTATTCCATGATATTATGTAGTATACTATAACTGTGTAAAATAATTATATCATGACATTTTATAGCTGCTTTACAAAGCTAGGGTATGATGAACTAAGGTAGTTGTTGTATCTATATCCACAAACCGCATTAGCTTATCAACGGGAACTCACAAGAAAAACACTTTATACTTTGACATAATATTGACGTCACAAATAAACTTTAACGCACTTCTATTAAGATAGTAAACACATTAAACTCTTTAATAAAATAACCAAAAAACACAAATGGCTTTAAGCAGTTTAGAATATAAATAGTTGTTAATCTAAAAGGCTTTTTGCCCTTATAAGTAAGGACATTAAATAAAAATATCACCGAAGCCTCTTAAAGGCCTATAAAAACTATGTTAATATCGTTTTATGTGGATCTCAAGGTAACTAAGAACTACTCAACAATTTTACGCATCACAAAAATGTGTAAACAGAAGAGTGAAACACAAAAAGCGCGGCAAATAAGCCTACCGACACTTAAGGAAGTGATCGAGTTAGTTATCGAACATAAAAAAAGGTAATGCGCAATTTTTAATAATAATTAATTTTATGTTTTTTATAGTTGATGACCCTGAAACGAGAGGCAAGCCTCCAAACGCGACCGGTTTTTCGAGTTTCTTGGCGCTAAACAGAAATTTTGAACACCGTATATTAACACGATAACCGAACAAAACTGAACCTTATCACATTGAGTTAAAATAAAATTTTCATTATTCAACCTTTCTGATTACAGCCTTTTCGAATAAAGATTAGTAAATTATCTTCAATTCTGTCTAACACACACAGGTTGTATAATGTCGTCCCTTTCATGACAGCTGTCAGAGCCAGTTTTCACAATTGAAACTTGAAAAGTTGTTAGTTAGTATACATTCATAATATTATACAGGTTTTGTATGAATTTCCTTTGAATAATTCTATTAGGATTCTAGAAATAAATGTGTTTTGTTGTCTTTATTGTTGAAAAGCCTTTGGAGGCTTAATAGAAGAGCTCTTGTCTATGACGTGTAATTATTTCTAATGGCAAGTAGTCTATAGCTCGTTAGTGAAATAGCATAAATACGCTCGCATTTGCAGATATTATTTGTAAGGTACTGAATTTGGTAACTGGCTTGAGTAATGTATTTTGGGTTTTTTGGCCAGACGGTACTTAGTAGCACCATCAATTTTCAACCCTCCTTTTCGCTAAGTTTTGAACAAGGCGTAGTAAACTGTGGTTGAGATACCCCTCTGCCTAAGTCTTCGGCAATATACAGGCGTGATAGTATGATAAACAATCTTGAGTTTGTGTAGCTTATATAAATATTGGTGTGGGTGGAACATCACCGAGGTCGTTACTAAGGTTCTTGTTTCTTTTTATTGTTAGTGGCGACAAACCAGCAGCCCACCTGATGGTAAGTGGTCACCGTCACTCATTGACAGTTGTGTAACGTCACAGCGGCAAAGAAAATAAAACACATTACCAAGCCGCTGGTTACTGTAAACCACATAGGTGCCGTCGTTGATAAGCCGTTACCGAAGCGGTCTGGGGTAGAAGGTAGCAGAGGATAGGAAAATAAGGGAATAGAGGCTTATTGGGCGACCGACACTCTCAAAATTGGTTGAATAATACTGACATATATTTTAAATAATCAATTCAAAGTCAAACGTACTTCCACGGTTACTATTGGACCCGCCAGACATCTTGCCCGAACTAACCAAATTGGGAATCTAAACCATCCATGGCTTCTCGTAGGAGTAGGTCCATGGATGGTTTGGTGGTGGTTATAAATAATAATAATGTTAGCCCTGTACATAACAGTCCTATTGCTGTCTGTCCCAGTACGAGTTGGCAGACTTTACATATGTTCGATAACACTATGAACACAAGACAAAGTTGTTCGGCTAAGATCTTCTGTAGGGTGAAGGTAATATCTGGCCCGGTTTGCTTCAGTTTTATCGAATCCTTTCGTGCCTTATGTTAATTTTTAATCTGCTGATGGAAGTCATTTGCTGTACCGAATAGACTTATTTCAGTTGGAGGTGGTCGCTAAAGCGACTAGCACGCGTTAAGTTGTAAGTTTAATATGTGTATTTGTAACAATCGGCTTTCTATTGCTATTTCATTTTAATTCTTAATATATATATCGTTTGCGTATATATATACATATATATACCTACTATTAAAAAGAAGATTTTAAGCAGTTAGAGATATTTATTTAACTGCGTCGTTGGTCCAGTGCCACAAGAGATCGCTTATGTTCGCTGTGAATGAATGTGAGGTTGCAGATTCAATTTTGAACTTCAGCCATCGCTTAAAACTCTACTTTTTTGCTACTTATTGATATGTATTGTCTTAATACTGCGGGACCTCCATGAATCAATAAATAAACTCACTAACCAGTAAACTACGTTAATTAGTAAAATTAATAAATCGGCATTTACCTGATGGACAGTTTACTTCTTTAAAATACCTAATTATTATTATTATTATTGTTATTATTATTTTAAAGCATGCAAAAAAGGATTTCATGCTTCCTTTATTTTTTTACTACTGGCTCACAAGACCGCTTCAAATAAGCCTTAAGGCTAAGTTTGATACTTGTCGAAAACAATAAAGTCATTGGAGTTATGTCACCTAAAACATTAATCCGTTTATGATAAGGCTCTTAGTAAAGAACAAAAAATCAAAGATAATATTATAAATTGTATGAGATTACTTATATATATTTGTATTTATTAAATTACACGTCACGTTTGATGTACCTACCTTAGCAAAATTGTGAGCGCATGTCGATATTTGACTACTTTGCATAATCCTTATGAGTGTTGATGGCTCCCTATTCAAATTATATTGTACACAGCTTTTGACTTTTTGTTAAGTGTTTTAGCCAATCATATAGGAATGACTTCAGCATATTTAACATAATATAATAACAATGCAACGTTAAAGTGATTCTAATCTCTCGTTTCCTTTCCTTGTGGAATAGGGACGACGCTCTTCTATTTATTACGAATTATTACAGATTTTGGTCCATTTTATCGCACGACACATAACATTGTTTCATGCTTGTATCTCTCCAAAAGGATATGCAGAGTCAAATGTGAGTTTTGCATTAACATTTCTTTAGATATTCTACCCATTTAATAACGTGGTATACCTTTAATGATACAGTAATATTAAGCTAAGTCACTGTCAATTAATAAGAATTTTATCAGCAATATCCAATTATTATTTACTCTACTGAAGCACCCGGCATTTCAGAAGCCCCGAAATTTTATATGAAGTTCAGTCATAAAAGGAAAATTGTATCAAATTTGTTTCTGTTTAGCTTGCCGTCGTTTCTATGGTCTGCTCCTAGTAATTGTTATTTAGGCAGCTAATCTATTAACATTTGTTAAAATGTGTCCGAAATACATGCAATATTTATACTGTAAGTTCTTATTATGCAATTATTTAAATTCAAAACAAAAGCCTTGCTCCTTTTTAATAATACATTACAAAACGAGTAACAATACGGTGCTGGGTACATTAATAATTCGTCCTAATCTCACACGTGAGGCACCAACTCATTTCAGAGACACGCCAAATTTAATACTGTGTGTTACCGCGCCGACCCTACTTCACACTAATCAACCGAACAACCACTTGTCACACAACTTTCAACCTTATCTTCAACTAGATACGGTGCTAGTCTAGGTTAGGAAGGTGCAGATTTAGAGTAGTCAAACTAATGACGCTCTCAGTAGCTTGATATAAATTTATAAGTACATATTTTTTACAATGGCTTTGTACAAAATGGTTTGTAATTATTAAGAGGTCGAGTTTTATAGTATTGTTGTTCTTACGATATTGAAATTCAAATTTACATTTGTTTAAATATGTATTTATTTATATTTATCCATATATTTACAACATTTAAATAATTATCATTAAAGCAGATGATTGATCGATCTATTAGATAAACCAACGTTAACAACGTCATACTCGTAGATAGTACACGTTTACAACAAGCCAAGCCTTGGAGCAGCCGGCCTACCTTTAGAAAACTATAATCCCTTGGGTTGCCGACGGCATACGACAGCCACTAGCTAAACTAGTATTTAAGTGAAATAAAGTGTATCAATACTTAACGCTATTTATAGCCTAACTAATAAAAATACTTATTTCTAGCCTAGGCAAGGTAAATGAAAATTCGACTTTATTTAGTTCTGCAACCGCGTTTTGTTAAGAGAGATCAGATTTGGACATTTCAAGCAGTCTTGTCTTTCCAGTTACTTGGACCTACACGGCTTATCTCTTCTCGGCATGTTGCTTTATACATATATGTATGTATATATTCTTATTTAAGTGTTACGCTCAGCTACACTATGCTTGACACTTTATTTTCGTAAAGGTATGATGTCATAAGTTTAAAAATAGATTTATTGTTCTACAATAAGTACAACGATCTTGTTATTTATATTTTTTAGTATTTACCCAATTCCGAGTGTGAAGTGTCCATTTACAAGCATGACTCAGTATCGTAACCATTACTATAAGGAAAAATAAAAGTGCACGCAATAAAAATAATAGTGGCACGTATGTGTGTCACTTCTATAATAAAAACCAACATTATTAAATAGTCCGTTGTTTTTGTCGTTCTATATTATAATAAGGAACCTTAGTAGCTTTTTATTTAGTATGCTAATGGGAGATCAGTATCCTGATTAGAAATCAAGATGGATCCGTAATGAAGGAACAGAACTAATTTCAACCATTTTTTAAAAAGCGTGTAAAGTAAATATTAATAATGGCTGCGAACATGGAAGCTTTTCTGTTTATCTATGTTGGAGAATCGCATGGATATTTAACATACTATAATGTTATGTATGTAGCTAAGCTACTAGTCTCGTCTGTCTCATCCTTAAACTTAAAGATAATTCAGATGAGGGCCTGAATTGTTGTTGAAAACCTCTGATCCACAGTAACAGTGTTTTTCTCTGTGGTAAGATTCCTGTTTATAGAACTCGATAGCTAGAGAATAGCATTAACTAGCTGATTTCCAACTTAATGCTGATTTCGAGCGAGCATTCAGTTTTTCAGCCGCGAAGCAGAATTCTTTTCTGATGGAAGAACAGGCGTTCCGCTTTACTTTTTCTTTAGGAGCGGCTTAGCTGATGTCTCGGCAAGTCTGCTTTTCATTAGGTGAGTCGCTGGTTAATCAGTAAACAATATTTTTTTTGTAATAATATTTAATTGTGACGGCACTACCCTCGGTGGCATGAATAGTGAATGCGATTGCTATCTATAAAGTTCTAGGATCGAACTACGGGTAAGGCAGTGTTATTGGGATTTTCTGTTAGAAACTTTCGGCAGTTCGCGGCATGGTACCTGGATCTATCCAAGTATATGTCCACTAGACTACGATAGACTCTACCCATAATTCGTAAACCGCACTTGGCGATTCGTGGATGTAATACACCTCTGCCTTCCCTTTCGTCGATGTAGACGTGAGACTGTGTATTTTTGTACGTATATAACAAGATTTTACAATTGAGTGTGACGTCGAAGACAACAATTCTGATGAAATGAGAAAACTTTGAAAAGAGCGTGTTCATTATCCATTCACTAATAATAAACCAGCACTAGCAGAAGAATTAACAAACAATTTTGTAACTACACATTTATCACAGATCCCATTAACTTTTTACGTTACATTGAACTGCACATTACAAGGGTTATAATTCAAACAAAAGGTCAATCAGTAATGGAAAGGTTTGTTGCAGTTTTTAAGCACTCCTCAAAGGGCATGAGAAGCGTTCGCCTTGATATTTATAGACTACAGACCTCGCGTTATGAAAGCATAGAAATTTAATTACTTACTTAACGGGTGTTTTAAACAATCTAATGTAGTCTTAACATAGCAGCCTGAGGTTAACCTGATCCAGGTTTAGTCACTTTTAATTTAGTTCACGGAATAAAAACAGCAACCCAATAGAAGTCGCATTCAATGCCATATTAAATATACGACTTTGAGTACACAAATTAATAAAATACAAAAAAGGAATATGGGCTTAATAGAACGTCGAACAGCGCGGGGCTATGAA
Source organism: Catocala fraxini (assembly GCA_930367265.1). NCBI lineage: Eukaryota > Metazoa > Arthropoda > Insecta > Lepidoptera > Erebidae > Catocala > Catocala fraxini. The sequence goes on along the minus strand of OV884042.1, from coordinate 24,867,289 downwards.
TAATCGAGATATATTCTAATGTAGCATGACATGTTCTATCGTTCTATTTACACAATCGCTCCTAAACGCACGCGCAAACGTTGCGTGCGTTTAGGCGTTTGGTACTGCGATGACTCCGATATCTATCTATTGAATTTGTGACCAGTCTCGCCCATTTGTTGTAAAATTGTGTTACTTTTTATATAGCTATTGTGTTTCATTCCCTAAGATATCTAATCTACTAATTTTCCAAAATTACAAACACGTTAAGACGTGTAATATAAAATTTATATTACCCTTTTTCTAATAAACTGAACCTGTTGGTGATTAAGCTCTTATTAATTTACTTTATAATTATCTCATTTACCAACCTCTAGTGATGTTCTCTAGTTTAAAAAGCTGGTCATATGAGACTAATTTTATTGCACCCACACGCAAGGTAGGTACAGTCCAGTTTGTTAAATGTTGACATAAAAGTTAATTCAATTATAACTTACTTTCTTTAAATTTATTTGTTTTTGAAGCCTTGGTTTGTAAACATATGTACGAACCCAAGGGTACATAAATGACACTTCCTTTGACCCTACATTCTCATGATTGATTTATTAAGTCTCACGTAATAGGTTAAGTTTACTACCAGAACAGTTCCCGTCGACCATCGTCGTTAAAATTCGACTTAGTTTGGTATCGCACTCTTTGCCCTTTTTATAAAAGTACCTCAAAGAACTCTTTTTCTAGGAATAATTCCCGGTGGACTTTACAAACAATTAAACAATGGATACAAAGAACAACCTGCGTTAGAACAACTACCTGTAGATCCAACTGTATTCCCCGTGTGGTGATCGAACCCACACAACACTCGTTGCAGTGTCAGGGATGAGGCGACCATTTCAACCATTACATCATTCGTGAAGGTAATGTAATGCCTCTTCATTCACATGTTTACATTTAAGTATATCTTATGAGGACATATGTACATCTGATAAGGAGTATATATGATGAGAACTTGTTCATGCTCTAGGTCAGATAATTTAATGTTAAACATTTGTGTTAATCAATCTTCAGTAGCAAAACGAAGTCTGATAATATGCTTGCTGGTCTCTACGTCACACGTCTTAAAGAACACAGAGCTGTCGAAATGTGAGTTTCAAACACTTCTACCTAAGTTTAAACAAATAGGCGTGATAAATTACTCTTTTCAAAGGAAAATACATTTATTGCAAAGAACTGTGTTACATAGATGTTTTGTAGTAGGAGCAGTTTCAACAGTTACCCAATCGGGCAATGTTTCGGTAGTTGTAAGATACATAATATATAAAAAAAGGAAGATCAGAATAAATTTTAAAATATCTATTAGTGATCGTTAACATGCAAATCATTTTGTGACAAAATACTCTTGTAAATTATAGAATACATTTTAAATAAACCATTTTTCAGAGCGGTTTAATTGTTTCCATTCAATTTCTTAATTTCTAGCGGCACCTTATAAAATACAGTTATTGCTGTTAAATATATGCTTTTATAATAAATCATATTATTAATTTTAGGCAGGTTTATATTGAACCTATATTACGCTTCGAGTCGCATTTAAGATTAAAAGATGTCATTTTACTGTTTACAAAAATACACACTCTATAGTAGGTTAGTAACTAGTATAATATAATGCGACAGTAAGGCTCCACGTGTGGGCTATTATAGCGATGGCTCATTCTGTTTACATGTCACAACAACAAGATTAAGAGAACAGCTCAATAAACAGGATAACTACTGAACCACAAATAAATACATAAATGAATAATTTAAACTAGAAATCGCAAGTGTATGCTCGCAGAGTAAGACACCAATGTATTGCAATCATAGATGTTGCCAGATGAGTTCAGGTCACAAGTTATAATTTTTTACACCTAAGGCTGTAAGAGTATAACGTAGTAAATATTTACAAAGTTTATCTCTTCGTCCCCAAAGTGATAGACAGAGGTATATATACCCATATGTCGACAGCTGTGATTTTAGTATGGTCTAGTAAATGTAATAGGACCTCTACAGGGCACAATTCTAGATTCTGTGCTGCTATGGAGCAAAATCCATAACGCTTAGTCTGACTTTGGTATCGAATCTGACACCGTGAATAACACTTACATTCATTCACATCACATGATCTACTACAGTATGAAATCTTACCCCAGTAAGAACCGAACGGGGCTGAAACGTAACAGCATAAACACTTTATACTCAATATACGTACCCTAATAACGAAGATCATACGACGTCATACGATCTTGCTGTAAGATTGAACATTTCTACATTTATAGTGTTCGAGAGTGGCCATAACCATAAACTGAGAGACATCGGACGTCCATTCGATGTAAATTTATCGACCAACTCTCAAGTGCCAGTGAAGGAAATGCGCGCGTTTGAACATCGCGCCTACTCGCGCCAGTAGCTCAACTCGGAACTGCTTACGCGCGCAGTCACTTTAATGCACATGCCCATTATTGGCTGTGTAACTAACCATCTTTTTAGGGAAAGAAGCTGTAGATTTTGTTTTAGTTCGTTGGTCAATGTCTTAATTCTTACACTTAGTCAACATTTAAGATAAACTGAAACCGTCACTCTCATTTTTAGAAGGCTGTTAAACCTCGACTACCCGCGGCGTTTTTAAATACATACCTAATGATTTTTTCCTTGTTATTGTAATTCATAAATGTTCTATAACTTCTACAATAAATATACTTAAAAGCTGTGCTTTGTTGTTTTGAGAGAGTAGGTATAGCTATCTATTCCAACTGTGATACGTATCATTTAGTATTTAAAGGAATTCCGTTTCCTCTTTTCTTAAAAAAATGTAAGTGTTTCCTAATAATAGATGATATGGCCAGTAGAGCGATATGACCGGTACCAAACGAGGCTCAGTATTTGGGGCGTATACCTGCTCACGTGCACTGCGTGGGCGCATATACCTGCTCGATTACCACTTAACCCTCGCTTTTTTACCCGGGGCTCGAACCTCGCACCGGCACGTACGCCATGCATTATTTATGTTTTCTACTAATTTATGACTTTCTGTAATTATAGTTTAACTTGTTAAGAGTGCTGTTGTGTTATTAACTATCGACTTCATTAAAGTTTTTCTTTCAATGTGAATCTATTCATATTTAATGTAATAGGCTGAAATATTTGGCTTTATTTATTTGTTAATTTAAGTGTAATTAGACGCGGTTCTTAGCCTATCAAATAACTATAAAACTTATTTAAGGCACAGGTGAAGTAGATGACACATAGCGTATGTCCCGAACGATTAGCACCTATATTTTGTATAGTTATGTTTAGGTCTTATAAGCTAGTCTGTTATAGTAAATTGGGAAAACGAGAAAATATGTCAAAAGAAATTCCTAATTCTAACAACATCTTTTTTTGTTCAGCCTTAAGAGGACAGCTTTTTTGCCGCGTTGGTGTATGCGACTGCTGTGCACGAGGTTTTGGTACCGATTCTCAGGTCGGATAAAGTGGTCTCGTAACTTCCCTTTAAGAAAATTTTCAGAAGAAGCACATAGTCTGAAAATTTGCCCATGAAAATATAATAGGCTCAGCTAGCTATTACGTCACACCTAAAACTATCGTTAGCAAACTGTGAGTGTCATACACGTTTGCCTAGCCCTGAAGTATGTAAGTCCTTTGTTAGATAAAAATAGTAACAAAGAACTATTTTTATCAGTAATGAACATATATACGATACTTAAGATAATTGAGCCTATCTTTATATGCGTATCAGCAAACGACCCTTGAATACGGAACAGTCTGAGAGGCCCTGAATACAATGTCTACACAATTATGTATGAAGTGTAGCTATCTTAAGAACTTATGTCATAGCATCACGCTTGTGTCTTCAAAAAGGATTAGGCAAAAGTGTATCTTTGTTTTGCTCGCTGCTGTGCATAAGCCTGCACGGATGGCGTAGTGGTTTAAATAGTCCCTTCGCCATTGCCACTGTGCTGAGTGTTGTGGGTTGTTCCGAGTCTGGGTGTTCTTGTGTCCGTTGATTGAATGTTTGTAAAGTCCCCCGCGAAACAGGAATGGTTCCTAGTGCGGGAGTAGTCTATTTAAAAAGGAAGAAAGAAAAGAAAGAAGATGACATGAGCTGTTGAGTTCTATACCTGGGTCGTAGTTGGTAGTAGCAATACTGAGTCTGGAACTGTGCCTCTCAAAACGGTAAAAGGCTCGTCCCTATTACGTGGGAAACTACAAACATATCTGGCGAAAGTGGATGTTATACACTTAGCACTATTTATATTTATTTATTAGTGCAGGGGATGAAGTAATGTAAATGAATGGGTAAAGTAAGGAGCCGGATGGATAAGGCGTTGGTCTTTCAATCGTGTCGCTGTACCTTCCATCCTAGTGTACATGTTTCTAGTACCTACATGTTAAAATCCTGATATACTGTAATCTTAAACCGGTAGACTAATAATTATTATAAATGCGAATGTGAGTTTATTTGTTTATTACGTTTTTACGCCTTAACTACTTGACCGATCATCATGAATTTCGCATACACGTTGTCAGGGGTACAGAAAAGACATAGGATACCTTTCATCCACAAAAATCTTCTGTTACTAATCTAACCTAACCTACATTTACGTGAGCTGAGCCGCGGGTAAAATTTAGTTTATTATATTTGTTTATTTAGTTACATGATTCATAATAACAGTACCACTACTGATAGTTAAAGAATAAATAAAACATTAAAGCAGCTAACAATTTAAAACTAAAATAAACCCATTTATACTGAAAAAGGAAATTACCAATTAAAACAAAGATTATATGGCCAGAGATAAGGTTCACTGATAGACTTAAAGTCTAGAGTTCTAGACTTGTCTATGACATAACAGAGCCACGTGTCACACTTGACGTGGAGGGCTGTTGAAACTAAGAGAGTTATTGAGATGCTCTCTTTCGCCCTCCTTAAGCGTGTGGCATTTTCCTTCTGGTTTTCACCCTCCTTGAACATACTAAGTTCTGTCTTGGTGACGCTGCGGTAGTGAACGCGACTGTTGTACATGAAGTCTCGGTTTCGAGTGTCAGGTCGGGCAAAGTGGTATTAGGATTTTCAGTCGAGAAATTCTCATTAGCAGCACTAAGTCAATTACTTGAAGACAATAGGGTTGCCCTCAATTAAGCGGGACCTAAATAATACCTGGAGAAATGTGTGTACTGCACCTGGTTAATTCTGTGTGCCAAACAAGGAATGTAATATGTAATACATTTTTGCATACTTATCAATCTAATCGTTTCATTAGTCCGGCAGTATTATCGTGAATACCTCCTAAAATACCTAGTCTCTTTTCACCTACTAAATCTGATAGAAACATGAACATTTTTAAACTATATAATAAGCTTCTTAAACAAATCAACCTGAGCGATAGCCCAATGAATAACTTGTTCTACTTGTGGTCGAGAGGTCAAGGGTTCGAATACCACCCATTGCCCTACCGACGTGAATCCACTTCTTACACAAGCATATTATATTTGCTCTGATCTCCTCTAATTAGGCTAGCTTAACATAAATACTAGTTATTTGTAACCCAAATAGCCAGTACCCATAAAAAAATAAATCATTTTTTAAATGTGTCATTCACAGTCATACATTTCCTCCCTACCTCTCTCAAGATAGTCACAATGATATGTTACCCACATTTAAAACAATGAGCCTTCCAGTAGCTATCGATATAAATAAAATTAACAATCATTAATAAGACAAACATCGGTCGACTCGCGAACAGAAGTCGTGACGGTTAGTTACACGACGTACACTAATGGACTAATAAAAATAACTTTATTGATGACTAACAAGTTTTGCTACCGGAGCGGCTCGCCATTAATCAAAGAGAACAAACATGGGCCATAGACCTCGCGGATAGACCATTATTGTTAGCAATTAAGACTAATATTGTCACTGACACGTGTTTTTTTTAATAGATAATGTTCCCTTTTGTACGTTCTTACTATTTCTGTATCGCAGGAGCCGTCGACAAAATTGAAACAACATACATATAATATAGGCTCACGCCTATGTCCTCAAAAAGGTAGGCAGAGGTGAATTACATCACCATTTCGCTAGCTATGCTTGCAGGTCCAATATTACAAGAGCTTATTGTCGTTTACCGGGAAAATCCATTGATTAAAAATTGTCTTCGTAGCCTGCATTAACTGCTCTGATGCCGTAGTTCATTAAATAGTCGCTTCGGCCCTGTCACTGCGTCGAGTGATAGTATGTTATGGTTTGAACCCCACACGGCACAGAATTTGTGTGATCTACAAATAGTTGTTTCGGGTCTAGGTGTTCTTTGTGTTAGCTGTGTTTGCAAGCTCCCTGCGACACAAGTCTTATTCCTAGTGCTAGAATTGACTAATAAAAAAAAAAGTAAGACAATTTACCCGACCCGAGACTTAAGGGATGTCGCAAATTGATAATTGAAACAAAAAGGCGATCAACTAGAGCTCATGTTCATAATAATTTTAATTACTGTCCATTAACAGCCTGAAACTTGAATACTAAAACATTAAGGGTAGAGAAATGCATGTGCGAGGAGCAGGTGGCTACCTACCTACCCCTAAGAAATGGCAAGGAGCCCGCATTGAAGTGTAACCGTCCTAGCGCAGCTGACGTTTGTGAACTAGCTCCCGTGTTCAAGGTGGTGTTCAATATGCATAGGGGATGTCACTAGTCTTATCTTCTAACGACAAAATTATAGAATTATAGGTAGAATGGTGTAAGTGTTTGAGGAACTGCTGTTTGTGAAGATCTATGTTTCTTTTTTTGTGACTTCCTTGCAGAAATTTTTCAGTAACAGCAATAATTCTGACTACCGTCTTAACTTTTCCGGATATTATGAATAATAACATTATTTTTATACATTAGCTCTTAATGATTGTCTAATGATGCTTTAAACTTAACGGGGTTTATTCAGCTACTTTAGGGCCATCTACTACTGTATAGCCTGAGCACATAAGACGGAGAGGTTTCTAATAAATGAATAGCATTTGTTTTATATTGCCATGTGTATTTTTGCATACAAGCTATTTTTTCCTGCTTTATAATATTTCTACCATATATACCATTATAATAGAAAGAAAGCCTTTGTCTTCAGGATCTTTACAAATATTTAGGCTTGTTTCACACGTATCACAACCACACACAACGCGGGCGGGCGCAATTTTGTATTGAAAATGAATAGTAGAATTTACACGAACCACATTTTGCCGTCATTATCGACCACGTGGGTGATACCGACCACATCGCAACCACCAGCGACACCGCAAACTAGCGTCCGACCACATCGCAGACACAACGCTGCGTCGATGCACCGACACTACGCGCACGCCTGCGCCCTCCCTCAATCATTCGTTCTTCATTGTACTGGATAGCAACAAAAATGTTTCCTCTTCGAATTCCATGAGTATGTTCAGTCAAGGCGTGTTTCCTCATCGAAAACCGGTGTCGAACTGTCTGTCTGCACTCGTGAGCGTCATTGCGTCGCCGCGTCGTCGCAAACACATCGCAACTACTAACGACAACTCAACCACATCCACATTTTGTAGGAACCACAACGCAACCGCAAAAAGCTTCAGCGACACTATTCATACGTAACCACTGCTTGATCATCTTTTGTCGCGTCGATGTGGTGTGGTTGTGGTACGTGTGAATGAAGCCTTAAACAACGGACACAAATAACACCTAGTGTCGGAACTACTGTTTGTCGCCAAACTTTGTCCCGCACAAGGATCGAATACACAAGACTTGGCGCAATGGCGATGGCGAGGCGATCACTTAAGCTACTACAACATCCTTGCAGTCAATATTATATGATTATTTACAGTTGGATTATTATGTTAAAGCACCACACCCACACCCGAAAGTCACGCATTTTACTTGCATACTTTAAGAATAAAAAAATTACTTCTCATATCGGATACCTACCATGCTACTTCTGAGTTTATTGATCAAAAATGATAATGCTCTATCCAACCAATAATAGAACCAGGGTCTGCCTTATCGTAATGCTTATTTACAAAAAGGAAATTAATACTTAAAATAAATTAAGTATATACTAGAATATTATGCTTGAATATTATCGAAGGTTTAAGCAGACGGATATCAAACCTATACATAATAATAATATAATGTTGTGCTTCTCTCATTTAAAAAGGATCGAACATATTGCTACTCGTATCTAACGCACACATTTCCGTCCATAAAAACCCAATAATATTTTACTCGAATCGGAAATTGAACCCGTAAACCTCACGATCAGCAGACGCGTTTGCAGTCAATAAATCAATTGCAGGATAAAATATTTATATTATTTACTTAAATAAACATTGGCCGCGTATCTTCGACATTGAAATGAAAATAAATATCTACTAAACAGATTTTATCGCGATTTATTTGTATTAAATTTTATTATCTGCACTTTTACTAAATTTTCATATATCTTTTAGCAGCCATGGGTACAGAGAGACTGACTATGTTAAACGTTTTTATTTAAACAAATAACTTTAAGTCATATTTCTAACGCTCAACTCAAGGTTCTCAAAATCCTTAGGGAGGCGTTGTACTGTAAGTTGTAATCTGGTGAGGTCCTTTACGCTGGCAGTATATGTAGTGAATTCCGTTAAAAAGGTGCGCGCGCGTAAGTAATACGCCTGGTAAAACAAGTGTCCATAGGACATGGATATGCCCGTTAGCCTCTATTTTATGTGAACATTTAATTTTCAAGAGATGGACTGCTCAGTAGGTGTGGTCTTAACGAAGTAAGATTTGTTTATCAAAGGGTAGGCCACAGCGAGATCTCCGCTAACTAAGATAAGATTTCGCACAAAACTTGCGAACTTCCTCTTAGAGAAGATGAGTGCCAAATAGCCTTATATTGTGTTTCTGTAGAAAATAGACATGAAGGCTTCTTGGAAGTGCAAAGAAGTTAGCAAGAAAATGGCACTTACTCTTTTATACTAACAACGTATCGACTTCATTTCTCCTGGGCATCGCGCGAGTGATATGCCGACCACCTGGTATAGCAATCGTTCATAAGCTATGGTTACTGCTCACCATTAGACAGCCATAATCTTGTTTACCATCACAATAGTATAAAAACCCGAATGCGATAATAGTATATGTTCGAACAGTTATCGATACTTGGGTGTGCGCAAATACTTCATCCTTTCCGTGTTTGCGCGGCATTAGATAACAACTAGGTAAACAGTCTGTTGCCAACAGCTGACATACAGGTATACCGCTAGTTTTGGGTGGTAGAACGGACTCTTAAGTGCGGTCATAGGTATTGATGGTTTACGAAGAGCATCGCGTGAATAAAGCACTCATTCAAAATAATGTTGAGTGTGTATTTTACTCTAGAAGGATTGAAAAGACACACGTGCACACGCGTAGTATATTTATCAGCCTACTGTAAAAATAATTTGTTTTGGATAAAATCAGTTGCGTTGCTATACGAGATATAATTAAATATTTATTTTTTGATTAATGAAAATGTGCCAAAGATGGCAAGCAAACTGAAAGAGGGGCGAGACCGCGCGCCAAAACTAGCACCGTACAATTTTAATTTCACAAAAACTGTATTGTACAGATCATTGTGTATCTGACATCACCGCTCTGCAATCCGGTGATCTGTTTGTTGCCAAGAAGTTCGTTGTCGTTATTATAATCTTCCTTTGAAGAAACAATGGCCGATATTTTTGGCGAAACACATCATTTTCTTTTTGCAGCTTTGGTTCAGTTTACTTGTATGTTGAACATTTATTTAAAAAATACTTTATGCTAGTGGAATATTCTCGAAGATTCAGATTGACGTAACTACGAGGCTCCTTTCTTCTATTAAGATAGCTTTGATACAAAAGCGAAAGACTGCACTTATAGAAATAATTCAAGTAGTATAATTATTTATGTTATGCCTGTTTCCTCGAGCAATGCACAATTTATTGATTCCTCGTGAGAGGAGCTTGCCATCGACTTCATCAGATGTTTTATTATTTTTGTACTTTAACAATAGGTGTTTGAGCATAACATGGAAGTACTCAAAAAACAGGAAATAAGTAATTAAAGATATGCAGAGAAAGAAAGTACATGTCATCTCATTATACCAGCTGTTCTCGTCTATTAAGTCAAGAGTACCGATTTATTATTACCTTCCGCGTATTATTATAAAAGCCGGCATCCTGTAGAAACTTTCCACACAAAAAAGGCCAGGAATATTTATAATATTTACAGCTGGCGGAACACACTAGAATGAATTGTGTTATATAAATAGCCGAGTTGTTTATATATCATTATACATAAATTACATCTGAAAAGTCACACACAGGACAAAGATCGAACACAACAACAGTGATAAAGAAGCATGTAATCCAAATTAATGTTGATTAGTGATAGTTAAGTATTACGATATATTAAAGATAAATGAATTAATGCAGTATATATAACTTTTTCTAGATCCTGGTTTCATAACGTAGATACGGACGGAACATGACATAGATATGAACGTAACACGCGAGTCCTTGAGTCGTCGACCAAATCGGTAAACAAACAAAGACGTAAACCAGATACACTATCCATTTAAAATAAAAAGCCAGTTTGGATAATCAGTTGCATGATTGCAATCAATCTTTCGATGTCCACAGCTAAACAATGACCTCACCAAATTTGAACCTCACAATACCGCATCGTCGGTTTTTTGCTATCACTGAAAAGATGATTGCGCAAGACCATTTTTTAAAGTCTGAGGTATGTTCTTAAAGGACTATGCAAATGACGTTTGGCTGCATTTTACTCCTGTGTATATATCACAAAGGAATATTTTCTGAAGCTCTTATAACACTCAAAATTTGCAAGTTAGTTTGATATGGTGACCCTATGGCGTCCGGGCTCAGTTCCAGATACCGAACTTCTGCAGAGTAATTTTTTACATAGAGTGTTATAATTATGGTGGCTTTACCGTAAACAGAGCGATAATGCAACATAATGATGCAGGCAGCTGTAACACGCAGGATTTTAATACAGTTGTTGTAGGTACCGAAAGAGTCGCGAGAATAGAAAATCTAAAAAGTAAAAAAGGACTCACTGATCAGTTTGAGATATTGTATTTAGGTATATAAATAATATTCTGTATGTCTCCAATGTGCATTGGCGAGAAAATAGTCAAATTTCTCTTTAAAAAGATTAACTACATGCTAGTTTTATTCCTGTTAACCTTCATACAAGTTGTATGCTTATGTTAGAAGTGGAAAATAAACATGGACCAACTTCTTGATAGATCATAAACAAAATTAAATCTATTACATATAAGTTTGTTATTGCAACAAATAAAGACTATTAAAAGTGATGTGATGGTTATTCCTACCGACTTATACCTCCTCGTATTTGTGGAATAAATTATATGAGTTTGAATCCGACACGATGCAGATTTGAAACGGGGTCAATAAACGTTCAGTGTAGTAACAAGATGATATGGTTAGAAGTGGTCGGTTAGTCAAATGCGGATATATTTAACCGTGATGAGCGTGTGTTTGAAATTGAGCCAAGTATCTGATTTAGTTTGCGTCTGTTACATTACTTGCTGATTCTAGAATGTTCCATATAAACGGTGAATAGATGTACACATTGTAGTGCAATATTATGATCCGACAGCTCTCATATTTTATTTATTTCTGTTCTACATATTACTTTTAACACTAAGTACAGGCCGTACGTACTACAGTTATCCAGCACATTCTAAAATCGTCTTGGGCAGCAGTGAACCGCCGGCGTTCAAAAACGATTGTCTTTCATTATGTCTGACGAATGATTAATTGATAGATTACTTATAAACAAATGTGCTTCATGTTGATTAAGTTGGCGAAAGTAGGTGGTACTTTCGCACCTTATAACCTACCCCCTTTGCCTGTCAACAAACAAGTATTGTTTGTGTTAGAAAATGTTAGCATGCTTTTTCATTTTTGATAAACAGTGATGGGTTTTTATTTGGTAGTAGAACTTTAGTGTAGCTGCCAAAGTATAGCTGTAATAGACAATTATCCAACCCTTCCGGGTTGAACCCTAACTGATCACGCCAAGATTGAATAAATAAAACAATTTGCTAGTAGGTGCATGTTATGATTAAATGAACCTACGTCACTTATTTGCCACAACTAAATATTTTAGTATAAAATTCAATCTTTGCATACTCGTTAGATGCTCCACTAAATCTTCGTATAAAGATAAGGTGATAATTTACAGACGTAGTTATCAGTGCGCGTGTAGTTCGTTACGTTATCTAATGTGATACATGGTGTTTGTCTGGCCTCTGTATCGGCCATGTGTACCTAGCCATGAAATGTTGTTGTCAAAATATCCTAAGCTATGGTAAAATATATTTTGCCAACAACATTTCATGGAAATTAGTCAACAATTCATATAAAATAGTCATATGTAACTGAGGCGAGTCGTAAGTCGATCAGGTTTCACTGACTGTTTTTGCCCAATACCATCATAATGCCTGTAGTATCCACATTTTTCTTAGCTAAATCATTTTCAGGAAAAAGAAAAAGGAAATCGGTGTGATATTTATTGTGCACGAAATAAATATCCATGCTGTAGTTTTTGATATCAGCGCGTACAGATAGACATACTCCAAACATTCGATTCATATTATTTCATTACCTTTCTTTGTTTTTGCTAAAGTCTCTCAAAACAGTAGTTGACATTTAGTATTTTTCTGCCTCTCACCTGCTCTGAAGGGGCTTTATAAAGTTAAAACAACGAACACATAGAATTCCCAGATACGGCTCAACTATTTGTAGATCACACAAATGTTAAACATCACAGTCATGCACAACAAAACTACTCTTCTGAAGGTTCTCTGAAGAGTTTAAAGGTGCTAACCGCAAGAAGAACAACTGACACAATATTTCGATCTCACAAAAGATCGGATGTTTACTTTGTGTTGTTATGTTGTCGTGTCAGCTGGATGGCAAAACCACACTTTGGTAAGCCAGCTATTATCGTGTACCGCAAACTGTACAATTTATTCGACCAGAAGATCTCAATTTAATTCCTGTCTCACCAATCGAAAATGAGACTTAAGCTACAGTTTCGTGCTTACGCTTACATCTCTGCACTAGAGTGGCAGGCATTAATCTATTGAGTGACAGAAGGCACATCATATTCAATAATGTCTAGTATTCCAAGAACTGACAGGTAAATACACAGTAAACACATAATAATTATGTCAGTATTATTCATTCGCATTCGGCGAGATCTAGTCAACTGGAGTCGGTCAGTGATATATTTGCATAAACAATTTACATATTAAGCATTAACCACAACCGTGAACAACAAATTAGCAACAGTTATAAATAAATCGACACTGTATACCTACGCCAGGTGCCTCGCACACTACGAGGTGCAGTTATTCTTCTTAATACCTACTTTGGAGTTGTACTCTTATCGGTGGAGTATACGTCATCTTTCTTGATCTTTAACCAAGTCTTTGAGATTCTTATAAAACATGAACTTTCCTTTTTTTTTAGCTGTGATTATTCTTCTGTTTCGGCCCCTTACTCTTTTTTCTTCTATGATATTTTTTGAAGACGTCACGTCGTATTATGTGGCCGCACATCTTTTCCCTTCTGTTCTTATTTGTCCCCAAAATGTTGCGTTGTTCTATTATACTGATTAGTTATAATAAGTAGGTGCATTATATTATTATATATTTAGGTGTGCTACATGCTTGATCCTCAGACTGCGTCGGTGGTGCAGCGACTATATATGTATGTGACTGCTGTGCATGATTCAGGTTGGATTCCCTGGACGGGTAAAGGGTTGTGGGCTATTTCTGTTAAAATATTTGCAATAGCAGAAATGAACTGTGTCCGGGTAGGTAATAGGTATGCTCTCGTGGAACTTAACTCTTTGCGGCACAGATTTTTGTTACCGATAAAAGTAAACAATTATCAGAAAAATGTAGTCTCTAGGCCTAAAATAAGTCATATCTGTAATTTTTTTTTAAATTCCTTACCAGGGGCGTCTAATATGGGGTGGTTACCTAGGGTAACCACTGTGAAATAAACGTAAACACAATTTTACGAAAAATAATGTATTTATTTAAAATCACAGAAATGAGATCAGAATCAAATTAGGAACATTAGTATTACAAATATTCATGATGATCATTAAAACAAGTTTTTCCTTCTCGGTAGCAGAGAGGTACCTTGCATATCCTGCAGCTCCATACAGTACGTACAGGCATGTCTTTTGTGCTACATACACTGCAGCGTCTTGAAGTGCCTCTTACAGGCTGATGGTTTGCTAGAGAAACCCTTATTGCACGTGGGACTTCAGGCTTGTGCTTCTTGATGAAAGAGCAGGTAGGTGAGTTAGGTTTGCTGGAGCTGCGCGACAGTCCTCTCTTGTTACTGACATATGCAGGAGCCAACATATCTTGGTAAACATGTCGCCGAAAATCTTTCAGGCACAATTCATCTAAACAAGAGTTTGGGTCTTTTTGGAGATCTTTATAGATGATAAAAGCGTTTACCACTGTGCAATCTAGAAAATGAAAGAATATACGATGCCACCACTTCTTTGACTTGCGATCGATTGCGTAGCTCCCTTTCAGCTGGTCAAATTTATCCACGAAATTCATGTTCTCGTTGTAGTCCTTCAAGGCTAAAGGACATGGAACTTCAACCTTCTCTCCAGTTTTCTCAGTTCTTGTCACATGAACCTCATTTCGTGGGTCATGAAAGTTAGTCAAGATGAAAACAGAACGTTTGTCTTTCCACTTCATATAGGAAACCATCTGTCGCTGTTGTCGCTAACTCTATAATCGTACTGCCCGCGTTTCAATTGCCTGTCAGTTTTCAAAGCAGGAAGATGTTTACGAGTATAATTTACCGTACCACATGCATAAACGTTTTTTAGTCGTAAATCAACCTGTAATTCATAGCTATTGAAATAATTGTCGAAATATACCCTGTGGTTCTTGTCCTCTAATCCCTCACAGAATCTCATGACAACATTTCCTCCTAAGTTAGTTTCCGTTTTATTCGCTATCTTTCCAGTATAAATTTCAAAATCTAAACAATAGCCAGTAGAAGCACACTTCGTCCACACTTTGTACCCTCTCTTTGTAGGTTTCTTGGGCATGTACTGCTTCAAAGTACTCCTGCCTTTGAACTTTATCATAGATTCGTCAATAGCAATTTTTTCTGTGTGATTGTAATTTACTTTATAAGCTTCTCTAATCATCTCTATGAATGGTCGAATCTTGTATAATTTGTCGAAATGAGGATCGTTTCGCGTAGGCTGTAGATTATTGTCATTCAGATGTAAGTTACCGAGGATCCAAGAGAATCGATTGAGTGACATAAAAGATGATATGTACTCATCACGTAAATCAGGTGAAGATGACCAGTAGTCTCTGTAACTTGGACTTATTTTTATACCCATCACTAAGTTCAGAGCAATGAACACCGACATTTCATCCGTAGTAACTGGTTTATAGGTATTTCCTTTTTGTTCAGCATATAAATTCGTGTGAAACGTTATGTGCTGTATGACGTCGTCTGCCCAAAGCAATTGAAAAATTCTAAGAGGGCTCAACTGCTGGCGTGCTGCTAAACGAGATATTTCTTCAGGCAAATGGACTGATGGTGTATAGTCGTCAGGAGCTAAAATTGTGTAAGCTCGTTTCCATTTTGGAGGTCTTATGGCAGGGACTGACGGCGTAACAGCTACGGCAGCGGGCTGTCTATTCTGTACCAGCTGAGCTAGGGGAATCTCATCGTCAGAATCAAACTCCTCATCAGATGGTAAAAAACTCTCACCTAGTGTAATTTCTTGCGAATCATTTGGCCCTTCTTCAATTTCGAGTAGATCTTCTGTGTCTGAGCCATCACCACCAGCACAGCTATCAGTATCTGAAGGTATCTCTTCAAACAACAGCTCGTTTTCAATATCCCGGTCTGATAACTTCTTTTTAGGCATTTCCTGTAAAAATAATCAGTTTATTATTTTTGATCAAAACTTCGCAAAAAAATGTTAGTTGTCTCACAGTGGTTACCGCCGCTAACCACATTGAATAAGCTCACTTTTTACAAAAAGTACGGCAGCCGGACATTTATTTTTTGCCCAACATGTATTTAGATAAATATATTGCACACAATAAAACAAAAATTAGAATTTAAATGATAATATTTACTTACCAGCAAAAAAAAACTCGCACGCACCATAGAAACCACAAATACGACGATTTTGAATGAAAGTTTAGTACAGTAGATGACCGTGGCGCTGGTAACAATTAATTGTCTCTGTGCCGTTTAGGTTTCCTTAAACGATCGTAGTACACAGCACTTCCGTAAGATAGCGCCATTCTTAAATACGCGCCAAAATATAGGTGGTTAACTATGATGACCACCGTGAAGAAAAGAGTTAAAACAATAGCTGGCAAAATTTGTACGTAATACACCTCTGGGGACCTCGCCTTTGGGGACACAGGCAAGAGACTACAGAACATGAATTTGCTTTAAATAACATATTATTTAGAGCTTCGTCTATGAAAAGCGTTTTTATATTATAGTGATCACTATAAATAAATTCACACTAATTTCAGACGAGACAAACATTTGTTTGATTCACAATTTTTTTCCGTTCGTTCAATGTTTGTATAGGTCCTCCGCGACATAAGAATTAGTCCTATTACGGGATTGTCTTTTTATATGCAAAAAGTTAGGTTATCGTAGATCTACATTTTATGGACAATATACAGATAGCAATCTATTTCAGGATTTATGTAATTAATCACAGTTTATGCTAACAGTTGGCATTGTCTACATATTGCCAACTTGCTTCACAGAGTCATCAATTTGATACATTCATACTCCTACGCTTAAATCCCCGAAGCAGTAGGAGAGCGTACTTTTACTGCTACTGTTGCACGGATAGCACTGTGCAGTTGTGCACGTCTTGTTTATGACAAAACATTCTACATAATATTTGAGTAAGTTACATACATAGTGTTACGACTATATTTTAAAGGGGTAAGAAGGCAGAAGTCTATGAAAACATATTTCGCCAGCTATGATTTTAGGTCCCTCGTGATATCCTATTGTTGTCTATCAGAGTATTACAGACTATTACAGAATCCATGCAGTTACTAAAAATGTTAGATAGAAAAATCCAACATCTTATTCACGAATCCGTAAATCGAACCCAAGGCCTCATGCAAACACAATCACTATCGTTGTGCCGCCGAGCCAATCTCATCAGTTTGATGTCAAAATAAATATTATAATCAAAATATCTAGTGATACGATAAGTATATAGATTATACTAAAGTAAACATCGACGCAACTGATGGAGCTTTACACGTGGAGACTAGCCGTAACATTCCTATAGCAAACATCAAGTACACATGTAATCAACCCACATGAACAACAAAAATACATAGTATTAAATAGCGAGCGAAACACGAGGGCGGCACTCTGTCTTCACGCGGAGACGGCGTGGCGCGGCGTGCGCGTGGGCAGCTACGCTATCGTAGTACTAGTAAACGCGCGCGCGCAGGGCTACAAAATATACGCCAAGGACACGCCAACAACAGAGTGTTTTTGTTGTTACGATTGTTAGCCTATGGTATATTCAGCATCTGTTATGGAATGTTTTTTCAGCGGTTTGACAGATGAGTTTTTATTGTATATTTAGCACGATGTAACATTTTGAAACGTTAGAACGAATCGCTTCTAATATGATCGTGGAGCTTTTTTATATCTCTATGAGTTTTATTACGCGTATATTTTCAAAATGTTTAATAACTATTTTTAAACATATGCAACATAAACATCACACTCTGTATTACATGAGCTTACGTTAATGATATCAAATACATAATCCTAATGTGCTGGCAGCTCTTCTGTAAACTCAGGTCATTCTGTGTACGTACATAGATACTTTAAATAAAATATGAGTGCCACGTGGCTTCTATAAAATTATGCTCGTTGAAGACTGAGCAAATTTAGAATTGCATCTATAGTACAAACTTTATATAACTAAACTGGTAACACCTAAGCAGCTACCGCAGTCGTAGGCGTCATCAGTTCATATTCAAGGTATTAATCGCGAAGAGGCTGTAAAATAAAATGCTTAATAAAAATCAAGACACAAACACCATGATGACTTGTACGGATACCTCGGCTTCTATTTGAAAACTCTGAAATCCTTACATTGAGTAAGGGTTTTAAGCAGTAATTGTTTTTTATACCTATAGGTATATGATAACTAGATATATGGATCAACTATGACTATGATGGCAACCTTGACGTAGGGTGAGTGTACCTACTTCCCTTGTGAGGATGCTTTAGGCTCAAGGCTTTCTTTCTGTTTATTAAAGAGTTCCTACAAATATTATAAATGTGATAACTGGTTATGCTGTTTTGATGTATGTTACAAAAAAATTAAAACGGGTGTTAATGAAATTTTTGACCCACATATGTATATTATATATTTTGTAACAGATATGATACCTTTTACTTAGATATTTTATTTGAGTTTCCTGTAGGTTCATGCGGGCAAAGCCACGGAACTAAGTTATTAGGTTAAAAGGTCAAACCTAGATATGCTAAACAATATGCATGTTACAGTTTTCTGTATTGTAGACCGTTTGACGCCTCAGACAGTCAATATTATAACGGCCCATTATCAGTGATAAAGTGTTGGTATACATCTATCACACGGCTGTCGGGTGATAGCGACGTTATCATCACACACTCCGACCATCTTAAAGGCCTACTGTTATCAATATAAGCTTACAGCAATTAATTCAGTGATAAGAATAGCTCATCACTCATAGATAAGTAGATTAAAAAATTGCAAACAAGTTTTGAAAACATCTTTAGTTATCGTGAACACTGTCAGTGGAACAGTGAGTTGGTCTTAATTCTGGTTTGATTCTGGTTCTTGTGTTGGACCAACTTCTACTAGACATACTAATTTATTTATTTAACTAGCTGATCCGCGCAACTTTGCCTGCTTCACATAAGAGAAATTATTTCGCTGTCTTTGCAACATTTTTCATTGATGCCTCGCTCGTTTTTGTCGCAATGTGATGTTATATAGCCTATAGCCTTCCTCGATAAACGGGCTATCTAACACTAAAATAATTTTTCAATTCGAATCATTAGTTCCTGAGAATAGCGCGTTCAACCGAAGAAACTCTTCAGCTTTATAATATTATTAGATGGCGGAAACATTTCCCCCGCGTTTATCGTTACACCGCTCCGTAGGTCGTAGCGTGATGTTCTAAAGCAAAGGCTATAGAGCCTTCCTCGATAAATATCCAACACCAAAATAATTTTACAATTCGAACCAGCAGTTCCTGAGATTGTCGCGTTCAACCAAACAAATAAACAAATTATTCAGCTTTATAATATTAGTATAGATTGGTGTAGATAAGGCACACAGAACAAAAACATGTGTATGCACTTTGTTTTGTTTCGTATACGGTATGCCGTATAAAAATTAAAAATATATTATTAATCAATTTGGCTAAAACTATGATTTTAACTATGTGTAAACATCTTGATTACACCATAAATATATACAAGTTAGTTAATAGCTGCTTCGTTTTAGCTTGATCTTATATCATGAAAATATCGATGTCTCGACCTTATGGTAACAAGCACTTTTATCTGTGACTTTTATATTTTGACGTTGCATGATTTATAATTATAACACAAAAAACGAGAATTTCGTAATGACGCTTAGATATTTAAACACCTTTTTGAAACAATAGACATTTCGTCCAGGTTCACTGGCCGTGGTCATAAGCATGTTAGTTATCGACACATGTCTGCGTCGTGTTAATTCCCGGGTCCTGTTATGTAAACGATTTCATCTACATGGACGACGGTTTGTCTGCGATTTCATTTACTCGGATTATACTATGCACCATATGTCTAGTTCCCTAAAGGATTTTACATGAAACGTAACTTAAAGGGGAATGCCCACTACCCATAGTGACTTGGCCACGAGTGCCCATATTTAAAACCATATATAAATGATAGTGTGCAATGTCATTAAATGATTAATCAAGGAATTTAATTAAATAAAAGTTGGTGTTATTGAGATAAAATATTTTTTATTTATACCGATGACAAGATTTTTAATAAATGTTTTTCACGCACATTCTCGTCACACATCATCATTATTGAAGTGAAAACTTCTTTAGGCGCGTTGAGCACTTTTTAGGTGAACAAAAATCATGGAACTCGCGTCATCGTCACCGAACGCATTCAAAATTCAAAAATTATAATCTAATAGCTCGCCGATAAAATTCACAAGTTACTTAGTTTTCACTTCTATCGGCAGTCCCCAAAGACTGCCTCGCATGTTTTTTATCATACACAATTAAAAGATTGTCTAAAAACTGAGCATTATCAAGCTTGTTTGTAAATAAAATAACAGAATCACAACGAAAGAAACAATCACGCAAACCGAGTAAGCAAGGAAGCTGATTTGTGTTATGACACTTATGACAGTTGGATTCGGTATTACAAGGTGTTACAAAATCATAGTTCAATATCTAATTGATATTATTATTTTGATTGTTACTGACATAATAACATAAAATAATATATTTGCTTTACTATTTGTGGATTATTAACATATAATAATACCACTTGCTATTTATTTATCATTTCTAATATTTTTATTCAATAATATTAGTCTCTTTTTTACGTTGAAATGATAATGGGGCAACGCTGGTACTTATAACAAGACTTATTTCCGTAACGATACTTTTTTTATTATATAGATTTTGCTATATTCTTTCGGTAAATAAATAGTACGAACGTAGTTCCAAAATTATTAGAAATTGAAATTAAACTACTATATACGGATTTTAAAGCGTTATTTATTTTACACTTTATTACAAAATTTTGAAACTGTTACACTAGTAGTGTATATACTATTAAACTTTACTAATTTTAAGCTAATTAAATTATTAAAACTATTGAAACTATTTATGTTTAAGTTTACACTTTGATGAAAAGCAACCGAAACGTCGGGGACGTTTCGGTTGCTTTTCATCAGCCATGGTCACGGGGAGACTAAGATGGTAGTTGTGTCAATGTTCCAGTGTCGTTATTTCAAAGTACCCGAACATAATTTAATCATTGTTGTTTCTATTTACGCAGAATGAGCTCAGAGTATCATGAAGTCTAGCTGAGGTTTGCTTATTGCTATTAGAAATTATAATATATAAATTATAATATATTTTTTTATCATACGTGTAATCTTGGGCGAGAATAAGAATTTACACGTTAGCCAAAAATGGGCATTCCCCTTAGTTGACCACTAAGCTTCTAACCCGTGCAAACTGCATAGAAGCCGATCAGTAATTTTTGTGTGAACAAGCAGATAAAAATACAACACTTGTTTTAGGGCCTCCTCTATATTGTCCATCCTAATTAGATATAATGAACATCTACAGTGCGCATAAACAACCTCATTACTGTTTTGTAGTTGATATATTTTCACTTTGTTAGTGAATTAGAATATATGTAGGTAGCTTGTTCGACACTAGAAATATTACAGTCGATTTCAGAAATCGAATCAAAACAATACAAATTGTCACAGTGAGAGTCTTTTTAAGAGTGTTGAGTTTGGCGACAATAAATTATGTTCATATTTATCGCATCTGAAAATAATTCTCCACATCTTATTAACTAACAAATTAATTTTCCATAATATTAAGTAAACATTGTAAGGTTACGTGTTCAGGGCCGCTGAACATAATGTACTGTGTTCGCAACAAACGTCGTCTACAATCAAAACAAAGTGAAAATTTTCAATTTTCCACGCGAAAGCGTCGGAAATCGGAAATCTGTATTCCGTTCCAAAATTGTGGATCGCGATTTTATTAAAATCAAGGAAAAAAGGAATATTCTTATTTCTGACGGCGACTTTTTAAATTGCATCGCCTAGGGGAGGGACAGACAGTGACGCCATTTGCATTTTTATGCGATAATTAAGGACCATAGAGGGTGGTTTCACAAAGACGAGAGGTGGATTAAATTTATATTTTTTTGCGCTATTAATTTTGCCTTGTTATGTGGTTAATTGTTGTTTATATTTAGGCCGCGGATAATTTAAAGATAATGGCTAGCAATTATCGCGCTCTCTGCGAACGTTTTTGAGCATTTTAGACTGAATTTGGTGAATGATAATTTCGACATTACGTTTGTGGGGATCGTTTGAAGCTTTTTAAAACAAAGAATATTTTAACAAGGTGCGTTTGTTTCGTGGCTCATTAAGAAAAATGTCCATTTATATTTATATACGTCCATTTATATATTATATTATATATTCCTAATAATACCAACGATAACTGAATACCCGACATAACGAGAGATTTTTTAATTAATAGTTTATTATAATTTTCATTATAGGGTGTTCTAATTCCAGCTTATAATCGTGGGATATTATGTGGATAAAGCAGATTTAGCAGTTGACAAACTAGTTCAAACGTTGTCACACATGTTGAAGAGAACACATAATACCCGCCTATCGCCATTTTATCGCACTATAAAATAAGCAGAGTTGTGTGCGATCCGGGCCAGCCCTCTACATAGTACCAGATGTTAGGTAATTACGTATTTTTACGATTCATACCAATCGTAAAAGTACCTTTACAATGGTGAATTTTATTAAGCAGCTGTAAAATATATGTAATCATATACGGTTTTATGGTTCCAAAAGGTTTTTGGTGATGCATAAATGTCTTTACAGTCGGAAAGATAGTAGCCAAGCAATTATAAGCTCTATCACTTTGGAAAAGAATCTACAGTCTTAATGACATAGTTATAAAGAGTTTGGTATTAGTTGTATTTTCTGAAATCGTCACCTTTCCTTTGTGATGTTGGTTTTATTAGTTTTTTTGTGTGTTAAGTACGGTTAGCATTTTATTATATTAGTCGACTGTTAGTTTTACGACGTCTTATTGTTGTATGAAATGGGATTTTTGCGATAAAACTTCGAGTTGAGGTATGTCCCACGGTACCTGCTGCTGCCATAAATTACAGATTTCCATATCATATCGAATTTATATTTAGTCGTACAATAAAATGTGATATAAACATTATAATAAGAAGTATATTATGTGTAGCAGTCATTTGTGATCATTTTACAAAGGTCGATATATTTTGACGCTTTAATTTCTTAATGTAGGTATACTCCAACTTAAAT
Source organism: Catocala fraxini (assembly GCA_930367265.1). NCBI lineage: Eukaryota > Metazoa > Arthropoda > Insecta > Lepidoptera > Erebidae > Catocala > Catocala fraxini. The sequence goes on along the minus strand of OV884042.1, from coordinate 24,844,020 downwards.
ATTGCACCTGCCTAATCATATTGCTTTGATTGGTACTGATTGTAATCAATCCACCTAGAAAGCATTTACTGACATCACAGAAGCAATTCCAAGGTGACAGAACCAAACAGCTGCTTACTGTAAACCATAGCTACCAAGTAGTTTACAAGCACACTCTGTCTGCTGCCTGATGATAACCAGTTACTGTAGCCTATGCGAAGGGGAAAGGCGCAAAGGGGAGGTAAAAGGAATGGAAAGGAGGGACCGAAGGAGTAATTGAACTACAGATGTTCTTACTTGTCGAACCGAATTGAACAGTACTAATATCGAGTACTGATATCTATGAGACGTAGTACTTCACCGATCTCTCCAGACTATGGCTTATAAAAAATACAAATCCATTTTGTCATATGACAGCTTCTATGTCACGGGCGATTATACAAACGCTCAAACAACAGACACAAAGAACACACACACTCGGAAAAACTATTGGTGGACCACAAAATTTTTGTCTCCGGGATTGCAACCACAACACTCGGCACAGTAGCAGTGACCAGCCGAACATTTAAACCAATACGCCAATTGCGTAGGCACAGAGTAATATTTTAGATCCCACCCACAGCAGCGATATTCTAATGGTAGTACGATGGACTGCCATGCAGAAGTCTCGAGTCTAATCCCAAAGTGCTCGAACTCTAACTCTTCGAGGTGTTGTACATATTAAAATAGTTAATTATTGGTTGGTTTAACGGTGAAGAAAAACATCGTGAGGAAATCTGCATGTCTGAGAGGTCTCCATAATGATCTCGAAAATAAGTGATGTTTACCAACCCGCTCTGAGCCAACGTGGTCGACAATGACCTAACCCTTCTCACACTGAGAAGAGGCTCGTGCCCAGCAGTGGGACAGTTATTAAGCTGTAACTGTATTAACAGGGCTGATATTATATTATACTAGCTGACTCGCGCAACTTCGTATGCATCACATAAGAGAATTTTGCTCATTTTTGCAAAATTTCTCATTAATGCTCCGCTCCTATTGGTTGTAGCGCAATGTTATATATTATAGCCTTCCTTGATGAATGAGCTATCTAATACTATAAGAATTTTTCAATTCGAGCCAGTAGGTAGTACATGCTCACGTAAAACTAACTGCATTACATTCGAATTTATAATATGGTTAAGTAGTGGAGTTTATTTAATAATAGTCTTGATAGTCTAGGTATAGTTTTAGGTTAAGCTAACATTTATAGGCGGCTGTGTGCACAAGGCGTTGGCTCAAGTCTAGCCGCACCTAACACAACAAGATACCGAGGTTGTGTGTGTCTAGCGAGCTGGGGAACAGACTCAATGATAACAATATTGCTTATATAGCTTAGAAGGTTAGGTAATATATACCAACGAACATGTAAAGTATTACAATAGGGTTTTGTTTTATATAAATTACTAAGAGCAAGGAGGTCGAGGAAGGGTACGTGTGTTAGGACACAACTAAAAAATTAGTTGTTTAGTAACATGGTAAAAGCTTGTTGATTCTTTTTCTTCTACGTGTCAATGGTTCTAGTTTGAACTATATATTATTTGCATAATATTTGGCCAATAATTGCGTTAGGAGTGGCCGCACAAAGCTCTGATATTGTGCAAGAGCTCGGGCAAGAACAGCATACCAACAAATGTGCCTTTGTCTGCTCCAGCTTACCACAGTCACATTGAGCAAGGCCGGGGTCCCTAAACCCGCACCTACACAAGTTAGCTCTACAGCGGCCAACCTGGATGCGAAGTCTATTTAGGGAATTCCGTACTACCCATGGCAGGGTATGACCAGGTGATAAAGACTCGGCACAGTGGTAGTAAATGCGGCTGCTGTGCATAAGGTTTCGGGTTTGTTTTCAGGATCAGGTGTTGCTATGGGGCTTTCCTGTATAGAAACTCAGTACAGAGTTTTAAACTAAGCTCGATAGACAGCAATGGGTTCATTTCCTATCACTCGAGGTCTCAAACCACAGCTCGCGAAGTTTGAGTGTCTGTCTCTGTCTACCCCTTCGAGAGTACAAGCTAAAGACTATGGAATGTATAATACTTAGCTATATGATTCCAACACGAAATCTACGTCGATGATAGATGATATGTCAACACTCTCATGTGATACATGTTTAATGTTGGAAGGGAACCTTCGGGAAGTTCAGCAATAATAAATGAGGTGTCGTAGCTAATGCACCCATCACCAGTACTGGACCATTAACATGATGGTACCACAATGTAGGTAGAGAGAATAAGACGCACAAATCAGTGTTACCATGTGTTATGATATGTACAGACAGGTGATGGGTTGTGGCTTTTTATATTACACCATAGTACTTTTTATATTAAACTATAGTTCAATAGAGTCTGATATTACTTAGACAGCTTATGATATTCTGTTTTATAATAAACCTAGTTTCTGCCCGTAGCTTCGCTTGCGTTAATCTAGATTTTGTCAATAAATTCCTATCCATCGGCAATAGTCCTTTTGGCGAGATGAAAAGTGAACCATTTCTGTATTCCTGATAATGTGTATGCAAAATTTCACGATGATCGGTTAAGTATTTAAGGCGTAAAAGCACAAGAACAAACAACTCACTTGCGCATTTATAACATTAGTTACGATGTGATGTGATAGTAAGCATTGGCCTCAAAAAGTTGCGATGGTGATTGATTTACATTTCTCATATTTTGAGCCCATATTCTACATAAAACTACTTACTGCCTCGTTTGCTTTGTGTGCGATAGATCACGAGGTCTCGGAGTCGATTTCAAAGCCATATGAAGTCTACTTGAGTATATATGTCAGGATTTTCTAAGCAACAGCATGGAGTTTGAAAATTATAGAATTATGGCAATTGGAACTTAAACACCAGGCAATATTTGGATCTCTTTGCCTATATATTCCAGGATGTACATACGTAAGTTTAGACATGTTATTCTACAAGAACACATTCAAGGCTGGAAACCAGTCACCACGGAAACAATCCGATGATTCAAAGTTCTGTAGAAATTGTCACACCGCTTGATAACGATGTTGGCACAGCCGTGTAGGCACACGTCGCATTATTGACACACTCGTGATAAATGAAGCATTTTCCTAAAATTTAAACATCTTACACGGCACTTCTGAAAGATACCACTTCAGATCTCAATTCTGGTAAAAATGAGTAACCGTAATGTGATGTAAGCTAAAATTTTAGGATCGGATAAAATTAATACAGCATATTTAAAGTACATATATTTATTAAAAATTACGACGTCCCCGCACTGGGAATAATTTGTGTATCGCGGGTGATTTTATGAACATTCAAACAACGGACACAAAGATCACTAAGACTCCTGCAACATTTGCCCTGTGTGAAATCGAACCCACAGTACTCGACATAGGCCAGTAGTGAAGCGGGCACTTAAACCACTACGCGATCCGTGCAGTCGACATTTAGCTTTTGGGCTTGGAGTCAAGCCTGAAAGTCGATTGAAATGTGCAAGTATGAACGTTTAAAGTGACCACTTTTAAGCTCATGATCACGCTACCAAGTATTTATTATATAATAGGGAACTTCTCTATTAGACGAAAGGTATAAATGTACACATTGATATTGAGATTGATGAATTGTACCATCAGCTTGGGTTCCAGTGATTCAAATAGTCAAACCCAAGAAAAAGCAAACCATAGCTAGACTTCACGATGCTTTGAGCTCATACTGCGTAAATAGAAACACCAATGATTAAATTATGTTCGGGAACTTTGAAATAACGACACTGAAACATTGACACAACTACCATCTTAGTCTCCCCGTGACCATGGCTGCTGAAAAGCAACCGAAACGTCGGGAAAAGTGTAAACTTAAATATAAATAGTTATAATATTTTAATTAGCTTAAAAATTAGTAAAGTTTAATAGCAGTAGTTTCTAAATTATGTAATAAAGTGTCAAATAAACAACGCGATAAAATCCGTATATAGTAGTTTAATTTCAATGTACACACATCAAAAAATGTCCGCGTTCTCTTGGAAAAGTTGAGATATTTTTTTCCGTGTAAAAATATAATTAATAAATGCATTATTTATTGCTTTAATATTTAAAAACACATCATTTAAATGTAGAAAACATAAAATCTTGTTTTGTTTTTGTATACACAGACTTTTAGATGTGTATATTACACGCATCAAAAAAAGTCTGCGTTCACTTGGAAAATCTTGAGGAAGTAGGTACATACACACTGTGTCATACTACTTCCTCAAAAATGTAGGCGTAATATTATGATATAATTATGTATTACAATATAAATGAACATAACAAACACCAGATTGAACGGTATAATAGAAGCCAATAACAAAAAACATTGTACATTATTATCACATATTTCTCACGTTATCGTTATCGCCAGGAGGTCGCAGGGGTGGGACAGGACGACGAGGGAGGGGGAAGACGCGCGAGTCACGTACGCAAACATGTTAATATTTACCATTACATAAAGGAAATGTATTATTATTTAAGCAACATATACTTTGAAAAGTAATTCATTACATAGCTTCAAGCCTTATGTCACCATAGAGGGTGGGCAGAGGCACCGACATAACATGAGTTATGTTTTTTAGGTGTCACGTAGTAGAAGGCAAGCCTAATTTTTCTCTTTATATTTAAAATACAACTCCCGCACTAGGAATAATTCCTGTGTCGCTGTTGACCTTACAAGCATTCTAACAACGGACACAAAGAACATCCAGACTCGGAACAATAATTTGTGGATCACACAATTTTCTCACGCGCAGCAGTCAATACACTCTTTCTGCGCCACCAAGGCAGTTGTAGTAGATATTATATTAATAAGACAATGTAATAAGATTATCATACACTTTAATTGCATCCTAAAACACAAGCGCCGGGTAATCAACCTTCCCACAAAGTTAACAGCCCATAAAAAAGCTCCTCAATCGGCCTCGAACCTACTAACAAGCGTCATGTTCCTCGCTCGGGACTCGCAAACCCGTAAAGTCGTAAACCGGTAACGAAGTGGCTATCCTCGGAGGTATCGTTGTGCAGTGGATGATTGCGCTCCTTTCGCGGCAGACTCGATCCCTCCCCCGGGGCGAGTAACTCGTCGAAGCGATTTGGTGATGGATGCTGGCTTAATCTGTACCATAGTTAACTTAACTCTTTACTATTTGTAAGAAATGTGCTGTGGTTAAGGATTTAATTTAAATTTTTATATTTATTGCTATCCATAATGTGTAGAAGATCTTATAGTTAGGTTTGGTAACACGGCCACAGAAGGAGAGACGAATAGTTTACTTTTATATTAAATATATATATTGTAATATAACCTATAAATATGTTTATTACTTTTAAACCATATGTGTTTAAATTAAATGAAATTATAGTTTTCATTAATATATATACATTGTCAATGGGCTGGTATTTTAAGGTAGGTAATTTTGATTACAAATGATGTTAACCACGTCAGCTTAGCTAGAATGCTTGTGTCAGGAATGGGTTACATGTCGATAGTCCAATGCCTGGGATTCGAACCCACGACCTCTCGATCAATCCCTTATTTATGTGGCTGCTGCGGATACAAAATGTTATAAGTTTGATTTGATCCCATGTGATACACAATTTGTTGAGAGATACGGAGTGAGCGAATAACGCCATGTACGCTTCTACGCTTGTAAAACTTATGTTTAAAAAAACCACCTCTGTCATTTACGCCAATTTATGTTTGTTCAATGCATCGATTGAACGGCTACGAGTCTGTACGCTCCTTGATTTTGGCCTCTTTCATAGAAAGACGGAGCTGCCCTGGCTCCTATTTTCGGATGGATTTTAAGAAGAAACCTAACAAATACCTACTGGGGGGTACTACCTACTTGAGGGGCGAACGGCTCGTAACTGAATGAATATTGTATAACATTACGCACAAATTATTGCGCTATTCTTCCAACTCAATAATGTGATATATACACTGGTCTATTCTTAAATAACATAATTTGTTAGTACTTTGTAGGTATAATATACAAACATTCACAAAAACATGTCCAACGAAAATGAAATAATACAATTAAAACTGCCCTCGGAACTTATAAAAGCACCTATTCAAAGAACGATATTGCCGTGAACGGTAGCGGCGCAAATTGAGCGTTCTCCAATAATTGCTGGTAACATTTTCAAAGGAAATTGGACCTTAAATACTTGAGTTTGCTACCCCAAAAAACGCTAATGAAATTATGTTCCACTACGGTCCGCTTAATAGTTCCATTTTTGGAAATGCCTCGAGTTCTCGTATACGTTCTTACTTTAATGTATAATAAAGGGCTTTTAGTTCTTTTACAGGTTTATTTTTATTCAGGCAGTCTGGGAAATATATAAGTATTATTTGTAGGTGATGTTAAAATGTACGGTACATTTCGGCATTAAGCTTCTGTTAAGAATCTTGTCCATGAACGAGACAGGCATATTGTTTGAAGTTATAAACGAGGTATATTTTGGGTAACTAAGAATATTCTTACTATGCTTACGATTAATTGTATTAGTTCAAATTATTTGTAAATACTTAAATGTATCTTTCTAGATGGTTAGTAATCTTACATATCGTCATAAAACTGATGTTTCTAATTAGGAATCAGAATATTTTCAGGGTAATAAATTGATAATCCGAACTTTACAATTTTGAAACTAAATCCTTTTTAATCCTTTGAATAATTAAATTTAATAATAATTTGACTGACTTTCGAATAACCCTACCAGAAGACATCACAATCAATATTTAAAAAGTATTACTTACTTAATGAACGATGTATACTAAAATATCTCTCGTTATTATATTATAATTAACAGTTCTAGATTAGGTATAAAATACAGTAGATATTTCTGACATTGATTCAATTCACATAATAAGTTCTATACCTTTTGTTACCTTTCAGCATCAAAATACCAGTAGGTACTTACCCTAATTTGTTCTGCGTTAACCAATATCTGTCAAAAACATACAAAATTAAAGCGGAGCGAAGGCTGACGTTGAGTTAATCTCACATGATATGAATGAGAAGCCGTATATTCACAAAATCAATGTTAGACGGACCAATTTATTTTAGCAATTTCATTTTTAATAACTTCGTCGGAAATATCGTTCATTTAAATTTTATTGATTGTAATAGAAAGGCTCTTTATATTAAAGACGGTGCTGTTAAAAAATACGAACGTCGATAGAAGCTTGAGTGCTGTAAATAAATTTGTGTACGAGTCTTTTCAATGGAGGAAATAAAAATTAAATACCTATCTCCAAATGATTTGCCTTTCAAACATTATTCATTCATACAGGAACGTAGGGTAGCTACTTAGTGTTATTTTAATTAATTAATTATAAAAAATCCTATTTTAAAATAGTATAGACACGAGTTTTACCTTTCAATATACTGATTATGATAGAACTACCACAAAATCTATTTGTCCATCTGTTAAAATATTTTGTTGTAGAAAAATTACTTAAGTCCAAAATACAAAAGTATAACCCTTGATCATATTTAAATATTTACATCTAAGTACAACATAGCAATTTAATAAAAACTAAAAATATTAATAAATTTATTAATTTTAATCATGCTTACGTAAGCATAGACAAAACTTTTATTTAAAATAAATGTAACGTGTATTAGCGAGCGCCATAGAGAACAAATCAACATCTCAATACTCATTACAGCGGTGGCGTTAATTACACAATTATTTCCTATTGGCAGCTCCTTTGAACTCCTCGTGCCTCGCGCCTCCTCCGACCTCCTCTGCGCATCAACACTCCTCCGCAAAACGAAGTCTTCACTTTAATACTTATGTAAAGTCATGTCATTACGCAACTTTCTTTCTTCTTAATGATGCCATTTTTGTTTCAAAGGTTTTGCTATAAGAACTTTATTTAAAAATTTGTGAGGCTCGAATGGTTTGTTTATTTTTGGCCTAATGGCAACTTATTTATTGTTCAATAATTTTGTTTCCGTTATAAGTACAATTCATTTACAATTTACATAAATATTGTATTTTCGTAATACAAGCAATTATGATTTTTATATTTTAATGTTTGATATTATAAATACACAGGCGCAAGTTATGAAGTCGCGCGATTTGTAACTACGATTAATAGCTTTGGGATTCGATTCCCGGGCGGGAATCGGGCAGTGTTAACAGGATTTTTGCTTCAGAGCAGAATCTGGTCGCGCTACAGTCAACTGTGGCGACTAAATGGAAGTGAGCTCGCTCCTTTCGCGCGAGAACTGAAAATAGCGAAATGTAATATATCTCTACCTAACCTTATACGAATGTACCCGTGAAGCTATATTTAAAGTGTAATTGTGTGTTAGCACTTAAAGCACTTCAATGTAGTTACTCTCGACTTTGTTGATACTTTCAAGTGGGGACCTGTCTAAGTGATATTATGTCTAATACTATAAACTAATAGATAAATTATCGACATGGCGTGATGTTGAGCGCTGACTAATGACGATCTTGAAGGGTATTGCGTCAATGTCCGATCACGGCGCAGACAGATGGGCAGCAAGCATTTATTCTAATATAGTAATGAGTGTTTGGATAGTGGTACTTAGTACCGTCTTTAACTTAATGGCTGTTTACATGTGTAACTCTATGTCCATACAGAAAATTGCAGCTAATAATCTGTCGTATTGTGACATTATGACTCGTTTCTAGAACGTGTATACAACAGAGCTGGCAGAGTTCTTCGTTCTTTGCGTTAACTCAATGACTTCAATTGCACAAATATTTTATTACTCAATAAAACAAGTGACACCTTTCTAATAGTTATTGGAGGATGATTGATGAGACACTCGGTAGTAGACATTGGGTTATGTAAGTCTTCTTCTTACTAAAAAGACACCGGTGATCTGCCTCATGGCTCCAAGGGGGAATCACGGGTAAAGAACGAGGGCACCGGAGTACCTCGCCACACTATGCCTAGCAGCTCCGCTTAGAGTTAACTCAGCTGCTACCCAACACATGATTTGTAAGTATTGGGTCACCACAATCCCTTGCCATCTCCTTTGGTTCGCACTGTTGGTATGTGGTCGACCAGAAATGGCTGTCTGCTTAAAGTAACTCAGCTGCTGCCTAACACATAATTTGGTAGTACGGGCCACCACAATACCTTGCCATCTCCTTTGGGTGGCTCTGTTGGTATATGGTTGACCAGAACACCCGCTTCCTGCCGCCTGTGACCCAACGAACCATTTTAATCGCCTCTTACGAAAAGCTGGTTTCTGCCTAATATTACAGAGTCGACGCGTGCTACGCCCAGTGTCGTTAATATGTTATGGTAATATATTTTTATTTTATTTTGTTGGGAAAACATACAGTATATAACAGAAAATACAACATGTGTTAAAACTATGCACCATTTACATGTTTTCGCAGATACAAAAATATGGAACATCTTTACATGCAGAAACGAATAAAATAAACACATACTTTAGTACTGATGCCTTGAATCATCGTAGGGCTACAACGAGAGAACATATAAAAAAAACTGCGATCTATGTTTTAGTTTCAACGTAAGTAAGGATGCAAATGAAGATTTTGGCAAAAGTCGTTAATATTAATGTTTTCGTTATTCCTGAGGTGATTCTGGTAGCGTCACATGCATGGTATTTTAAATAGGACAACATCTTTCAGTTAAACTCTGTCCAAATATTTTGTAACAATAACAAATGAATAACTTTGTATGAATTCTAGTAGAGAGATCTCAATAACTTGAGAATTGTGTGTACGTGAGTAGATGCTCCTATATTGCCATGCCTGATGTTCAAAGATTACAATTTTATATTTTATAGTTTTACTTTTAAATTTTAAGTTTACATGTGTTCAATTCAGTAATAGGCAAACGGTATAACGGTTGTAGTTCCGTACAAATATAATTTTGTAAAATAAGCAGGATTGTAAAATTGCAAAACAGCGATAGCTCAGTGGGGAGACCAACAGACTGCAATGCAGAGGGTCTCGGGTTCGAACCCACGTCGCGCACCTCTGACTTTCGGAAGTTATATGACTTCGAAATTATTTGCGTATTGATTGACAATTATCGCCTGCTCCGTGCCTCGGAGTGCCGTCGGTCCTGACTGCCATGAACATCTATGGCAGTCGTTATTGGGAAAGTCAGTACCCTCTAATATCCTGACACTGGTCTAGCCTTAGGGTATCGTTAGCCTTCGGGTTGCGGAGGTCAGGTTACAGCCGCTCCGTGTAAAAACTGATATCCAGTCAAATCCGGTTAGACCAGAAAATCCGACCCCAAGTGACTTGGGAATAATAAAGGCTAAGAGAGAAGAAGCAGGATTGTAAAATTTTCGATTAATTAGAGTGGCTATAAGTTTCTTGTCTCTTCTGCTTGTTGGTTCTACGCCCTTGCTTTGCAGAACGTGGCAGCAGGTACATGTAAATTCATATTATAGTTTAGTTGGTGTAACCTTGACGTTCATTAGTGTCACTTTGTGACTTAAATTAATAAAGATACTTTGATTTTGATTTGATTTTAATTTTATTTGTAAGGCAATAAGGATACCATAGATTTCCAGTAAAATATAGAATAGGCTTCTTCAAAAAGCCAACTCTGGATAAAGTGCAAGTAATACCTATAGTATTGCTATCACCATAAACCACAGCAACCGCTTACAATCAAAACATATTTTATTATCGACACCTCTATAATAAGGTCAACAAAGTGTTCCAGCAGTTGCTAGATTTTTACAACTAAATCTCTAGTACCAAATAATTATAAGATTCGAGCACTTATTTACGAGTCAAACTCCCCATAAACAATGCCCAACTTAAACTACAGTTAATCCTGATAAATGAAGGAGGCGTATAATCCGACCAGATTGTAGCGATTACTTGACACAACCTTCAAGGACTGGCTTTTGGTGACGTCATAAGGCATGCGAGCTTAGTCTCCAATTTGGCGCTACATACGTAAGTAAGCTGGATAATGTCGACGGATCAGCTGCGTAATCTTCAACATGTAAATTAGATGTGTATCATTGTGTACCTTCTAGAATAGTGTTGATGAGTTGTCTTAAGGTTAACGATTGACATGCTGATTAAAATGAATTCACAAGGTAACAACTACTAGTTCTTTATTAAAAGTAAACTACTATATACGGATTTTATCGCGTTATTTATTTTACACTATATTACAAAATTTTGAAACTGTTACACTACTACTAGATACTATTAAACTTAACTAATTTTTAAGCTAATTAAATTATTAAATCTATTTGTATTTAAGTATACACTTTCCCCGACGTTTCGGTTCCTTTTCAGCAGCCATGGTCACGGGGAGACTAAGATGGTAGTTGTCTCAATGTTCCAGTGTAGTTATTTCAAAGTACCCGAACATAATTTAATCATTGGTGTTTCTATTTACGCAGAATGAGCTCAGAGTATCATGAAGTCTAGCTGTGGTTTGCTTCATCTTGGGTTTGACTATTTGAATGACTGGATCCCAAGCTGGTGGTACATAATTTCAATGAATAACATTCGCGTAAACAGAAGACAATATTATACTAGTTCTTTATTTATTAGACTATTGATGTTGTGTGTTTAGCCAAGTTCTAAGTCGGTTAAGATGTTAGGTATTAAAAAGGACGTTTGTTTGGTACAAGAAAACGTACTCCCTGTGCGATCTTTTACTTTAACATATTCTGATAGAATCATAGAATGTACGCCATGCATGACTTTGTCAATATTAAAAATTATAGCTGGGTACTTATTCTTTTCCATTAGTCTAGAGAGAAATAGGTGTATACCTAAAATAATTAACAAACTAAATTTAATTTTGAGAATCATTCGATATTTTTATTTTTACTTCGATGTTTTCAAATATTTATGTAAGTAAAGTTACTTCATTTATAGCCCATCGATTTAAAATCGTTGATAATAGCATCCACCTGAAGAAGTGTTCTATAAACTTCTGTTTCTTGTCAAAGAACAGCACGAGTCTAAGTTTGACAGATAATGATGTGTGATTGACAGATAGCTGCCTGCATATTGTTTGTACACAATCATGGTTACAGAGGAGATAAAAAAATTATTATCCTTAGAAAAGAAAAGCAATTTATGAGAAAAAGAAACTAAAAGAAATTCATTCCAAATTCGTAACTTTATTAAATGGAAAAATACTAACACTTATATCATACGACCCTCAGCAACCAAAACACAAAGCGCTTTAGTCAAGAGAGCACTTTTATTAACTGTATCTCCAACGAATAAACACTGACTCATGAGCCCATCATTATATCGCGTGATGAAGTGTTAAGTAACGAAACCGTTTCACAACACATGGACATAATACTTCAACATTTGAACTTTCATATAATCTTACATCTGAAACACTTTTTCATTTTTTACCAACCATACTGCAATCAAAAACGAATCTTGCACTCTCGTGATTAAGGTTGACATTCCTGTATAGTACGTCAACAACGGCTCTAATTTCATTTTAATTAATGCCTTGCACTTTAGTAATAAAACCATCCACTTGTCTCTTGGATCTAAATATAGACTGATTAGTTATACAAATTTGAATTTTATTGCTAAATAGGTAAGTTTGAAGTTGTGTTGTCTGGTGTGTCGGTTGAGTTGTTAAGGGAGGTCTGGCGCACACGTGTTGGTACATTATCTGTCGACAAGTGGAGCACTTCACTCTCACATTGTAATGTCTGCAGCATCGTCTATAATAGCTATATCGATTATAATTATTATTACACTGATAGTATTAGAATCCATTTCTATACAAAGATTCCTATACAAAGGTTGAAAAATAAAATAAATTCGTCGATTATTTGCCTACATACTCGTATTACGAGTGGCGAAATAATTCAAATTCACTCCAAAATCAGGTGATTATAAATATTCTATTTACCTTAGCATACGTCTATTTATACATTAATATGAATATCTCTCACCCTAACTTAACTAATTTCTTCCTACATTATAACTTAAGGATAAGAAGTATTGTATATGTTACTCCAGGACACGGTTTATCTGAGTGCGAAGTTTTATCCAAAACTGATTAGCGGTTTATGCATGATTGTGCAACAAATTTCAATTTAAATTTCAATGCTTTATTGCTCTCCATATGTAATAATATGTTGTTACAAAAAATAATATGAAAGACCAAATATGGACCCTGTCGGGCACGGCAAAATAGATAGAAGAGAAGAAAGGAGGAAGTCACTGGTATTACTTTTTAAATATTGCAACACTAAATAATTACACGAAAATATGTAACAAAAATTTAAGTACCTATATTCTATTTTGCAACATGTTTATCTTTTATTTATATTTATGTAATAATAATATTATTTTATTTAAAAACTATGTTACAAATTATTGTAGGTATATTAAATTAGTTTGTAATGAAAGTTTGTCATTTAGATATTCATGTATGTTGTAATAGCTTTTGTTGAGGAGATATTGTCTTAGTTTATTAATGAAGCTGTCGTATTTATTTTCGTTTCTCAAGGTGCCTGGTGATTCATTATATATTTGTACAGACATTACAAATGCACTGGTCGGTGCATGTAGAGTCGCGAACTAGCCAGGTTAAGTCTGTTGCTGTGCCTCAATGTAATTTTCGTTTGTATGTGTTCCCTTTTAGTATAAAAATCTGGGTATTTGGGGACAAATTTACATATTTAAAATTCATATAAGCTAGGCAAGGTAAAAGGTTTTAGTGTTTGAAAGTGAGGCTTATAACTATCTGTTTTATCGATGATCGACATCAATAATGTGGGTGCATCTGTACTATTTCCCCATAAGATGATCCCATATTTTAACCAAGTATAGGCATACCCGTAGGATGTGGCTGACGCAGTTCTTAGATCTGTTGTCTTTTTTATCTCACGGAGAGCGAATGAGAATTTAGACAGTTTGGCTCTTATCCTTTTAATTTGCGACTTCCAGATGATGTGCGAGTCTATGCCTAGACCTAATAGGGTTAAATTATTTACGACTTCTAATTTGTGTCCATTGTAAGAAAAGTCTACATTTATCGGTGTTTTTTGGCAACGATTAAATGTTTTTATTTTAGTTTTATTGAAATTTATTTCAAGATTATTTGCTGTCATCCAATTTGACGTAGAATTTAGTATGGTGTTTAATTTTGTCGTTTAGATTGATATTAGTATTACAAGAGGTAAGTATGTAAATATCGTCCGCGAATAGAACACATGGTTCGTTGATGTTATTTGGAAGGTCATTGATGTATATAATGAATAGGGGACATCCTATGACGCTTCCTTGCGGAATTGAGGCATTGATCGTTTTGCTATCAGACCTTATTAGTTCTATATTTTTGTGTTATGGTTGTGATGTTCTACTTCTACCAACTGTTCCCTACTTTGCAAATAGGATACAAACCAGTCATGACATTTTCCGCAAATTCCTACGTTGTGCAGTTTGTCTAGTAATCAGTACACAACAGTACAGTAACAAACATCCAAACATCTTTACAAATTTTCACATTTATTATAAATACTAGATTTTGCCCGCGGCTTCGCTCACGAAAATGTAGGTAAGTATAGGTTAGGTTACTATCAGTTCTTTTTTCTTAATGAAAGGTATGTCCTATTCGGTACCTCTGACAACGTGTATGCGTTTATTTCATGATGATCGGTCGAGAAGTTACGACGTGGCAGCGTAACAAACAAACAAACTCACTTTCGCATTAATAATATTAGTTAGGATAAGTAGGATCGTTTTAAGTTATTACTAGACATGTGATGATATAACAAAAATTAGCCATTGTTTAAATATGCATAGCATAAGATATTGTTTATTTGTAAATCGATAAACATCGTTGGGTCAACCGAGGACAATGAATTTGTGTCTTAGTCAACAAAGACCTAGTCTAATTGATACGATATTGTTTACGATATTAGTAATCAATATATATTAGCTAGCAAGTGACAGGTGTTATCTTAAAACCTTTGAGGGAAATGAAATCGTAAGGCCTATATTTATTTATATGTTTTACATTAATGCATAGTCTTACAAGTGAAGGTATTATACTCACATTTCGATACTATCTACTAAACAAACACTACAGCGTTTGTATGATTCATCATACAATGCTGCCAAAATCACGTTGCCCATCTCAGGCTTCATGCAGAGTAGTCTCTTTCATTACCGCTATAATACCACAAAATAAAACAAAAATCTTGGAGAAGGATACACATACTGCTTCATTTCTTGTAGTCATTTCAAAAAGCAATAATACTAGAAACTAGCACAGTCTTGCAATTCAACAATTCGTAAACAATAACGTCTTAAAGAAACCTCTTTAGCTATACTTACCCTCGGCGGGTCAGACAGACGTGTCACTATCATTTGTTCAGCTCTATTTAGACTTTTCAGGTCAGCTTTATAAAGGTCTCACTTAATTGATCATGAGCGTGTTACCATCTACCGCTCATGACGTATTTCATCATTCTAGAAAAGAACTGCTAAAAATTTCTTCTCGAATAATTCTCCAGCGCTTTACCGGAGCGGGTACCCAAAAGGTTTATTCACTAAAAAGGTTGCTATAAAAAGTACTCGAATGTTAGCATTTTCCAAAGCTCCCCGAATTGCTTTTAAAAGCATTCTTTGGTACTATTTAAGGACAACAATGTTTGGTATTTAAATAACATGGCTACTTTTCCAATTTAAATCGCTCGAATAGTTTTACTAACTAAATATTTTTGGAATTTGCAGTAGAAAATATATTTGCTGGTATGCAATGAAGTTGCTTCTTTTTACATTTTTGGAAGACAGTATGAATAATGATGTAGTTTATTTGTTATGTTTGAATACTCATTAACAATAACACTTTTCAGGTTTTGAATACCGATTGAATAATGGCAAGGTAAAAAGTATTAGTAAACCTACGAGATAGTAATTATTCCTTAGTATATAAATGTTAGATTATTATATTTCAGTCTGTTCGTGTCTGTATGAAACACGAACCAATTAAACCAATGCTAATAGTAGTAAGTAATAACCGTAGTTTCATTGGAGTATATGAAATATATTTTATAGCTACGTACTTATTGTCCGTTTTATGTGATATACAAAAATTAGTCACCTTGGTTATAATATATAATTGTATGGGATCTACTTGACCCTTTACCTTTACCCTCCAGGATGAAGGGGTAGGCAAATATCTACATATGCACCGGTTTCCTGGAGGGATAGGCAGGCACAACAGATTTCCACTTGTGATTACGTTGTACAACTACATGCAAGCTCGTCGATATACAGTACTCTTAGACTTATGTGAGTATACCTTGTAAAAACCGATCGTTCACTATTCCTTCGAATACTAAATAATAGGGGTTAAAGTATGAAGTTGCCGTTGTATAGTAATAGATACTTCGAATTGATATAAAACCTTCATGGTTTGAGATTTTCAAGTGAAACTTTTCACATGATACCTATAAGATTCTTCTTTTAAAAGATTTTCGACTTTCTAGTTTTTTTTATTCAGCTTAGACGGGAAAGATGGATACTTCGAAAATCCGAGTCATGTTTTAATACGAGTTTCAACGCCGAACTAACGCGGCAGAAACGGCTCGCAATATCAACGCTGCGTTTGAAGAGTAGACTGCTAATGAACGCACCGTGCGTTTTTAGTTTAAACGCTTTCGTAATGGAAACTTCGACTTGAAGAACGAACCACGTGGAAGACCGTCCACACAGGTGTATAACGCTGAATTGTAGGTGATGGTAAAAGCTGATTCGAGTCAAACTACCCAGGAATTAGCGGCATGGTTTAACGTTAACCCTACCTACAATATAGGCTCTTTTGAATCAAATTAATAAGATAAAAAAAATATGAAAATGGGTGCCTCATGATTTGACTGATCTGCAGAAAGAAATGCGTGTTGAAACTTGTGTTTTCTTGTTGAATCGGTACAGAAATGAAGGAATATGGGATCGAATTGTGACATGTGATGAAAAATGGATTCTTTACGATAACCGTAAGCGAAAAATGCAATGGCTGACCCCAGGTCAAACGCCGTAACAGTGCCCTAAAGCAAAACTAACTGTTTGGTGGTCTCGTCATGGTGTTATTCACTATAGCTTTCTCAGGTCTGGTCAAGCAATAACAGCAGATGTTTACTGTGCCGAACTTCGAACAATGATGGTGAAACTGCCAGTGAAACAGCCAGCAAGTTATATCGTTAAGGAATAAATGAACTTTCGTTTAGAGTGCAGCAACGCATAGATAATGAGAGTAAACATTTCGATTAAATAAGTATGGTAAATCTTAGAAAAAATGAATTTCAATTTTTCAGTACAAATCGGAAATTTCATACTTTAACACGTAATATATCCCGCAAAAAGTTTCTTAGATACCTGATGTCATCGGCTCGGAGCTATCACCGCTAAAAGTACACAAACATATTAAAACTCGAAACTTTAACAAAGTTCCTTGATTAAATCCAACATCAACCCTTCCTTGCTTAGCGTCATACCGAATTAGCTAATGAGCTCCCGTTAAAACGGCTGCTGCCACCGAAGTGACGGCGCCCGTCAGAGAGACGGCCGGGAGACGTCAAACCAGAGCCTTAATGCATTAGCCTTGTTCTCTAAGCATTGTACACCTCTCGTCGTCAATTAATGAAGTATTAAAAACGAACTTAGTGTAACGATGATAGATTGAGTCGACGCCATTTTGTTTCGTCGCTCCGTATCAGTTTCCGCTGGCCTCCTTAATTTAATAAAGTCTTGATTTATATGACGAAGTTTAGGTTTGTTCTGGGCAAAGTTTTTAACATATTAAAGGCAGGTATTTATTGTTTAGGAAGATAAATCATACTAATTATAAACTCGAAAGTTTTAAGGCTGCTTTTATTTTGTTTAATATAATTTTTGCATAGTTATAACGAAGTGGCAAACACTATAAATATGTTTGACCGTTTATTAATAAAATAATGTGCTACGTATATAAAAAGTACGTTATATCTAAAATGTATTAGACTACCTTATCTTAATTATTTAAATAACCATTACGGTTGTAGAGATTAAGATACTGTGACCGAATATGAACCCAAATCTCTCCATAATCAAATTAAACGATTGAATGCTCGATTGATCGATTACGTACTCGATTTGAACATACTTGCCATTTGATATTGTATGTTAAACTAAACATTAAATATTGATCTTAATTTAAATACAATTTATTTATTTTTTAATTAAATAATTAAAGACTTAATGATCGCTTGATTTAACAGTTATTTAACATTTTGAGGTATGTTCCATGTGACATGAAACACTACATAGATGTGTTTCGTAATTTGCCCAAGAACTATAATCTAACTATCGAGCATTCAATCGTTTAATTTGATTATGGAGAGATTTGGGTTCATATTCGGTCACAGTATCTTAATCTCTACAACCGTAATGGCTATTTAAATAATTAAGATAAGGTAGTCTAATACATTTTAGATATAACGTACTTTTTGAGAGCAGACTTGATTCCAGTATTTTGTGAACCGGATTAAACGTATTCAGTTCTTTCAAATCTATGCAATAAACAAGAACTAATATCTGGCAACTTCTATATGTTATACACACATTTTAAAACATCCATAAATTCACAACCATAATTTTCTCGTGGTCATTGCTGCTTTAATTTTCGCTGACGATCACCGTTGTTTACAACAGCAGTAGTATGAAAATTTAAATACAAATGGTACAAGAAATATTACCTAAATAAACAGTAAAAAATTAATAACTGTAAGTTGTTTATTTATATCCACAGTAAATTTTCTTTTAAGGAGGATTTCTATTTAAGGATCAACCTAAGATATTAGATTGCTAATAACCTACATTTGCATTATAACTAAGTTAGATTGCAATCAAACAAATCGAAAAGCAATGTAAACAAAATAACGCTCTGATTTATATTATTACTTTGATTAAATCAAAGATATTGAATACCTACACGAATGTTATCGTTTTCATATCCATTTTCCTATGTCACGTGGTGTTTTAAATATAAAAAATAGATCAAAGCAGTGATACTACTGAACTTACAACCGACATTTATTAATTATGTAATTCTATATTATAGGTATTGTATATGAGACCTTGTCACTAATTGATCCACGTGTAAGATAGCACATACATACATGAATTGATTATGAGACTTTGTTAGGCGCAGGATTAGAGATCGTGGTGATTTTGAATTCAAGTCAGTTCAAATCCTGGTTTGGCTAAACTAAGCGAGAAAGATGATTTTATACCCTTCTCGCTTAGTTTGAACTGCTCTACTCTTACACAACGGACAAAAGTGCATTCAAAATATTATTGTGTGTGAGTTATCAGAGATTTCCACTTAATTCAAGAAAGTTATTATTATAAGTTATTAGCTGACACAAAAATGTGCTGGATCTAGTTTTGCAATACCAAGCATTATTAATGAATGCGACTACTGTGCATAATGTAGTATTTTTCTATATAAACTTGATATTGGGTTTTCTATCAATATATTCTCAATAGCAGCATGAAGTTTGAAATTGTGTCTATTACATAGGACCTTAAACATAGTAGAAATGTACCAGTAAAATACATCTGCCTACCTTTAAGTGGATATAGGCTTGAAACTATGTATGTATGTTTGAAGTAATAGTTCTATGATAAACGTCACGTTTGAGCTATAACTGGTTTCTTTTATGGCTCCTGCTGTGGTGTAGAGCATGAAGTCAGTTTCATCGTACGTTGCATATAGCTATTCGAATTCCTCTGGTTTGACGTGAGCGGCTATCTCAGGAGATATACGGCAGATACGCATTACCCACTGTTACACTGATTGTATAAACTTTTATTATTGTCCGCTATAATTAGTAATAACAGCTGATAATATTGTCAATATTATTGTACCGATCAATGTTATGTTAATGCTTTTTAAATGCCAGTAACCATAGGTACTCTTGCTCTGGTTTTAATTATAATTTCAGCGTGTCTTAGCCTGATGAGGAACAATTAATATGATAATAAAGTTTTTTTGGTTTTTGGTTACCAAGTATTTCATTAAATTAGTATTTGAAAGGCCTACAGAGTAGGTATAGAGTCAGTGACCACAGTTCGAAAATAACACAGATTATGGAAATTTTATTATTTTTACGATCATTTATTGCATTCATTATGAACTGCAATGAACCAGTATTCGGACCTGTTGTTTGTGATATTTTAAACTCTATGTTTAAGGGGGTAAAGTTAATATTTATCTGTCAAGATAATCAGTGATAATGGCTGATGGATCAACTTGTTTTTTAAGATAAACTTGTGTTTTTAAATGATTCACGTGCACGTGTAGCATACTGTCGATTTCACTATACAGTAGTTTAACAATGCTTTAGTGTTTTTATTAAACTAATTACCTTGTTTTACGCTGTAGTATTAATTATCTTTCAACTATCGTGCATAAAGTCTTGGGTTCGATTCTGGGTACTAGGCACTGTGCTCGGCTTATTACGTGGGATCTAAAAACATAGTTGGTGAAATGTTGATGTAACGCAACTGTGCACCTTTTGGGATATAGGCACGAGGCTATTTATGTATGTTTAAATATAATACTGACACATCTTTTCGATTATAAGCTTTCTAAAGCTTTTCACAATTATATTAATTTCAGTAATTAGTTAGCTCCGCAATCTATGAGTGAATGAAATATATTTAGTCGCCATATCCACATTATAAACCAATGAAGTTATGTTATTATACCGCAATATTGAATGATTTTTATTCCTTTAATACTAAACTTATTTGAATAACAGCTGCATTAATTTATAAGAGTCGATCTAAAACTCCACCTCTATAACATAATATTTTTGCAATTGTAAAAGTCCGCGGCGGGGCGCCGCCGTTTAATTGCAAAGCTTTAGAGTGATCACAGAAAGCGGACCAAGGTCTGGACCCACTTCAGATTAATTCACCAAAATACATGTTTCATCCATCTCTCTGTGCAGTAATCATAATAAATCAAATTATTTTCCAGTAAAAAATACATGGTATTAAGCTAAAGCTTTTTATAAGCTTACAGTAAAAGCAAAATTAAGATAAACTGCGATAGTCAGGCTCATATTTGACTTTAGTTATCCTGATGCCTATAACTAAATTAGGGCTCTACCTATTACAAAGTTAGAAATATGATTGTTCACCAATTTAGTGCAGATAGGATCA
Source organism: Catocala fraxini (assembly GCA_930367265.1). NCBI lineage: Eukaryota > Metazoa > Arthropoda > Insecta > Lepidoptera > Erebidae > Catocala > Catocala fraxini. The sequence continues at coordinate 24,822,786 of OV884042.1, read as the reverse complement.
AGTAGAAAGTAGTATCTATCTATACTAATATTATAAAGAAGAAAGACTTGAATCTTTGTTTATATCTTTGTTTGTTTGTAAGGATCTAACTCAAAAATTAAACAATTGATTTTAGAAATTATTTCCCCGTTAGAAAGCTATATTATTACCGAGTAACATAGGCTATATTTTATTTAAAAAAGTACTGTTGTTATACAATATACATAACCTTACCTACTTTTATGCGAGCGAAGCCGCGGGCAAAAGCTAGTACTTATCTTAATTACTTAGGGCTGAGCAGTAATTATACACATGGTTGAAACCGCGGTGGACAGCTAGTCAATAAAAAATATTAAACGTATTATTTAGGAAAACTGATTATAATATATGGCTTAATACCGTTTTCTTAATAAATAAATAATATACGTACGGTAAGATTTATTATAAATTTAAAACGCACGGTAAACTTAGTTTTCTGCATCGCCTGCCGTGCACACTCGTATGTTCGAGGTGATTATCCGACAAAGTAAAGTGTAAACACAACGCTGTTGCTACCCGGCTGCTCGTTATCGTCGCACTGATAACTGATAACAAGGGCGAATGGTCGTAGAAAGTGCCCTTGCGGGAACTGAATCAGGCACCGCGTTAGGTGAAATAACATCCGTAACCGATGAGTCAGGACTTACGACCGATGTGTTTGATAAGTTTCGGCAATTTTATCGCCATTTTCCAATTGTAAGGTGTGGTCATAAGTCATAATACTCATAATAAATAATTTCAATATCTTCCAGATAAGTTGACATGTTTTATCCGCATACGTGCCGAATTCCATATGTAAAATTGTCTAGATGTAATGTAAATTTTCTTCATACATATTTATAGTAACTAATATTTAAATATCTAATTAAATATAATATGTAACAGGGAATAACAGGATCATGTTGGGTATTTACGTATCTTTTAGAAAGTCTGTTTTTTCGGCTGGGTTGTACCTACTGGTGGTGGTCAGCAGACATAATATTAGATATGTATTATAATAACTACATATCGTAGATTTCGTCATACGCATATTAGATTAATCATGCAACGCGAATGTATAAAAGTGATCATATGAGATAAAATAGTTTATCAATTTTATTATTTTCTATGATTGTCGATATTCAGTTAGTTTATATGATACGCTATGCTCACTTGAATATAACTACACGTTTTTAATTACACGTCCTACTATCATAACCGATTGATATTTCCAGTACAGGCAAAACGCTTTCCTTTTTAATTTCATAATTTAAGAATGATTACGCATAGCAAGCGGAGCTGCAAAATATTATAAGTACATCTTGCGTAAATGGACTCAGTGATAAATCTACTAATTTGCCGACTTACTACGTAAATGAGAAGTCAAAGCGGAGGCAATAAATGACTCATCTCTAACAGACTTAATCAAGAAGGGAGTCGAGATGAGAAAGAAATGTAGCAAAATGTTGATGAAGTACTGCGAGCGAGCCTATCAAATTACTAAATGTTTTAAAGATGTTACAGTGACTCGCACCTCATATCAATCATACTGAAACTTGGGACCCCACCGACCAGTCGTCGCTGATACCTGCCAATCAACAAACCGCGCCTGTTTCTTCCAAATCCTTCGTAGTTTTCAGGCGGGGGGAGATGTTGTTAAGTTGGTTGTGCCGAATCAGGACTGCTAGCAATTTCGCGCAAGAATTCCCATCCGTTTTAACTTGAAATGTTTGAAGTATACCTTTTGAAGGGTATTGAAATGTTTTTATGATCTGATGAAATGTTAGAATTCGTTTCAGTAAATAGCCTGACTTTTATCGTTATATATGTATTTCATAATATATGTATATAGTACTTAAAATATAACAACTTTAGATATTTACATATCCAATGGATAAATGTCTCGGTATCTCTGAGTGTAATAACTTGGTAAATATTATGATGATGTATGGGTTAATATGCGGGTACCTACTGGCATTTCTTACTTACTTTAGTACAAGAGAATTAGCGTAAACATTTGGTACTGACGATCGCTAAGTATATAAGGTCCACGAACTAATATAAACATTTTTATCGACTATAAAATATAGACCTCAGAATACCCAATGTAGAAATAATATCATCTGTATCATGACTTTTATTACTAGAAGTCCGAAAATATATATTTTTAGTAAATTAATTTTCTTTTTCATCCAGGCAGCGTTTAACCGCGTGACATTTTTCAAAACCCTCTCGGATCTAATTAAATTGTTTTATATTAAAATACATGAACAGTAAATCTTGTCGGGCGGTTATTTCCATTCTGCTGAGATTTATTTCGTGCTGAGTGTTGAATATTCAACCGGTCAGATTTATAGCGGTAACCTCTCTGCCTACACACATTACCGTTACTGTCGTGAATGTTACTGCACTTTACCGTTGCTTTGTTCTATATTAACTATTGTATACTCGGTATTTATAAATTCTTGTAACATATGTGTTAAATTACTATTCGTTTCAAGCTTCTATTATCTTGAAAGTAACATTAAGCTTCTATTCAGGTTGCCACATAAACTCGTGTTGTGTTACGTCGAAGGACATGGTTACTGCTTATCCTAATGTATTAGAATCAGGACGAATCATTTTCTTCTTTATTATAGCTAGTATCTATTAGGCGAGCCGTACTCTGGTAGCCTAGTGGTACAAAAACTTCTAGTTGGGAGGTTGCAGTACTACTTTCAACTATTTGTGGACCACATTTTCATTATTCCGTGTGGGGATCAAACCCACAACACTCAGCGCAATGGTAGTGGCAAGGCGGACACTTAAAGCACTATCTAGGTACTTTAGGACATCACGCACAGTAGTCGCATCCAACTGCGCCACTGAGCCAGTAGTTAAAACGCTTTAAACTTTTAAACTGTAATAATATAAAGTGAGAATTGGTTCGTGAATTGATTTTATACGATGCAGTTCTGGCTCGATAGACCCCGGCCTTGTTCTCCAACCGGTTTTATTTTGTTTACATCCACGTGATATTATGTGAACATGTTTTATACTATTGCATCATTACACTGCATAGTTTTATTAAAATCACCCTTTGTTAAATGGACCGGAGTTATTGTTCGTCGGCATAAAAAAGCCCTTTGTAATTGTAGTTCGGTGCTAATGTCCAGTGGGGTGGTGTACTGTGAATAAGTTCTGAAAGAATGCTGTAGGATTAATTGTTAGATGCCTATTGGAATGTGTGCAGTTTTTATTTTTGATATGTCCCAGAGGACTTAGTGTGAGATGGTATGGGACATAGGCCTCCACGCTGACACAGTGTGAATTGCAAGGTTTTACATTCGAGAATAAAATGTAAAATTTCAGATCTTCATGATGCTTTTCTTCGCCTTCAAAGCGTATAATAAAAAAATATATTCCTATAAATAGTTTACTTCATCCTTTTTTATCAAAAATGTGATTGTATTAAGCTTATACATCACATGTAAGCTCTACGAAATATATTTTAATAAACTTAATCGTTTTACTCTTAGTAATGGTGCCCAAGACACAGGCCTGACCGAGTTTCGGACTAACACAATAACCTGTCTTGTAACAAACTTAACATTACTATAACTATATGATACGAATTTCTTCGCACGTTGTCTTATCAAACGTTATGCATCCTGATTATGTTATGCTATGTGCATAGTATTTCATTAAATACTAAACACATTAATTATCTTTAAACAGCTAAGTACAGCATTACGCATTTATCTTATGTGTCCACATTCTGTGAGTTGTTGAAGGCCCGATAATAAAAGGGAGCCTGTGGTCTCTCTAGCACGTTTCTATAAACCGTTCTGCTACAGAAAATTTCTATGTAGCAAATATATACTCATGACAGATGACAAAGAGAAAATATACTGCCTGGTTGGTCTAACCATAAAACTGTCACGCTGAGTTAGAGATACACAGGCGATTCATAACAAACTTAACCACCTTCGAAATCGTCTAAACGTATAACGCAATGGTTTAAATGGTCCTCCTCAATTACTGTATTAGTAGCAGGTTCGATTCCAGCACAGAATGAAAATTCGTCAGATTCGTTTGTATCTTTATAATCGCCGCTTCGATAGAGTTATTATTCGCAGTGCCGAAAGACTTATTCCTTAAAACAAACCATTGCACACTTGATAGTAGTATCTCATAATCATCAACATGGATTTGCTATTTTGTATAACGTAAGTGCTGCTGTTGAATAAAAGTGCAGTTCCTGAGTAAACAGCGAGACGTCGCAGCCGCACATCTTATTTATAAAGAATAAGATGAATCGCAGTGCAATGAAGATTTAATAAATCATTCATAATAACATTAAGTACATAAATATATATTAGAAGTCGAATAAAACCGATACGTTCTCCGCGAAATCTAAATAAAGTTATCAAACAGCCCAATTTTAAACGAGACCCACATATTTATATTATATCGGCAACCGTAAACGGTTAAAATAATCCTAAAGTAACCCTATAAAACAAGCGGAACGTATCGTCCGATCTTCCGCGGTCGATTCGACCCGTAACCCGATCTTAACTACCCACTGACAAAACACCGTGGCCCTTTAATTTCTTTTCTTTTTATATTCGGTATACGGGCCCTCTGAAAATGTTGTTGTATGAGGACCTTTATGACCCTTGTGGTGCATTTTACGCTTGGTATTGAAAGGGTTGAGAGAAACTATTGAATTTTGATGGTATCTCCGAGTTTTTGGAGTGGTTAGATGTGCATATGCATAATGTGTAATTTCGGTGCATATAAGCTTTTTGTACGTGTGAAAGTCATGACTGCTATATTGCAATATAGAATTTACATCGTTTAGTAGCGACGAGGCGATTAATTTGATTACTGAAACACGACTTTATTGTATTTGCATTTGACTGAAATTCGTTTAACAATCGCTCTTGGAGCGTAAAGCTCGCATAATGATTTTGTACGGTAAACTAATTTCGGACTTATGCAAATATGATAAAGTTCATTTTAAATTGTAATCGAATTACTCACTTAGTCGCTAGTCATTTAACTTTTATTATATAGTCGTATTTATTGTAACATGTGAATTTTACATTAATGACAACGAAAATTACAATTTTAATAATTTACGCGCATGGCGCACTGTTTAGTTGATCGGAGTTTAAGTCGGAGTGTTCCTTGTAGCTGTTGGTAAATTTTTGCTACCATACAGGTATTATCTCTAGTATGCAGTTTGACTTCAAGGTATATTTTTAGTAATTCTAGGTATATATTTTAGAGTAGTAGAGCCTCGCTGATTTCAGCATGAATGGGCTGGCACGGTCGGGGAAGGACTACCCTCTCACAGAATATCGACGTAAAATAGCAGTAGATATTCCTACTGTTGTGTTTCGTCCGGTGAGTGTGAGTGCCGGAGGCCCAATCACCCCCTTTCCCCCTTCCCGCTCCTTCTCCTTCCCACTTCCTTTTCTCCTTCTCACTTCCTTCCTAAAGGGTCGGCAACGCGCAAGTGATGCCTCTGGTGTTGCAGGCGTCCATAGGCTACGGTGACCACTTACCATCAGGCGGCCGTATACTTGTTTGCCACCATAGTTGTATAAAAAATTGGTTCAGTTATAAATTATACATACATACATTGTATTATATTTATATCTCTGAAGAAGTAACCAGCTGTGGTGTATTAACACCCATATTTTGGCAGCTGTGGTTTTAGGTCGTACGTCATCGGGTTGAGTCTATCGGTGGCTCCATGGTGGTAATGAGTATTCCTTGAGTAAATTTCCAACAACACTTTATTCTACCCGGGAATCAAACACGAGAACTTAGCAGTCCCATTCGCTACCGCTGCCCTAACAGCACTTCTAGTGCACGAAGACAACTAGATTGGAATGGAGATGCATTCTAGTAGGGCTTTAGACCGTAAAGTTTTTGCCGAATAATGCGCAGTGAAAAGCAGTAATGTGACGATCTTAGCTAGACTCCGATGAAATAGAGTGACCTCAGATTACTTCAGAAGGTACAAAATAGAAAAAGGAGACCCTGGTCTAAACAACATAACTTCATAATAAGAATAGCAGAGACTCTCGTGCTGCAGTTTGGTTTAAGCCGGTATTCTATCTAGACAATATAAGCCTATGTGATGGAGATTAGATATTCTTGTCTAAATCTTAAGCAAACAGCCAGACAAGTTGAAACATGTTATAACTTATCTTAAGGTTATTGAACTAATGCCGTGCGTGATAAGAAGTGACAAAACTGTGTCGCCGGCGTGTCTAAGACCCGGTAATCTGTAACAATACAAAAATATAATGATATTCTAATGCCGGGCCAGTCCAGCCCTTTGGTTTTTGTGAAAAGATACTCATTTAAAGCAGCCATGTACCAAAATTGATTTACTTCACTAATTAATTGATATACATAAACCATCTTCACTTTTTGGCTCGGACTTAAATAAGAAAAGTCAAAAGCAAGATGTTTGCAAGACACCATAAAATTGCGTCGCATCATCCAATTCTAGAAGAATAAATAAAACACAATATTTTGAATTCAAAAACGTTGAAATCAAATGAGTTTTTTAAACCTACCTGCACTAGATAACTATTAAAATCATTGTATCCGTAGGGCACTTCATAAACATAAAAAACAATGAACAGAAATCACACTCTATAGACAATCTGTAGCTCATACATTTTTTATTCCTAACAGGAATCGAACCTGCAACACACGGTGCAGTGGCAGAGAGAGGTGGCCACCTCACCACTGCTCCACTCCACTAAGTCATCAATACAGTCAACGTTCAATGGTATCTTCTGAAAGGCTTAACCCCTTGAACGTAGCAAATAACTTTAACACAACTAACTTATCTATCCTAGCAATCATATATCTATTTCCTAGACCCAGTCAAAAAATGATGTAGCCATTTGAGTGCGTTATATCACAAAATGGTCCGCTATATTTTAGGAGTAGTGTGCGGAACATATATTATCATCTGATATCCTACATTTTGACAGAAGCTTATATTTCATTGCGCTATGACGTAAGGGTGTGGGGCAGTCCCGGGGCACGGCTCGAGCCGGGTCCGTCCCGGTGGAATTACGGGTCATTACGTAAATTCACGCTTGTCCAACAGAAGGAAACACTCTCCAATATTTAAGATGGTTTATTATTTATTGCACTTCTTTGGTTGTTTGCAACCATGACTTAGTGGACAGACATTTACAGTACCTTAACTTATGTTTTAAGTTTGATAGCACCTACTTCTGAAATTTTTAAACAGCTTTAAAGTGAAACATGGCATTGAAATCTGAGTCTGTCTGATGTCTGTGAAGCTCTCTATAATGTTTTTGAAACTTGGCGGAGGCTTATGTCCAGCAATGGAACTCTTTATAAGGATTGCTGATAATTTTTATCACTTGATAATTATTTAATTATTACTTGGTTGTTAAAAGTCTGCCGAAAAATCTGGTAAACAGAACCTTGTAGCAAGAGAGATGATCTTAACTAGCTAGTCCATGTGCTACAGAATATTTGTTTGTAGTTAGAGCGAAAGGTATTACACACATCCCACTTATGTTAGGGCCAGAAGAAGGTCTATAGTCATATAACAGTCATAATTCAACATTAAGAGCCTTAGACATACTTACAAATTCTCTGACCTATTATATCTCAAAAGTGTAAAGCAGTTATGATTTACCTACATCCACATTTCGCTAAGTATGATTTTCTGTCCAGCGTAATAGGTGGCGAGCCTATTGCCGACTACCAAGCATACATAGAATCATAATCAAATCATTCGAACTTCGTGCTGCTACCGAGAATTCCTTGATGAAACCCAACAAAACTTTGCCTGAGCCGAGAATTCAAACCCAAGGCTTACCACCACCGGTAACTATTACTACCCGTAACATTCACTACCACCGCACCGCTGAGGATAAATGAAACTGTTTAAGAATCCATTTCTGAGATTAATTTGCCTAAGTCCACACAGTGAAATTTTCCTTCCACAGTGGTTGGAAGCAAGTAGTATATATCTGCATAAATTAGCATTACCCGGAAGGATTGCGTTTCTAAGAACCAAGTCGATTCGGATATTCAGATTACACTGGTAGTTAGGCACAGCGGGCACGGCTCATTGTGCACGGTAAGTTCCGGATACTCTTCCTGTTTGCGCCTCTTTAACACTGCGAGGATGTAAGGGTACTTTTAGCGTTGCTTCACTGCGCCTGTTGTGTGAGGTAAGTGTTCCACTGTCGGACCCAATCAGCCGTCACAAGTTTGGGTACATACGCACTATATCATACAGATATGTGGGCGGGCTTTTTGGTTCCTCAGTATAGGGTTGTAAAAAAAACATTGGGAAGGAATGTTTTATGTATTTTATGGGTAAGTTAAGTCGTAGACTCGTTTTAGTATTTTTGGTTATAATGTTCTTGTTTTATATTACGATTCTAAGAGAGGCGGCTGGGTTATCTAGGGCAGATATTAGTTCTGTCGCTTATCGCAAGTGTTCAAGTTATTTGGAAGGATGACACTTCTAAATAACTTGCGATATGATGAATATGAATATTATAAATATTTCTGAAAATCGAAGTATCTTTTGAAGTATTTCATTATAAAATAAGGGAATTAAATAGAGAAAAGAACACATCGAAAACTATTATCACATGCACGCTGCCTTTAAGGTGTAGTAAATGCGACATCACTCAGGTTTAAACCCCGGGTCGAACAAAAAGCTTTTTCCTATCAAAAAATGATCAATAGCAGCTTGGAATTGGGAATAAATGGGCGATGCAGTCGTACACCTGTGTCTTGGAAAGTACGTAAATTCGTTGGTCTTGCACCTGATCTCTTTTCAGACGTGTCGGATTGCCGTTACTGGTACTTCGTAGGTACCAGTAGCTATTGGCGTAAACACTTGTACACTATTGCACTCTTTACTAAGATTGGCCACCGTGCGTTGATATTTCACTTAAGAATATAAAAAGGCAAATGTCATTGCACGAGTCGCAAGGCATTTTCTTTGTAAAGCTTGGAACCTTGAATATTCGCTAGCTTATTGTTCAAACTTACTATAGAAATTCGAAGTGACAGAGGTCACGTGAGTCATTTAACTTTTTATGCTTTTATAATGGAATGGAAATCGACATATCTATTTTTCACCTTTTATTGTAAAAGGTTTTCACAATTCAGTAATAGATGCTGTAAGGATTTTATTATATCTTTTATTACACATGCTATGGGCGTGCCAGTTGCTAACCAGAAGAAAGAATATTGCACGTCGTGACGATCCTTCAAAATAGTTATCATGCAAAACACAAAGATCACAGCAGTGGTCTCCCGTTCTGACAGCACAGCACCTCCTTAGGAAGTCTGGTGTCTCTATATACCGCAGGAACACTATAGAAAATTGTGTGATGCGATGATGTTGTGTAGTATAGAGGTACAGCCAAAAAGGTTGAGTAAAATTCCAGCTCTCGCTGTTCCTTATCTCTTTTTCTGTAAAAGAGTATTACAATACCATACTAAGATACTAGTTGAATAAAAATAGTATCATCATGAACAAGAATATTACAAACTCTGAATAATACAAAGATATATCTGCTTACAACGGATCTCCGTATAAAAAATGTCAGTAGTATCTGAACATATCCCTGTGAATATTTACAGGGACTGAGCCAATTTTTTGACCCAGTAACTTGGCATCCGGCAGATAAACAGTGTACAACATAAAAATTCAAAAATAACACCGACTCCATAAGGCGAGCACAAATTCACTGGCATGAACAAAATATTCTTGTAGCTTGGCTGACTTCATGAATTTCATCAAGATACTCCATCCTTTTCTGTCGTATCCACACGTCTCTGTTATACTCAATCTACATTATAACGATAAAGCGACATTGAGCGTGAGATTGCCTGGCAAGGATCTCTTCATATTTGCGCTCCCAAATAACTTTTTGCCACCCAATTTTAACCTTTGTGTGACAAAACATAAGGAAAATTTGGGTTATGTTTAGATGAAAAATGTAGTTGGTGGTTGCATAGGGAAGTGTTTTCCTTAGAGAGTAAGTCGGTATCTTTAGAGTGTTGTCAGCTGAAGCATCAAGTCACATCATATTCATAGAATATGTTCGTAGAGGTGACACTCGCGAGATGAGTACCTATGGCGTGTACCGCGGCGCCCCCTCGCGGACGACACACGGCATGGGGATGTTTACATCTGTTTGAGGCGATATGTCTCTGTGTGAATTATCTTGATTTAAAATCCTGGTATGTTAACAGTACTAGTATGTAGAGACTACAGATTACACATCTGAAAATATGGTAACATAGTTTATTATATCTACTTATGATCTACTCGGTGATCGTGAATGATTCTGCTGTACGTTAGGCATCGAGATTGATTTAATTAGAGCGTCACTAGATTTTTCTATAATGAAATTGTCATTAATAGCACAGAGTTTGGAATGTGCCCGGTAAACAGCAATATGCTCGGCCATATTATGACCAAAGACTATTAGACAGACGAAATATGGTTATAATACATAATACTTATTTAATATATGAATATGTTCTGCTGACCATCGATGTATAACTTAATATTAGAAGCTATTTCCTATACCTAATGGCATTTTCCAGCTAGCTGAAACTAAGGATTGTGTCTTATCTTCAGTTGTCCAAGTAAACGACCGCAGTTCATAAGGTTCTGATTCAAAATGTAAACAACTTGAAGCAGGTTTTGAACACCGTTAGTTACCTCGTCAAGTTGTTAGAGATCGACGCTATGATAAACCTTATGTAGCACCACACTCGTTCGAAAATATGTGTCTGTGTTGTTGCTTTATACGTACTGTTTATAACAAAGGGGCCTGTAAATACACTTGTGTTTTAATAGCATTTTTGATAATACAGCCTTCGTTAAATTATATATTGAACTTTGCTAATAATCTTTTTAAATAGTTGACGATATAAACAACAAGAGGAAGTGAGTTGCGTTTACTTAGATGGGGTGATTATTGAAGTTCGATAGTTGAGTAGCCGAGAATTATACTTTAAATGTATTTGAGGTTAAGACCATGAACGTGCTCTATCTAGCAGTATTCTCTACTACCGAATAGGTACAAAAAAGGTACATAGTGAAATTGTATACGTTAATTTTGTACGTAATAACTACGGCGTTTAAATTTGTATTTGTGTGTTTGACTGTTTGAAGATATGGAACTTTATCTCGGTAGAGCAGCAGTAGTAAACGTAAAAGCTGTGCATGAGGTCTCGGTTTAAATTCCCTCATCCAGCAAAGTTATATTGGACTTCACGGTTTCTCAGTACTAGCAGGAAGTTAAGGCTTGTGCTCGGTAAATAGCAAAAGATTATTTATTATGTGGAAACTAAAACTAGCTGACGAAAATCAATAAATCAATACACATCTACTTACCCCTGGATTAGTCACATGAGGCTATGTATGCATGTTTACATAAGTGAAATTTACGGTATACCTCCCACATATGAACGTAGGCGATAATAAAACATGTCAAATGTCAAGTTGGTGGACGTAATTTAAGTTATTATAATAGTTCCAAAGCTATGGAGGTAAATGAGTAGTAAGAATATTCAATATGTTTTCCTTTTAATAAAGTTGAATATGTAAATGAAAGCTCTACATATGTATATTCTTTAATAACAATCTAACTAAGGCACTAATTAGTAATTTAATGTTACTCCGTAACGTTGAGTCGTAAACATAACATATCAATTCCAGGCATGGAATCTGATATTGCATTTCCAAGTATTTGTTAAAGCTTACAAAAACATTTAATTTTGCTTACGTTCTGTTAATAATTAACTACATGTTTCAATATATTATTCTATTGCTGTTAACTATATAATATACTAGCTGACCCGCGCAACTTCGTCTGCTTCACATAAGATAATGTTCCCCGTTTTCGCAACATTTTTCATTTATGCTCTGCTCCTGTTGATGTGATATTATATAGCCTATAGCCTTCCTCGATAAATGGGCTATCCAACGCTGAAAGATTTTTCAATTCGAACCAGAAGTTTCTGAGATTAGCGCGTTCAAACAAACAACCAAACTCTTCAGCTTTATAATATTAGTATAGATATATTATAATATATTATAATATAGTATATAATTATATATGTAGGTAATATAATTATAATCAAAAGTTAATTCAAAATAAGCTAACTAATCTAAATAGAGATGTTGGTTGGCAAACACCACCAGCAAGGATCCAGTATTGCCTTTACTCAGACCCAAGAGAAAGCAAAACACTGCAAGACTTTAAGATATATTTTAGCTCATTCTGCGTAAATAAATAACGTTTGGTATTTAAAAAAACTTGAAAATAATGAGACGACTGCCATCTGAATTGCCCGGTTACCATGTTATTAATTATTTATTTATTCATTTCCAATAAAAATTAATAAAATAAAAATTTGTTTATTGCCAAGTAATTTTACAGTAATACAGTAATATTCAGTGGTCCCACACTAGGCAAAGCCTGTCCTGTGGGTACCTGATTCGATTGTAATTTACATTTCGGTTGACATCATATACTTAAATAGCATTGACAATAATTTAACGTGATTACATTCATAAAACAAAAGTAAAAATAAAATCTCCATTAAGCATATTAAGGATACTGAAGCTACTGTATGTATTTAACATGTTAGTACCGAAATATGGATTTATCACAGCTCTACTTACCATTTTGGGCGTTTAATCGTAAGATTATGTATGTATATACGGTGTTAATTAAATCACAGGCAAGCGAACCGGCAAACGAGTACTACGACAGCAAATCCGAATCGATTACACATTCAAACCAGTCATATAAACAGTCAGAGGCACATTAGTCCCAATTATTCGCGATCGCGGCGCGACCCAATCAATAGCTGTCACCCCCGTACTTAACCCTCCACTCGACGATCACACGAGCCCCTACGGTACGTAACACGTAACTCGCATCTGCGATACACTTACACCGCAGTTATAGCGCTTACATTCGCGTCGTTTAAGTTCGGGATTGGAAGTCGCTTCAATGCGCTGTGATGGGATATTGTTATGAGGCGTAGGGCGGCAGCGAAACCAACGAAAGATAATATTCGCGAAATTACATTTACGGTTTATGCTTGAAACAAGTGGCTTTATACAGTTTCATGTAATTTTAACGTGATATTGAGCATCATACGTAGTAATTATACGCAGTGATGGCTTAGTGGGAGACAACAAAACTGTCAAATAATAATATGTAAGCTATGAGTTTGATTCGAAGGCAAGGTAATGGCACTTTTCATTTCGTTCTTTTTTTGAAGTTGACCTATCTGCACCAAGCCGTTACTACGAGGCTTGTAATCAGCTATAAGGTAGCTTGTGAACAGGGCTGATATTATATTATTAAGTACGGTATTATAATATAACGTTGTTGGTCCCGTGGCTTAAGATTGCACTTACGATTAGAGCTTACATAAGCCCCCAATTTCGTAGCTGATTTGGTATTATTACGTATTTCGGTCAGAAATTAGCGAGTAGCAATACAAAGTCTAAAACTATGCATGAAATCAGACAACAGACTGCTCTACTTTTAGTTCGCGGTGTAATTAATCATCTTTTCACCGCAACTTCACCCGGCACTTTATCTAGTTACATATTGTGCTTGAGACACTTTCCAGAAGTTTCCCGGTAGATGTCGGTACTACAGATCGTATCAATGTGTAAATTGATATCGCAATTAATTGGCGGAACAATGTTCCCCATCTGGCTTTCTATCCATTCTCAATTAATTAGCAGTTCAAGGGGTACGTTTGTTTAGGTTATATTCATATTACATTACCTTGGGTCGCTAAGTCATAGATATTTTTGTTCTTAACCTCTCAACCAACGCTAGGACACCGGCATCCGAGCTTAATTAGACTTTTTGAAACGTACATTTTGTTATTGTTTTTCATATTTTTGATACCTGGGTTGGTATACATTTTGAACAAGATTTTATTAAAATATGCATCTTCCAGTACAGCATTAATAATTCTTTTATCGCGAAAATTTGGTATACAGCAACAATTAAGTATCCGTGTATCATTATAATTATAGTTCTTACTCTGTATACATATAAACCTCATACGTATGTATCTCCGAAAGCGTAGGCAGGAGTGTATTACACTTCCATTTCATCAACTTGCATGTTTAAGTCCCACACCATAAGATACGAGTTTATTGACGTCTATTGGACACATTTTCAGATTACGTTCTACTAATAAAGATATCGTAACATAAAAGCACAATATGACTTTGTACCCAACTAAAAGTCTAGTCTAGAAAAAAGTTATTCTAATAATAGGAACACTGACAAGTAAACAATTTAAGTCAGAAGTTTTCAATCGATTTGCAAATTTTGACACAATAATGCAAGACACAGTCTATTTTTACAAGTCACATAAACCGAACACATTCACGCTTTCCGTAATAAAAACAGCTTAATATTCAAAATCCTTTAATATCAAGCGGTATTTTTTTAAAACAGATAGGAGATGTTCATATTCTACGTGTTTGCATGAAGGGTATTCAAAATACCGTGGCTCGGGTAGCTCCAGTCCCTCCCACTCCCCGAGGGACCGCGTGAAGGAATGTTATAATTTCCGTGATGTTTTAAGGGTTAGTTTTTGTATGTAGTGTTTTTAATACTACGCACGCACCATGTATGTAATGCGAAGCTTTAAAATTATGAGTATAACATAGTATATTATTAAGGCGAGCATTAAGAAATATACGTGTAATTATAATGGAACTTGTAATATTTTCAAATGCAGTTTACGCGCTATAGACGTAAAGAATCCTAACTGATGTTGTAAATCCAATGTGAGTTACTTTGTTTATTTGTTTGTTACGCTGTAATGCATCTTCAGATGCATTACAGCTTAACAAACATTGAATTCATCATCATGAATCATCATGAAATTTCGCATAAGTACACGTTTTCAGGAGAACAGAAAAGGACATAGCTTTCATCCAGGAAAAAGTACTGTTACAAATGTAATCAAACATTTACGCGAGTGAAGACGCGGGCAAAATATGATAATGTAGTAACTTTAGTGTGAGCAAATCGCTTAAACTTTTGCGCCGTATGGGTATCGAAGCCACACCACTTAACACGCTGGTAGTGACGGTGCATTATTGACCCACTGATCCAGCCAAAGTCAAAACCAAGAAGTATTAAAATATAGACTATTTATTAGTTTCTAACATCACGACCAAAAGTATTTCTTCTTCATAAATTATATGTTTCTACCACAAAAAAGGCGATATTGAATATCGAAGAGAATTGTATTATAAGCAAAATTATCTTAAGACAAGGAGAAATAAATTATAATTAATATATTCAAGGGAAAACCACGTTTATATTAAAAATAATTTTATCGAATACTCTTCATAAGGAAACTCAACGCAATAGGCTTCGAGGCGGTTACCAACGTTTTTGAATATAAATAACCCAACGAATAAAATTAACCTAATTTTACATATATAATTTGTTAAATTTGTATTTCGCGAGGGGAGGATGCAGATCCTTTTTTACTTTTTTTTTATCTGACGAGGATACATACATGTCATATGAGACGAGGACCATTACGTATGACGGTATGAGTGCACTGTATTGTTTACATTATATACAATAATAATTGTAAACTCACTCGGTGCGGAGCAGTAATGGATGCGAGGTCTCGGGTTCCATTAGTAGAGCTAAGTGCTATTGAATTTTCTGTCAAGAAATTCTTAGTATCAGCACGGAATCCAGAAATGTGTTTGGATGAAAATGCATGCTCGACAAAAATATATGTAGCTTTGAAGAGGGGTATTACACCTAAGCCTACCCCTTTAGTGATACGGACGTAAGACTATACATGTATGCAAATGTAATTGAAAAGTTGTGACACATTGAAATCTCCACTTTAAGCTAGGGCTTCGCTTAAACTGGAGATATTACCATGAACCATTTTAAAATCGACTCTCGTCTATACATTATTCTTGAATGGGTGGGTAAAAATGTACTATACACGCACGTTTGGCCAGCTGTGGTTTAAGCTTCACGAAATACGAGGACATTCTAGTGCAATATGTAGGTTACATTACCAGACACTATACTTCAACTACAAATATCCAGCGAAATCCAATTACAGCTCAACCCGGGCATTAAGCTCGGGCCTGAGTATTGTCCCGTTAAAGTTCAAACTTATGCCACAGGATCAAGTAAGGTAATCCAGAGTTTTTGAAAATTGATTAATATTAAAATATAGGCTAATACCGACTAAACCCACCACGGTATTCCTCGACAAAACCGCAATCGGTGGAGCCGCGCGAATCACTTTCACATGCAATCGCGACCCCGCCGAGGTTTCGGCCCGCCGTATGAAACGACAGGCCACTACCCGTAAAGACCTACCGTATGGTTACTTCTAAATTTTAACCCTACTGTCCCTTTGAGGGGTGACGGACACACGACGCAGAGGCGCGCGTGGGAACACGCACGCCGCCTCTCGGACCTGGTGCTGATCGGATGTCGAGCAGGTCCACGAAGCCCACCATTCCCAGGTCAAACCTTAGGGTGGCTGGAAGTCATCTCGCGCCCTCCGGCACCCGGTTCTGCGGTTAGGGAGAGGGTTCAAGCGCTGCCTCTCCCGATCCGCCACCTCCTTGATGAAAATCACTTCCTCACAGAAGGAGGCGACGGCGTTCCACGACCTCTCACTCCGGACCATAGACCGAACTACGGCCGGGAGCGAGAGGGCAACCAATCCGACTGCCGCGATCAATATATTTATAGGCTACCTATTATATAGCACAACTGTATTAATATCTCCTAACGTCTCACTACTCATCCACATATCCTAAAACCAAAACCGTCCTTAAATCACAACTAAAGTAATCTATCCCTATAAATGGTCGCACCATCCATCAATACATATCTCAACTGAAACTGTCCCTACACCGCTCCGAACCCACTTACTTGTGATGCCTAACCCTAAAATACGCCTTTAATATTTATGTCCCTCCGCACACATATTTAACCCTCTTGAGGGATTCCGAACCGCTCGAAATGTCAATTAATGTCAGAACGTACCCATGTCCTACTAAATATCCACGGAAATTGAGGGTTTCTCATACACGCAGATTAGAAGTATAACGGCCTATTTATAAAGCGTCGCTGCCTATTTCTGAATTAAACAAAGCCAGTTAACGTTTACATCAATATCGGCAATAGATAATGAAGGACGATATTGGATCTTATTTTGCGCATGATATCATGTAGGGCAGTGGATTACGTAATTAGTTAAGTGGAAAGTACGGATTAGAGCTTCGATCCTAATACGTGAAAAATTGTGTTAATCCTTGTAAGTTGTTCTGATTTACCGTCAATTATAAACTTATTACGTCATTGTTCCCAATGTTCCGAAGCTCGTTTTATAGACAAAATTATTAATTCAAATTATGAAAGAACAAGACAGAACCGAGTAAAAGGTATTCGAAATACGGCCATTAAATTATTGAGCTATTCAAAACTTTTGTCTGTCGACGCGTACCTTAACGAATTTTCGTTTCTAATAACATCTGAGCGATGCAGTCAGCTGACTTCCTGCCACCCTATCATTACACACATACAATTGAAAAGAGGCTTTATTAAAACACTATAAGGTGCAATTTCCATTATTGAGGGGTTTCTCAAGGGTGTACCTACGAAACAATGAAGGAATCAGCTGTTCTCCACGCAATTTCCAAACGTAGAGGGTGAGATTTTTTAATAATTAATTACTTTCGTAATTTGTTTTCGACTACAAAAGCTTGTGCGATAACATTTTAATTTACACTAATACGTTATTGTTTAAAAACGAACACACAATTGGTGCAAAAGCGAAAAGGGGTCGTAATTTACAATTCGAGTGTTGATTGTTACTGTTTCGTGAGCAAATAAAAATGGATATCGAAGAACTTACTAAACGTCGAAATACTCATTCATGACCAAATAAAAATAATACTTTATGTTAAAAATATCCAATAATCCCGCATAATATTTGTATAAAAGGGTTAAATTACGCATTCCGGGGGGAACATAAGCGGCAAAATCCTCCGATGAACTGTACGTCGCCGGCATGCCAAATATATGCTGATAAAACAATAAAGCGAGGAGCATAAAAGAAGACTTTTTACGTCGATGCGTTAACATACAAAACACTAGTGGATATAGGCATACCTACGGGTTTTATGACACTTACACAGTCTTAATATCAACAGCGATAAAGGCGTTCTCCCCTTCGTTATTTTCACCCCCTGGCTTCCCACTGCCTCGTAAACATACACGGTACAATTTTTATGTTTCACGCATAAAAGTAGCAGAGAGGAGCTAAAAAATTGCAGCTGTCAACTGCCAACTACTCAGAGTCGTTTGTATACGAGTGATGGAGTGACGGATTCAATCTGCGAATGAATGCTTCCAATTGCTTTTGTAAATTATTTTTGCGAGTTATAATTGTAAAATGCGTGTTGTAATCGCAAATAGCGTTAATCGTTTACGTTGGTATTGCTCAGGGGACAGTAAACACAATAAAAAATCTGTTTAACTTCGTTGTGAAAATAAATTCTAAAGAAATGTGTCAAAATCGATTGGTTCTGTTTTTTTGTAAACAGTTTACCCGCAGGGTGTATGTGCTGCTGAACTCAATCAACGAGCTATTATTGCTCTAATAACACTTCAGGAAATATTCTCAAAGCTAACAATTTTGGCTCACAAAAACGATGATCAATGAATAAATTAAACCATTTCTAAAACTAATTTTACGACTTATTTTACGACCTACGAATAAAATTTCTAGTTTTCGTTCATTTGAATTTATTCATATTTAAAACACGTAAAAGGTTAATAGGCCATTATGAAAATTTATATTCTTGACGATACAATAAAATGTTGTCTACCCTATTGGATTTAGTGGCAGTGGGCGCCCCACGAGTCGTCGTTACAGTTTTACACCGATTATCGCCATTGACTGCAACACTTTAAAAGCTATCATTTTGAACAATTCTTGTGATAGAAGGCAAAGTTTTTGGGAATAAAAAAGTTGATGAACGGCTTCAGGAAAACAATAAATTTACTTGTGCTATTTTGTTTTCCTAGAGTAATGGTGAAACAGCAGGCCATTTTGAAATAATTGTATTTGCGGTCATTTCTAACAAATTACTTGAGTTGTCTATAATAAAGTCGAAGTTGTTTGATATCTTTATTGTTATTTTCGTAATTCAAATAATGTGTTCGAATCCCACCCATTGCACTACTAAAGCGAACCCACTCCTAATACAAGCATTCTAGCTTACCTGGAGGGGTTAACAAGAATGCTAGTAATTTGAAACATAAATTGCTAGTAGAATTTTAAAAAAAATTGTTCAGTAATCGTATGTTAATCGAATATATGAAGCTAACGCAACTTCTTATGTACTGTTTTATCGTAAAGAAGCTTGAATATAACATATCTATCATGCATTTCAGTAACATATGCTGTAGACACAATTACGCCTGTAATTGTGTCTAAAGCATATATTATTGAACTTTCTTTTTAAAGGAATACCCCTTTAAAGGATTACACCTACATTTCTACTTCTATGTAGAATTTCGTAACAGAATAACCCAATAAATTCTTTGTCTACCCAGGAATAAGTTCTGAGACTTCATGATTGCCCACAAGTATTACTGCAAACTTATGCCATGAGACTAAAGAGAGATTTAAAAGAGTAGTTTTATGAAATATCGATATTAGTACTAGCACAAAATCATTATATTATCTATCGCGACGAACAAAAGAGACTTGCAATATAGAACTCATACTTCATAAAGAGATTGATGTAGTGCAAAAACCTGCGGCGTCCTACCTATAGCTTGTTCTGCGTCAGCTGTTCAATACATTTGGCAAGTTGAAGAGTAAACAGGGAGTGAAGAGAGGGCGCAGAGAGGCCGGAGGGTTGGTCGGCTTACTGCGCACTACTGGAGTGGTGACTAGAGACCGTGGGTAAATATACTGCGTGGTAACATGCTTCTCGCTCTCAAGTAACATGCGTGGTAATATAATTTGAATAACGTCAAAGTAGCGATATCTGATTTCGATTAAACCAATAATTGCATATCGATTTATTGAATGCTAGCTCGTAAAACTTTTAAATATTTCGTTTATCTTTTTGGTGTCATTTATCTTAAGAAAACAACTCCCGCTCTTGAAATAATGCCTTTCCAAACAACGGGCACAAAGAAAACCTACACTCACTACACTTATTTTTAGACACAATGTTTTGTCCCATGTGAGAATTGAACCCAGAATTATCAAAAGGTTACGAATTATGTTTTATTGGTTGTACAGGAGAAATTGAAACGTAATATTTGAACAACATCGCCATTCATACAGCTTAAAACATACATACAAGCAGCTTCAAGCCTTTAAGTAAATTAGCGAGGGTACAGAGAAGTAACCCGACATTTCGTATCATTCATTGTCATTTATTTTTTTAAACATAATTTTAATAATGACATTGTTGAGAAGTGAAGTGAAGTGAAGCCTTCATGTCTGGCATATCCTAGATACCACACCATTGAAACTATATGAGCACAAGTGCCAATTGTTCGTCGTCCAGTCAAACACGTGCAGTAATAATTGCATAAAATGTTATGGATATTGGTTTCGTTTTCATTAATATTGTTTTTTAACAATACATAACAATAATAAGTTCTTGACCGTACGTGACGCGACTGTATGCGTCCGCGTAAAAGCCAAGCATCTTCGTTTATGCCATATTCATTTAAATCTTGGAGTGCGCTTTCTCTATATATTTCTAAAATGTATAGTCCATTTGATAAATGCTCGATGCAGTAGGATCGGGCTAGCTTGAGTTGATAGGTGCCCAAAGAAAGTTAAATAATCTGTTATTCCGTCAGTAGTGGAAAGTTCTGTATTTCGTAACTTTCTATTCTTTGAAAGTCCGCTCTTCGGCCATTCAAACGTTTTTTTTTTACATAATCATAAAGAAGATTCGGGGAATCTATTTTCTTCCCGATTATGTTTAGAAAGGCCTCTGCGTGAATTTTATCATCGATGGGTATGTGGAAGTTATTTAACATAGCTGCGGCGATTTTAAAATCAATGAACATTTTTGGAAGTGTTTTATTAAAATATTTTTGCCGCAAAAGCTTGAAATCTCGTTTGAACCTCCCGTTCACCACCTCCACTACCCACTGGCATATTGTAACTGATCGAGCTTCATTACCGTGCTCAGTAGTTAGCTGTGTCTCCCATCTGTCTTTAGATGGTGGCACGTAGGATTCATATCCACATGCTTCGATAGCATCTAAGCTGTCTGATATGAAGACATCGTACGGTTGAAGAAAGCAATGTAATGGGTTTTCTCTACCATTCATTATGTCGCTCATGGTGTTCGCATCGGTCATAGTGGCAGTGTATGGTCCCAAAACATCGATTATATAGCCATTGGAATACACAAGTAAAAACGGCTTCAGCAAGTTCTGGAACTTATGCAGGCTATAAGATAGACGCTGGAACAAAAAGTTCGAGCTTTTATTGATATATATAAGTCCCATCACGATAGCTTTATTGTTTTCTTCATTGCCAAATTACCATCTTGGTATAGTGAGGTTCAGGTAATACTACTTTTTTATGAAAAAAACATATTTTCAAAATTCATTACCATTATTTTATCATATCACGATATATTATGCATGAATAGTAACGCAATACATTTCTCGTTTTAAATAATGTTGTTTTACGTTGTTATTTTTCGTATTTCCATCTATGATAGGTATGCGATATTATTGTATTTGCAATTATGATATTAACTAAAACTCGAACTTTGAGGGTTTGCCGTGGCTTTCAGACAAGAATGTGGGACAAGTTGCCATAGTAAATATTTTTCCTTATTAAAAGACCTACCCAATGACACCACAATTATTGCTATTGGAGCGAGTACCAAAATGCCCATTCTCCTTTATATGTTGACCTGTCTTTCAGAAGCCGAAGCTGCATTGTTGGCACAAGCTCGCATTTATGCTACGGAGTCTCGTAAGTAAACCATAATAAAATACGATTGCAGTTCTTTATTTTTAAACTAGAAAACGTAATGAATCGTACCTCGTGTCCGGAGTGCATGGCCCGGACGGCTTTGTGTGTTTGTATGCTTAGACGGTTGGAACCGGCCGCAGCCGGGCGGACGCAGCGACCGCCCGGACGCTAATGGCCGGAGGTAACGTCAACTAGTTCCCAGAGATATATATGTTTGTGTATTTATGCTGCACATCCTCGTTGGAAGACAACAGAACTCTTTACATCATACATGTGTACACTATTATTAATGAATTCTAAGTAGCTTTAACTACAGTTGAGTGACCAATGTAGCAAGCTTACCCATTTAATCGTCTCGGGAGGCTGCGGTTTCTATTTCCAAGTGCTTCTACTAATAATTTATCTTGTAGAAAAATCTGGAAATTCGTTTAGTAGATGGTAACTACTCATTCGCTATTATATGGGGCCATAACTGGCGACAGTCGGATAAACACTTAAGCCTAAGTTTTAGGGCTGACCGTGATCTTAGATTAGATCTCAAGAGTTTAAAATCAAGAGTCCAAGTGAGGACACTAATTAGTAATATTTGATGCAAGAGTCTTATTGCCAGATTCAAATTATCGGGAAGAAATATAGATGGTAATTGATTATCTAAACGAAAAAAAGAAATCCCTGCAAGAATTTTACAGTCAGTCTTTTAATAAGTTTTTAAACTACAAATGTGGAATACTTGCGTATGACCATCTGATGGCAAGCGAAAATCATTCACGCGTTGTCAACTTAGCATAACACTACATATTCACTCCCCTATAATTTTTTATGAACACTGCGGCGCACATTGTACAGCAAGGGCTCCATGTATAAATGTGTATTCTATATTATATATAATAATATATGAAATTATAGTATATGTAATTAATTAACGTATTATAATGTAGTAATTGTGTGTAAATGTCGGCCTCGATGGCGTAGTGGTTAGTGTAACCGACTGCCACGCCTGAGGTCGCGGGTTCGATTCCCGCACAAGTCAAACATTTGTGTGCATGAACATGGATGTTTGTCTTGGTCTGGGTGTTTCTATGTATAATATGTATGTATTTACAAAAAAAAAAGTATATAAGTATGTTTATCCATTGTCTAGTACCCATAGTACAAGCTCTGCTTAGTTTGGGCTAGACAGTGTTGTGTGTATGTGGTAGAATATTATATTATTATTATTATAAAAATTCATATAGGTATATAATAATGTATATAAGTTTTATTTTTATTAATATCAATTTATAAATACATTTATTACTGTTACACACAAATTTTGCATTATAATAGTTTTAATTGTGTGTTGCAATGCTTCATTAAAATAAAATATTTCTTTCTTTCTTTCTTTCTATAGTAAAAATTACATAAAGCAGCTCAAATAAGAAAATGAACATAAAATTGAATTGTATTGTTAATAAATAATCTGCGATTGAAAAGAGTGGCCATGAGTTTTTTGCCTGTTTCTTCTCATGTAAGTCCTACTCCTCGAACAGGCTTTTCCGATGCTAAATTTTTAATTTGTTTTTATTTATTTTTATTGTTATGTTTTAATTAATATATCATTTTATTGACGTGTCCAAGAATTGTTTATACATTTTTATGGCAACATTGATTTTAAATTTGACTTTTACTTTGACGCTGCTGACAGTATACCGTCAAGACAAGGAGATAAGAGACCCTACTCGCTGCAGGAACTCAACACAAGGTTATTCTGCTGCAATCTTCAGTAGTGATGCGACATGACGACGACTACCTTACAGGAAACCATACCATAACTATATACTAGTGACTACCTGAATGTATAGTCTTATGCCTTCATATCTATATTCTGGAAGGAGTAGGCAAACGTATATCGCACACACATTTCTCTAGCTATGGTTCTAGGTTACACGTAATAGGGGACAAATCTTTTGTTGACCGGGCACAGTTCAAGACCTACGCTGCTAATGAAAATTTCGAGACAAATCGTCTAGACGGCGCAGCGGTAGAAAATGCAACTGCTACATTACATAACGTAATAGAATCATCTACACATAAGTCTGCAGTTTCAGGCAAAGGCATATGCAACATAGATACTTTACGAGCTATGCTTTAATCTGACGTAATAGGATGCGAGTCTATGGCCCTATCGCGCACCGTTTTACAAAACGTCTTGCTCTACATAACAAGTAACTTAAGATGTCAGCATGGTGGTTGCGCAAACGTTCGACACTAGGCTAACGAGGTTTTGATGGGTGCACGATGGGTACTAAAACTGTAACAGCACAAAACAAAAAGTATACTATTACAAAATACAATCACACTTTTCGCAAAAACATCGTAGGCATGCTCTGTTTTACGATAGTGCCATTCTCGAGCGGCACTAAAACGTCTATCTCCCAAAAATAAAAAAGTTCTACCAATCATAGTAACGAGTCCTTACAAAAATAAAGCAAATCGGGAGCGACATCCGTCCCTCGCGGCTGTCCCTCCCCCCTCGCGCCGCCGCGCGCCGTGGCGAAACAATGAAACGCGAATGTTCGCACAACACATGCACTGCACTTAAACATTTACTGCTGTTCCGCACTAGGGCTGCGAGTAGTGTGAGCGCTGCGACGCGACAACCAATGCGGATGTATAAGCTACTAGCTTTTGCCCGCGGCTTCGCTCGCTTAAAAGTAGATTAGGTTAAGTTATGTTAGTAACAGTACATTTTAAAAATAAAATATATGCCTATGTTACTCGGTGATAATATAGCTACCTAATGGTAAAATATTTTTTTAAATCAGTTGATTGGTTTTGAGATAAATCCTTACAAACAAACAAAAAATCGAATCTATCCTCTTTATAATAATATAATATTCTATTCTACCACATACACACAACACCATCTAGCCCAAACTAAGCAGAGCTTGTACTATGGGTACTAGACAATGGATAAACATACATATATACTTTTTTTTTGTAAATACATACATATTATACATCGAAACACCCAGACCAAGACAAACTTCCATGTTCATGCACACAAATGTTTGACTTGTGCGGGAATCGAACCCGGGGCCGCCAAATAACTAAATAATAAATAAAAAATATAAAACCTTTATAATATTAGTATAGATAGCATAGACGAACTGGCAACTAATAGAAAGAAAATTTGTACACCGATCTAAAATGTGAAAAGAAACAGGATTATGTCTACCCATGCCCATACACCGCAATTTATTTACTTTTGATTTAAGATATGATTGTTGAAAATAATCTTTTGAGTGTCTCAACTAATATTACTAATGTTTAATTTCTTCGTCACACACGCCTCTTGTTGGAGACTGTAAAACTAACGCTGTCTAATTATAAGCTCACAAGCTATAGCCTGGCCCACCTACGGCCCACCAGAGCGATTGAATAAGCTAGCCTTTAGCATACGGCTACACTCTAGCTGGGCTGCTGAATTAATAATGCAAAACATAAAAGCCGTAAAATATGTAAAACAGCATTTCATTTCATTATTAAAAATATTTAGAACGTAACCAAGATTGCCCGAGGGGAAGCGCTCTGGAGCTGAGTTACGATACGCCAACTAACATAGAATTGAAATTATGGCTTTCCTATGAAATAAGCTTGAAACAAATAACTTACGTCGATAAGTTATTTGTTATTATGTAGAAAGAAAACACAATAATAAATAATGATACGCTAGTACACTACGTATCTTAAAATAATGTATGGCGTTATGATTTTACTACGTAATGAACCCACCTTTGATCGGTACCTCTCGTCGTTATCGTATAGTTTAACCGAATACCCAAAAATACGAAGACGAAACCGAATAAGACTTACGAGAGCGAATGTTGGGCACAGCCCTAGCACCACCGACCGTTTACGACTTCCACTCATTGAAAGTAAAAACTCTGTCGTTTCCTCCGCCGCGCCCGCCGCGCTGCGCGTCAGGATGCGACGGTCGGCTGCTACACATAAAATCCCGCTTTATCCCTCACCAGTTAAATAGTTACAATTACAAGAATACTTGCGCTGATTTGCTTCACTTCGCCGACTATTTCCGTAGTACATTTTGACTAGATGACGGCAACTGTAGGCAACAAGTGGATGTTTATGACATGCGTTTAGTTTTAAATGACTTCTTCCTGGCTAGATGTAATTCCTTTGTTACGGACGGCTTTATAAATATATAGGAAAGGGACACAAAGAACTTATTATTAAAACTTACCGTGATCCTACAAAAGATTGCAGCTAGACGTTGTGTATATCCTCGACTCAGGTTTCCTAGATCCTTAAGGAGGTGTTATACTATGAGCTGCTAACACTGTGACTCATTTTGTGAAGGATTGAAAATGTTTTCCTTGACGTATTACAAGCGTCTATAAACAAAGGTAACTTACCATCAAGTGAGCCGTATGCTTATTTGCCACCGCAGTGTATGAAACTCTAAAACAACTACCTACGAGTGCAACCAAATGTTTGTTCGCGTAGGGATCGCCCTCAGACGCGATTTCTTTGTTACGAAATGAGGTGTTCCAAAATCTACAAAGCAACCCATCGCTGTTTGTTTTGTATTATCAGTTTGTGACATGTT
Source organism: Catocala fraxini (assembly GCA_930367265.1). NCBI lineage: Eukaryota > Metazoa > Arthropoda > Insecta > Lepidoptera > Erebidae > Catocala > Catocala fraxini. The sequence goes on along the minus strand of OV884042.1, from coordinate 24,796,067 downwards.
TTATTTATAATCAGCAACAGCCTTAATATTTCAGAAAATAAGAATCAATTTTCCTTCCCTACGCAAGCCTTAGGAAAATTTTCAGCGATATAAGGAAAAAACAAAGAATACATTAGCCATCCTTTGAAAACAAAAGCTTGATACGATATTTAAAAAAACAATGTATGTGTAAGCATCCGTGTGTATTTATAACAGATTTATTATGGCCCGGCCGTGACCCGGTTGCGTACGGAGCCGAAGGCGTTATGCTCTAACTGACGGCTTTGGAACAATGGATGCTCTGTATTGTGTTTAGATATTTAAGGGTGACAAACATTAGGGCGCCGAAGCTTCCGGGGTGTTATCTAGGCTACACGGGGTGTTATATTGTTTTAAGCCGCCTGTATTTCTATGAGAGCTAGTTAGTGGTGTAGAATATTACAGTTATAATACACTGATTTTTGCCTGTGCCTTTGCTCATATTAATGTAGATTTTGTCAATAAATTTATATTCCTCGGCCACAGTGCTTTTTTACATAAAACTTACCTTAAAAGGATATATCCTTTTCTGTACCCCTGACAATCTGTATGCGAAGTTTCATGATGAGCGGTCGAGTAGTTAAGGTGTGAAAGGGTAACAAAGAAACAAATTTTCACTTTCGTATTAATATTTTTTGTTAGAATATGCAAGGCGTTGCCTCATTCTAAAGCATGCAATACCTTAAAATGATAGGAAAGGTCCATGATATAGCAAAATTAATATCGAATTATATTCGAATGTATTAACTACACTATACATAAGTGCGTGCGCTGTGTCCTGCCCGTGCACGACTGTACTCGAACGTCTTTCGAATAAAATTATACGCATCACTACCCCCTTACTACTGTCATATGTGTGACTACTGTTACACTTTTAATTCTTTATCGTTTTAGTATTTCATTTTTGATTCTGGTAATTCTGAGAAAGGTTCTCTACAAAGTAATTAATTATCCTTTTCAATGATAAAGTCGAGACAAAAAACGTTCAAATGCTTGTTCATTACGCCCACAGTTACATACCGAAGCTATCTTTAAAGATATACTCAAGGTAATCAAATTTGCACTTTATCTGGTAATTAATAAAGGCTATTTTATAGAGAAAATTGTCATTGAACAGTATAGATCCTTAGAAGAATAATAGCGTTATATTAACTATATTTTTGTATTTTTATCATGTGATAGACTGGCACATAGGAAACGCGTCCTTGTCCCTTATTAAAGAGTAATAAAATAGTGGTCTCGGTGGCGTAGCGATAAACAAGATTGCTGTGTTTGAGGTCAAGCATTCGATGCCCGGGACTGGTTAACTGTTCTTAGTATTTTTCAATTTTCAATTGCAAATCGGAGTCTACAACTGAATGTGGTAGGCGGCAATAGGCTGACCCTCTATTACATGGACCTTAAACTATAGCTTTAGTTTAGTAATACCTACAGCTCTACCTACTCTTTCGTATATTTAATACTTGATATCGTCGTTACTCTTTGTTGGGTTTAATAAATTATTATAATTTACTATCCTTGTGGGACAAAATAATAGATTTATCCAAAGTAAATCTTTACTTTAATCTAAAATAAATAAATAAGACACCTGTGTTTCTAATAACATCCCACGTGTAGAGCTCAAGGATCACGCTGTATAATGTACCTATTGTATTTTCTCTCAGTACATCTTCTCTATACAAAAGACAATGCGAAAATGTATTACATCTCACATGTTTTTGGATTATTCTAATGTACCAAGGTTTATCTTGTGTACTAAGTAAAGTGTCCGCTGGATTACTGTTACTAAGAATTCATCAACAGAATTCTGAATTATAATTTTCACGAGCCGGGTATCAAAATCGGGAAGTTGTGTCTCTATTTTCTTGTTCACTGGCTTATCAAATTGTCAGAATCATATTATATATCGTGCAAGAAAACCACTGTACGTATGTATGTATCTTATGTGGGGGCCAGTCAGTGCAGACCGGCGACACTTCGACCCAGTGGGGTCTTTTGTGTCAACACTCTCCCAATAACGACTGCCATAGATGTTCATGGCAGCCGGGACTGATGGCTTAACGTGCTCTCCGAGGCACGGAGCAGGCGATAATTGTTAATCAATACGCACATAATTTCGAAAAGTCATATAACTTCCGAAAGTCAGAGGTTCGCGACGTGGGTTCGAATTCGAGACTCCCTGCATTGCAGTCTGTTGGTCTCCCCACTGAGCTATCGCTGCTCTGCACTGTAAGTAAATAGAAATTGAAATATGGTATGGTAGCCACATAACAAGGTTTATACTAAAAAAGTTTTTAAGCCATGTTTGCTAAATAGTGCTCTATCATAATTATTTAATACAAATATAGCCTTACGCCTAATTCGTCGAAAAGCTAGTGGAAAGTGATTATTACACCCACATTACGCTGACTATGAGTTTTTCGATCAGGAACTTTTTTAGAAGACTCTGTGTTCCTACTCTAAATATGTTATTTTTGGAGTAGCAACACAGGAGTCTTCTAACAAAAAACCTAATCGAAAAACTCAATAACGCTATCCCGACCCGGGAGTCAAATCGAGGTACCTAACGACTAACGAGGCAGACATTAAACTAACCATAAAATATTAATAAATTTATTATAACAGATCACTGAATTAATTAATGCTACAACCAAATTCGGTTATAAAATCTATTAAAGATAAATCTAAGATGAAATCTATTAAACTTCATGCCTCATCAATTAGGGTGCGAACTGTTTAGATAAAAGGATAATACATAATTCAATGGCGACCATTCGTAATCCGTAATAAACGAGCCGGGAATCGAACTCCGCACCCCACGCGTTCCAATCAAATAAAAAAGGTATAAAAGAGCTTTAATTTGATCGAGGGTTCCGTAGCTGGTTAGTTTTTTTACGACACACCGCGCTTTTGTTGTTCGTTTGATTAGAGGTTACTTTTTGTTACAGGGAAGGCAATAGTTTGATATATTATGTATTAGAAGGATAGTATTATTACTTAGATAGTTTTTATGTAACACAGATGGCTATAAAGTCAGTGTCAGTCAGTATTCAAGATCAAACATTACTATATATATATGGATAGCTAAAATAATAATGCACGTGTGGCGGTTTAAGTGGCGGAATCACCATTACCACTAAGCTGAGTGTTGTGAGTTCGATATCCATACGGGACAAAAATTGGTGGGATCCACAAATAGTTGTTCCATCTAGGTGTCCTTTGTACCCATTCTTTCAATGTTTGTAAAGTTTCTCGCTGCACAGGATCTACTCCTAGTGCAGGAGTTGTCTTTTTCAATTTTTACACAAAACAATTTTTTTACAAAAAAAATTTTTACATTGCGTATGATTTTAAGACAATTGTAGGCAAGAACTACAGATAGTACGAGACTTTTTGTCACATAGTGTTAACACGTACTACAGCTTTATACAGCAGCGATATTTCTCAATTTTCAAATTAGTTAGTGAATAATCCCGAATATACTGAAGATAGATGTTAGCTAACTGCCGCTTTCTAAATTCAATCTCAATCGAAATATTGCTATCTGAGTTAGAATGTTGACAGATCTTCGATAGAAATTATGTCAAAATTCTAACTCAGATAGCAACATTTAGATTGAGATTGGATATAGATCGCGTTAGGGAACCCTAATCTGTCTGTCCCGCACAAAGCTATTCAAGTGAGTCGGGATGCCGTGGGTGGGTCCCAGTCTCCCACTAACAATGCCACTAATGACAATTAATAAAAAAAAACTGTACGAACTAAAGGCGAACAAAAAATCGCGAGCTTAAACAAGCATGAAAAAGTGTATAAAAACGCTCAGAACAAAGTTTCTATCGTGTGCCATACTGCCTTCATATAACCAGTTATGAGGTCATATCTAAAGTGCTTATTATATAATTATTTGGAGCCATACTCCTCTAAGTGATTAAGGAATAAAAGCACGGAGATGCTGGTTCACCTTTATTATAATGATGTATAAAGAAGTACGTATGCGTCGTAGTCATTTGCTCTAAGTTGGCTAAGTACAGCAGGAGATCGGTAGATCCCGACCCTGGTAAGGGAGGTGTTAAATAAAGCAGTATAACAACGTTTTCTTTAAAGATAGCCCCTACACTTGTGATTATCAAATCATGATGAAACTGACATAAACACTCCAAATTACATTTTTTTTCATGTAGGATCCACAATACTCACCGCCAAAAGTGATAACTGTATCACTCGTGCATTCTTATTTACAATACATTTATACGTATTGCAACACCGAAACTAGGCAATAATAATTCCTAAAGAAGACCTTCTTTCATGGAGTTATAACTCAAAAACTACTAGGATATGCATCATAATATTATATTGTTACTACGATCCTGACAGATCTCTTTTGCTACGTTTATATCCAAAACGTTCTGCATACACACGACGTGGTTAAGGATAACATCGAATCGGCTTATATCCAAAGAACTTTTCTAGTTTACATTTACCTATTATTCACTTTGGTCTCTATAATTTCTTTAAGAATTTATTTTATACCTATTTTCACCATACCAATGTATCCCCCTCAATTCTTGTATAAATATCAATCTCTTTCGCACTGCCTAATGTATAGGCAGTAAGTTTACACGTAGTACACAATTATCTTTTTGTTCAAAATATCTTGTTGATGTGATTTCTCGTTAAACAAAGGAAGTGTCTTGGCACATTAATTAAAGAGATTATTTGCTCCAATAAATAACGGAACATCGTGTACACAAGGAGAGAAAATTGGGGATGTTGGATCATTTCCGGATTTGAGGGTAGTCGTGGAACAAAACATTATTTGTTGGTGGTGATGTCGGCGGCACGGGTGCTAGCCGCGCCGGCCATGATGGAATATTTCACTCAAATATTGATTATCATGCAACCGTATTGCGGATTAGTATTCACATGCGACAAAAATGCGAAATCCAGAGACATTCATGTTACTGTTATAGATCGTGATGTGGTATAGTCACAGTGCACAGAAGTCTTTCTTCTTTTATATCTACACAAAGATGTAGTGTAGTCAGTAACGTGTAGCTCTGCCGATTCACGCTTGACAGGCGTGATTAATAATTATTATTAAAGGATTTACTTTTATATTCATGGGTTCTATGCATGACTAACAGTAGAAGAATTTTGAGGATTATCATGCTAAGAGAAGCCTCGTCCACATATATTCGGAAATATCTGTGTCAAAGGCTAATACAAGAAAATTACAAAATAACAAAATGTGAAACATTAATGTATTTTAGGATTTGTGTATATGTTGTAAAGACAAAAGAATACAATGGTTTTCATCGGGTGTTAATTCACTAATGATATACAGTTAGGTAAGTTAAAGGTGTAAATACCTTTACGGCACGAGTAGACCCATTGTCTAATATAGTATTATGAATACAATTGCGAAAGCCTTAAAAATACTTAAATAATAAGAAAAATAAAACCCTTGCGATTCTTATTCTTTAGGCTGACTTGAATATTTATAAGTGTAGGTCCGTTTTGACACTGAAATATGACTAAACCTTTCTGCTGACTCTGATTAAGTAGATATCCTAAAGAAACGTCACTTCACCCACTTTTGATATTACTCCTTGATTTTATTTTTCCGCTTTATGTTATCTGCGCGACTACCAAGATTTTGAACTAAAAGTATCTATTAACAATTAAACTTTATTTTATTCAAAATGCATGCGATGCGCTGGCATTATTTAAAAATGGCAGTGGATACTAAAACTATGTATAGGTAATATGTATGTACATAGTTACAAAAAAAAGTATATAGTGTATGTTTATCCATTGTCTAGTACCCATAGTACAAGCTCTGCTTAGTTTGGGCTAGATTGTGTTGTGTGTATGTGAAAGAATATTATATTTATTTAAAAAGTCATAAAACATTTATTAATTCTTGTCAAAAGTAACATTTATGCACGTCAAAGAGTTAGTGAGTTTATTAATAAAGACTTTGAATTTACATTTAAAATATCAGGCAGAAACGCAAAGCCATTTTTTTATTGCCATTGAATTACAAATTTGATTATTATAACTTACATTTGCAAGGTGATTACTACTGAATAAACAAATGTAAATAAAATCTTCGTACACACGTAATTCTATTAACAGAATGATTGCGTCTAATGGTCAAGTCATTCCAATTGTGATCGAGGTAGCGGAATTGCTGCCCGTTCGTTTCCTACTGACAAAACACTAATTTTTATGATAGGAGTATCATTTGTCAAGTCATTAGCTCAGTGGGGAGACCAATACTGCAATGAAGAGGGTCTCGGGTTCGAACCCATGTCACTTACCTCTAACTTTCGGAAGTTATATGACTTTTCGAAATTATGTGCGTATTGATTGACAATTATCGCCTGCTCCGTGCCTCGGGGAGCACGTTAAGCCGTCGGTCCCGGCTGCCATGAACATCTATGGCAGTCGTTATTGTGAAGTCAGTACCCTATAGTACCCTGACACTGGTCTAACCTTAGGGTATCGTTAGCCTTCGGGTTGCGGAGGTCAGGTGGCAGCCGCTCCGTGTAAAAACTGATATCCAGTCAAATCCGGTTAGACTAGAAAAGCCGACCCTAAGTGACTTGGGAATAATAAAAGCTAGGGAGAAGAAGAGTATCATTTCTCAATAACTTTTAAATAACAATTAAGTTAAAACTAAGACGTATATTTTTTTATTCGCTTGTGCACTTTCAGAGGAGTTTGGTATTGTTAGACTCCTGGTGAACATGGCTGCTAAAAAGCAACCGAAACGTCGCAAAATATAAATTTAAATATATTTACAATTTTAAATAGATAAAATAGTATTAAAGAATCAGTAGTAGTGTAATATTTTCAAAATAATATAGTTTATTAAAGTGTTAATAATTTGTTAATAAACAATCTTAATCTATTGCAATATTGGATGGGTAATCCACGACGGCGTGGTACATACCTCTCTTCGCAATTATTTCAATTCTCGTAACTTTTGACAACCCAAACTAATAATAAACGCGAATAAGACGTACAAAATACATGTAGGTACCTCATAACATAATATTTCATTCGTTCTAGAATAGGGCAAAATCATCATTCTGTTAATAAATAAGTAGGTACCATCGCAACTGACCCTCGCTCGCACACGCGTGAACCTAAACAGCTGATGTACCTACTTAACTTTTTATCCACAGCCCCACAGACAAAAAATAACGTTGCGGATCAAAGTAACCTGCACGAGTGTTGCGTCATACACTTGTATGATGTCATATTTTTTGTATCGGGCAACACAGCCGAATGGACTCGTGAGGATAGCTAGATGTGTATTAGTTATAAGTGACTTGAATTTATCGGTTCTTTGGTATTGTGTGTCTGTTGAATATTAAGGGCTTGTCCCACCACCTCTAAAAAGCATTTATCTACAAGATAAAAATCTCGCCATCTCTCTTCTTTAACCTAAAAAGAGTGATGTGTGACCATGTGATTTATCTTTCGGATAACTTTTACTTGTTAGTTGACGCACTGGCCATGAGAATTGTCTTTGATTCCCGTGTTAATAGTAAGTACATACGCTACGTACATAAGCTTTAAAAAAGAAACAAACAGAAAGGCAGTTCTGTATTTTTCGGAAAAGGTCTGCGAAAGTGTATTACGATCACATATCGACAGCTAAGTTTTAGGTCTTACTTAATGAGGGGCGAGCTGATCATCGTGTCCACCTTGTGTACCGTCTACATCTGTAAACTCCATGCTACTAGTACAATTTTTAACAGAAAGTCCACTGAGGCTGCCCAATCCGGCTATCGAATACAACGGATGCGCCACCGAGGCAGCCTTTGTAGAGATAGTTTACTTTTAAAAGTACAATGATAAAAATCCTTAGCATCATAAGATTGAAGGTGCAGACAAAAGCTTCTTCTATATATTTCTATGAAGCCAGACAGTAAAACTACTTTTATCCTACAAAAGACTGCAGCGAAATAACCTGTTGTTATCCTATGGCCAGTAATTCTAAAACTTCATAAGAAGAAAGAATAGCTCTGGTGTCGCGGGAGACTTTGCAGACATTCAAACAACGGACACAAAGAACAGCAGTTACCGCATATTACTCGTATTAAAATAAATAAAAGTAATTGAGTATGATCGCCGTAAGACCTTGTACTTATAACAATAAAAGCTGTGTGTCGGAATGACATCATCGATTAAAGCCTTCGATGGCGTGATATTAAACTTATTATTATTGTTATAATAAGTGATATGATTCATTACGTTTCTTTATTTATTTTATGCACGTATATATCGCCGATCGATCTCTCGACTTCGATTCCAAGGCACGCACCTCAGACTGAGGTAATTATCGCTCGCTTCAATAGTGAAGGTAAACATCGTAAGTAACCTACATGTCAGAGAGTTCTAGACATTAGCACTAAAATAAATTCCTGTGTCGCGGAGATCTTTACAAACTTTCAAACAACGGACACAAAGAACACCCAGACTCGGAACAAGCTTCACACAAATTTTTGTTTCGTATGGGTATCAAACCCAAAACACTTGGCGCAGTGCCAATGGCGAGGTAATTAATTCAACCACCACCAGTCACCACATCATCCAAGTAGTCAACTAATAAATAAAAGATAGGTACTAGTTTTACCCTCGAATTCACGCCCGTGGAACTATTGAACTATCCCGCAGGAACCATGTATTTTATTAGGTACATTAAAAGTATACTCTCTATACCTCCAAATACAAACAAAACAACGAAAAAAAAACACGTTCATAATCATAACACTATATTTAGTTTACTTTAACTAAATATAGTATGCTTTTCATACTGATTTCATTGTTTTTTGTGTAAGTACTAATCGAAGTCGCCTTGTAAGCAAATAATACCTGGGACGCGTTATTACGCTCTGCCATAGCAACTCTTAAACATTATAATATTAATATTTTTAAAGACATGAACAAAGATACTTAATGCGAATAAAATACATTAGATTCTGCCCGTGGCTCCGCTCGCGTAAATGTAGATTATGGCAAATTCCTATTGATCTTTTTTCTGGATGAATGTCCTTTTCTGTACCCTGACAATGTGTATGCAACATTTAACGGTGATTTGTCGAGTAGTTAAGGCGAGAAAGCGTAAACAAACAAACTCACATTTCTTTTATAATATTAATTAGGATTACAAAATAATTTAGTCAAAGTCAACGTCAAAAATCATTTATTCATTTAGGTCACAAAGTAACACTTATGAACGTCAAAATGTACAGAGATAAAATGAGTAACTTTATTTAAGTTCACAATCAGATACAGTACAGAGTGTTAATATTTATTAGAAAGCCCAAGTTAAAATAAGCACTCCATCCCGCCCTTAAGGGAAACTCTTCGGCACTAAAATAAGAAAACACATCAACCCTTGCCAATCTCCGGGGTGAATCTTGACGGCCTGTCAAACTACCTCCGACCATAACTTATAAATATTCGGGAACAATAGAACACGGTGAGGACTCGAACCCAGGACCCTTCATCATATTTTTTTCCCCGCGGACCTGACTCTACATCTATTATTAAACGCGCACGAACAGAAAAGACTGCAGCGTTTCTTTTTTAAATTATATTGTGATTGATTATTTAATATGAAAATAGTGATCTTAGATTTGGTTATAAAATGAGTTAGGTCTGTTATAACTTATAAAGCTAAATTCTAATTTGCCTAACAAAATACTAAACTGCACGAATAGGGCGTCATAGTTCGATGCTCGCACGGGGCAAAATATCCAAAGTCTTTTGTATTTCGGCTCTTTTAAGTGATAGGTATAATCTATGTGAAGTTTCTTGCAACTCAGGTATCACAATTAGATATTGGGTTCTAACAAACATTATAAATGCAAATGTGAGTTTGTTTGCTTATTTGTTACGCCTCAACGTATGTGCGATAATTTGAAGATGGCAGAGAAACAGAAAAGAACATTGAGTAGACCTCTCATCCAGACAAAAGTACTGTTACCAAGGGATAGCTCGTAATATCTTAAGGATATAAACATGAACATTATCATTTCAACACTACCTACAATAACTATTTCTGCTGATCATGGCAACTGAGAAAAGTTGATAATGTAATAACTAACACATTATTTTTATTCAACTTTCTATATTGCTATATAAACCGATAATAAATACTTATTAATAGAACAGTAAAAATAGGACCATCAGCGCAAGAAGTTCCTGAGTTTTATTATCAACGATAACCAAATATAGGTCACCTTCCTGTATAAAAATTTATAATACTTAGATAATCTATTACCTAAAGTTATTTGATTAACAATTGTACTTTACACCACGCACAAAGTCTCCCATAGGACAACAATTAGCGCTATCCGCAGATAATTGTTTTGAATCCAGGTGCTCTTTAAGTCCACTGTTCCATAACCACGGCATAACAGTGACATAAAAAACATAAAATACAGACGTACATAGTTGTCGCAATTATAAAAGAAAACTGTGTTCATTCAAACAAAATAAGTTTATTCATTTGATAACTTGAATTTTCTTGCTTCGTTAAATAGCTAACAAAAACTGAGACTCCTAAATGCTTAAATAGAAACTCGTGTATTTGCACGTAATAATGTGTCTAATGTTATAAATCCTTTATGATTGATGTCCAAACAAAATAAATCCAGTGGAATTTAGACTTTACGTGCACGGAATACGAGTGTATATCGATTAGACACGTCACTTAGGCCAATTAATGAAATAGTACATGTATCGTTTGTATGGCGATAAGTACTAAAGTTTTTCGCGTAAGTTGCGATCAATAACTTTTTATTAACAGTCCAAAATGAACATTATTTTAATAAAGATAAGGTGTATTGTGGTTTGGCAAGGGTCCATTGCTTTCATTCGCCTGTTGCCAAGCGCGCTCAGCGGGACGAGCTCCAGGGATCGTCAACCTTTTATTAGGCCAACCTGTTCTAGGACTTTCACCTTTTTATTATTACGCCTCGTGAAATTTAGATATATTTCTTAAAATAAAAGTGGGCTAAATTATTATAATTTATTTGTGTTTAGCTTTAGTACATACGATGTTTTTTTATCATCAAATTTATGTAAGTATAAGTTTATTTTATTATTTCTTTCTGGGACGTTATGTAAATAATATGCGGTTGGAATACGAAAACGAATATGTAATGAAGTTCTTCGCATACCAAATATACTTAAACATTTATAAATAAAAAAGCAAATAAAACTGTCCTAATTAGATTTTTGTTTACCGAACAATACACAAATCTAAGTAAAGATACTGTTTGCGCTACACAATAACATCACAAATGTATCGTTTCAATCTCACAAAGTATTATTAAACTGGTCGTAACAGTTATTCTCACATTAATAATAGAAAAAATAAAGCAAAAAGGTTGGCAACTCGCGAACGCTGCCATAAATGCACTCGCTAGCGCAACGGGGCTATTACTTAACTCGACAACGAATAAACCAAACCACCATCAAACACAAATTTTTAAATTGAATTCTGTTTAGATGGCAATAAAGGCGACGGATGTGTTCATTTCTTTGTGAAGGTCGCTGTCGGATACGCCGTTTCGTTGCCGCGCGAGGACTTAACCACGAGTGCGCATGTGTGCGTGCTTGTCCGTGTCGATGAGCAGCGCTGTGCGCCTGTGTGCGTCGGTACACTGCTTCGGTCACGTAGGCTCGTTTAGTCGCTTCTACTGGCGAGTTTTTAGGACGTATTCGTGAGTAATCTGCTTTTCTTTGTTCCACAAACTGATGTTCGATGTGTTTCTTTGACTTTTTCGCTGAAATTTGCAGAAATTATATGAGATGTGGTTTATTATAAGTAGAAGATGCATCAATTACCGTTACATATTGAAAACATCGCAAATTCGAAAATAGAAACATATTATGCCATAATTACACATGTCGTTATAGAATCTTCAGATAACCATATAAAACATCGATATACATAAAAAACGAGGTATTATGTGTAATTACTTTCTACGAAACATGTCCGCTTTGCTCTCAAGCAACTGCACATAGCAACAGTTCGCGTCAGCTGTGGCGGAGTTCGCCGAGCGGCGGCGGAGATAGCCGAGCGCGCACGATTGATTGGCCGATACCCGTGAAAGTACTGTTTACTTATTTGTGATGCTAGTTCATGCCTTACATATACTTTATATGCATTTTCAATATATCGGGGCCCAAGTTTAGGAAGATGTGTGGACGGTCCCAATAGATTTATAGAGAAACACCCACTTTCTTTGTAAGAAACCATGGTTCATTGTGTTTTCTATGGTGTGCTCTGTATAACAAAGGAGTATCCTATTGAAACGGAAAGTCGTAATAAAATATAATGCAGATTAGCTTAGGAATAGGTAAGGTATTGAAGTGTATACAAGACTTACATTTTATTCATGGCGGTTTAGGTAAAATCTTTTCTAAAGAAATCTTTTGTTAGGAAGAAAGCAGCACTTTTAGGGTATTTTCCGCTTTACAGCCGTATCTCTATAAGAATAAGTTAGACTGTGATCAGATAATCTGGCATTTCATCTTTTAGAGCCACCACAGTAACGATATTCGGAGAAATTAACATATTCTCATAATATCTAGAGCATCCCAGAATGTCTATATTACATCTATTTCCATCTATGGTTATAACGTTTTCCGTACTGTACAATAATGTTCGCCTCGCTAACAGTCTATAAACAGAATCGATTGATGGTTATTGTTATATATTTATCTACATGAAATAAAAATAGGACTAGTCGATATCTATCTATTCTAAATGAAGATACATAAATACTCCACGTACATATCAGAGATAAGATTGATTCACTTAAAACTGTTCGTACATAGGCGATGTTATCGTCCGTTGCTGTTTGTACCAGACAACAATTGGATGGATTGTCGTTTCTTTTAAATCTAGCTTTGACTCGCACTACTTTGTTTGACATACTAACATTGGTATCCGTGTTTTCATTTCGGAGAATTTCTGTAATTATTTCCTAAAGCAATAACTATTAATAATAAATGGGGAAATAGGTGTATTTATATGTCTGTTTATGACATTTTTACGACTAAACCGCCGTACATATTTGGATGAAATTTGGTATAGGGATAGTCTAAAACCTAGATTTCAATACAAGCGCGATGGAAGTGCTCATAATCAATAATAAATCCTACTAATATTATAAATGTGAAAGTTCACTAAAAGATCTTTGGATGTATACTTATTATTAAATCTCACGTCAACCGTTAAAAGGATTTTTATTATAATTAATACCTACATAAATAGATGTTCTATAGCCAACTTCCATCGCAATGGTTCTGAATTAAAACTATAGTATAATTTTATCCCGGTATGCGTTTCCGTAGTAATCAATCGGGTGAAGATGCAGGTATAAACTAATATAGAATAAATTAGCATAATATTATAACTTCAACGCTTATAATCCTAACTTAATATTATAAATGCAAATGTGATTTGTTTGTTTGTTACGCTTTCACGCCTTAACTACTCGACCGATCATCATGAAATTTTGCATACATGTTGTCAGGGGAGCAGAAAAGGACATACGGGGTACCCTGTGTCCTAATCTGTTTAGTTAGTAACAGTAATATTTTTTGGATGATAGGTTTATCATTAGTTACTATCAATGGAGCTGAAATACTTGATAAAATCATTCAACAGTACTTTTTTAGAGTTCGAAAAATCTCTTATACAGTAGCTTTGTCCGTCCGTCCGTCTGTCTGTTATACAATTTTCAACTCAAGAACCGTAAGAGCTAGAGATTCGCGGTCAACGCCATTCGACTCAGCATAGTCGATATACCCCCGAAATGACTATGACCTTTGACCTCTGACCTCAAAGTCGCGCGGTATCACGTGACCTTTGCATATTACTTGAACCATTTTTTCGAACTCTAAGATTTACGGCAATTCATTGCCGATTCTCACTTGTTGGATGATAGGTAAGTATATCATCCAAAAAGTTCTGTTACTAACTTATCTAACCCACATTTATGCGAGCGAAGCCGCGGGCAAAATCTAGTAGTATATAAATAGGTCAACTACTATCAATGGAGCTTTAATACTTGTTCAAATCACTCAAACGCAGTCGTGCCTACTAAACAGTTTGTTCTAGAAGCCGAATCTGTTTTCTACAGTTAAGGTAAACAACAAACTTAAAAGCTGAGTAACAAAGTACTCAATCAGTGGCGCGAGGGTCCGTCTGTCTATTTCACCAGTACTTGAGTGCAGTTTGAGGTGCTACGATCACTTTTTCAACAAGGGGGGACGCGGACTCGCACATTTGTATGTAAAGTTGATTGTTATCAACATCAGGCATTTCTACTGCAATCTAAAAGGTTGTATTTCTTTAAACAATGCTATCAATTTAGGTTACAAGTTACCAGTATTGTTGTTATGCCTCCAGTTGAGCTAATATGCTTGTGTTAGAAGTGAGATCACGTCGGTTGCGGTAGTGCAACAGGCGGAATTCGAATCTACGATCTCTCGATTGTAACTCTAATAATTTATATAATTGGGATACCGCCGCTTATTATAATACATTAGTAGACATTATTTAAAAAAGATGACCAGGAAGTTTCTGTGACTCTGTGCACTTGCTTATTACAATATATAATTGTTTGCTCCGTACGGGAATCGAACCCATAATACTCGGCACATGATGACATTCTAATTAGCAATATTAGGAGGTCTCTATTCCCTACGTGGTTATAGCTGTCGTAGGTCTGAATAAAGCCAAATTGTGTTTACTATTATACAGCTTTATAAATAATTATTTGAGATATAATAAACACTACAAAACAGGTTAATTTAAAATAGCTCTGTTGAGGAAAACAGTGTTTAATCTACGTTTGTTTTCGTTTTGATAATTTCGTTTATATAATATTATGTATGTGTAGGTATATACGTAATTAGATGCAAAGCTACCTAATTAAGATTTTTATCAACCACAGTAAAAAAATACAGTTTCTGTACATTCAACGTACCTACTAAGTAGTGTCCATAATATTGTTATAATTTGTGAAACTATTTATTCAATTCGTAGCCGTAGTCGTCAAACAGCATGAGATAATTTGGAAGGAGATAATCTACATGTCTGAGGGCTTGTACTACCACCCCCAGATAGACATTATCTACAAGATAAAAGTCTCGCTATCTCTCTTCTTTAACCTAACTTGAGTGAAACAGCATGCGATTTATCTTTGGGGTAAGTTTTACTTGTTAGTTGTAGGCGTGGCCGTGAGAGTTCCATAATATAATGTTCTCGAAGATATGCGAAGACTGCTGACCCGCACTGGGCTAGCGTGGTGTAAACCTGGTAGCTTCGCATCTAATTAGGTATATACTTACACATATATAAATGAAATCATCAAAACGAAAACAAATTTAGATAAAACACTGTTTTCCTGAACAGTTAAAGCAAGCGATAATTAACTATTCTATAAGAACATGCCTTCGAAAGGTTAGAGATCCGCGCCGTGGGATCAACCTTCTAAGTACTGTTAATGCAACATAAAGATCTTAGTAATAATGCTGAATCTTTACCATTCTAACTGTATTTTGACATTTGATACTATAACGAAGAGCTCTTTAATAATTTTCTTCTCAAAGATTCATCCAGAAGCGAATGGAACGATCGTATCTAAAAACAGCTTTATAGACATGTATAGCCACTTCCTTCGGAACCTGTTGAATGTTGATGGGTGCCGGCCGGCGCACGCGCAGTGTAGTGGCGGCCGTGCAGGCCGGTAGCCGCGCACACTCACGGCCTGGGACCGGCTCGCTACTGTTCACGTGTGGCCTGCCCCTCTCCCATAATGTCATAGCGTTATTAAATACTTAGTAGATGTAAAAGCAGGTCTTTAAAGAGTTTAGGTATGCTATTTGATTAAGTGGTCACAAATATGCTTCATGTTACGGGTTCAATTCCCCCATTTAACAATTTTTATATTTTAATTTTCGCTCCCGTATAAGTAGGTTAGGTTGAAATCCGTTAAGCCGTTTATATTTATTTCGTTACAAACAAAAAACAGATCTTTTCTCTTTATGATATTAGTATAGATGTCACCGAAATTTGCTAGTGCGGCATCTGTGAAGATATCTCTCGCTTAATGATTTTTCAATCAAAGTATGATTCCTAGTATAATGAGTCAAAATTATTTGGAGTCAAAGCTGTTAGTAGGGCTTGTGGTATCCTCCGAATCTTATTTTATCATCAGGTCATAATCCAGTTTCAGCTAAATCTTCTATAATTATACGAAATATATTAAATGTAGGTGGCTAGAGGTGCATAAGTGTAGTTTCAGGTGTACACGCAAAATTCGCCAGCTATGTATAAAGCGAACCTATTGCCATTTATCAAGCACATTTCATTTTTCAAACACAGTATTCATACTGTACATTTTCTACCAACCTTTCGACGCTTTGTCAGGCTCGATCATCGAAACCTGGATTCTCAATGGACCACACACAGAATCATAAGTTTATGCTACATAATCAATAAGATAGTCATGTCTTTCACATGTTGTTAAACACATAAAAAGCTTGTGTGTAAGATATCTTACCGTTTAACAAGTAACTTGGATACTTTGTCGTAGACCTGTCTTAGCCTGTTTGTAAAGCCTCCTCGCTAGTCGCCTAGCTAGCATTGCATCCAAACTAGGGACTAGGCGTGCTAGGCAATTGAAGTTACTGCCATGGGCATAAAGAAGTTCTATTAACTCTTTCTATTACTCGCGACCTTGTTTATTTGGCAAGTACATTTACCAAGTAATTTATATGGGCAGTTGCCAAATAATGGATAATGGTGATGGACAGCCACAGACAAAGAAATCTAACAAATTACTGTTTATATTTTGGCAAGTTCCCTACTGAAGTTAGCAATACACGTATGTCGTATATGAATTCGAATATAATTAGAATGAATATCAATTCATGCCGATATTATTCGAAAGTATATAAATTAATTCGAAAATTATTCGAATTTATGTACATGTGTACAATGTGTGCGATGTGATCTTAACAATGTAAAGTACCTACACGATTATATTCGCGTTGTGTACAATATTATCGAATACGCAAATATTATCGAATGCACGTATATTACTGATTAAATTTCGAAGGTGGCAATTTAATTACTCTTTTTTAAAGATTACTAGCTATTTGAGTTACTACTAGTAGAGACTTGTAGAGAGTAGCGATAGCTCAGTGTGTAGACCAACAGACTGCAATGCAGAGGGTCTCAGGTTCGAACCCACGTCGCGCACCTCTGTCTTTCGGAAGTTATATGACTTTTCGAAATTATGTGCGTATTGATTGACAATTATTGCCTGCTCCGTGCCTCGGAGAGCACGTTAAGCCGTCGGTCCCGGCTGCCATGAACATCTACGGCAGTCGTTATTGGGAGAGGGTCGACACAAAAGATCCCACTGGGTCGAAATGTCGCCGGTCTGCACTGACTGGTCCCCACATAAGATACATACTACTAGTAGTATTGTTATCCCCTTTAGCTGAGCTAATATGCTGTGTTAGGAGTACGTTCACGTTGGTAGTGCAACGGGAGGGATTCGAATCTCTCGACCGCAAGTACGATGCCTTATTCATTAGACTACCATCGCTTGCCTTACATTACTTATTTAGAGAAAGAACTGGTCAGATATAACATACCGATATTATTAAAATAATGAAAGTATACCTTTTAATATCAATCAAAATACAAATAAAAACTAAATCGCGGTGCATTGTTTTCAAAACTAAGTGGAACATAAACTTTCTCCACCATTAAAACAATAGCGAAAACTCTACCATAGCGCACGGAGTCTGACAGCCTGTGCCACAGATAAACAGATGAAAAAACCGCCATCATTAAAGCCATGGCTTCTATACGCACGCCCACACCATTTATTTAACATATAACTTATACTAGTACACTCACGCGAGTTTGCCCGGCTCGATGAAATATTATCAACCTCTGTTGATTTCCAAATGAAATAATTTTATGTCGAAATAATTAAAGTTACAGACTTTTTATATGTTAGTAAGATTAAGTGTAGAACTAAGAATAAATACAGCTAATAAGATTTTATATAAATAAATAGTCCACTGCTCATTCCCTTTATATGTTAGCATGGCGATATTCCTAAAATATTGCACGAAGTTAATTTTAATTATTGTGACATAATCACATAACGCTTGGTCTTAATGCCTAATAAAAATCGTTTTTAATCATTGACGGTTGAGGTATTAATACTTTTTAGCATGACACGTGACATAAAAAGAATGTGTTTTTCGAATTTTGATCGAATGAAAAAACATAGTATATTGCCTTCAATTTAGAAGGTACTATATATATATTTATATATATATATAAATAGTACCTTCTAAATTGAAGGCTGAATTAAGAATGCTACTCATAGTTTTTCGACAACGTTTACGCAGACAGATACATCTTGTTATACTATAGATGGGTATATTTATGCGTAGAGGCATAACTCTTATAGGAGGCACAAAAAGTACGTACGGCTGTTATCTGGACTGGTCCCCATAAAAGTTTATGGTGTATACTCTACCCACGTCGTGACAGACCCGTGACCACGGCTCGACGATGGTAAATAAAATAAATCTCACATTCTACGCGGTAAAGGGTTCCTATTGTCTCCGCTTAGAGATTATGTCAAAGGAATTTTAGAAAATAACATTGGAACATCAGTGTCATAATAATTTAATAACCATAAGTATGATTTAAAACGGTCTGTACTATGCACAGAAGTTTTTGCTAGCGTTATACTAGCTAAAAATGTAAACGGGCGGTATTTCTGTATTAGTATAATATACTTTACTAACTGGTGCTGCTTTTACTGGTACCGTAAAAACGGTGTGAATAACCAACCTAAGTAGACCTACAAGTATTATTAACATGCTTATTCACGACAGATCTTGCTGATTGATAGATTTTTTGCTATAACTATGTATATGGCATTATCCTTCCCGTTATTAACAAAATATATTCATCTTTGCACGATAAAAATAAATTAATTATTGACCAAATATATTATTAATTGATGAGAATAATCGGATCAGTTGCATCATTCACCCATAACTGTGTCGTTAATTTCTCCAGGCAAAAGGAGAATGGCCCGGAATCGAGGTTTGCTGGCAACAAATATAGCAATAATGTTTATAGCAACTAAACGTTTGAAATAAAGTTTAATAGCTCAAACAAATGACAGCGCAATAAAAACATGAAAGCAAAACGTTTGATTGGCACATATTAAGTTTAGTAATGACATCCGACTTTATTATAGGAATCATATTTGTTATATAATCTGAATAATGTATAAGTTATATACCTAGTTATATTATTTGATAACAGGAAACAAAAGTATTAAATTTTAAATGTCTCAAAATACTATATTAATTGTTGCATGCAAGATAAAGACAAATGATTATTTCTGGAGCAACTACCTAGAATTGAGTGTTGCAAGCTCACTGATGAGCAATGTACGCTAATTAGTAATAAGAAACTACATGACTTTGATAGTCTAAGTAAAGAAGAGAGTTAGATAATTTTATGTAGAAGATAAAGTCATGACACCACCGAAGGGTCTTTCCATGGCTACAAATAAGAGGGGAAAACAAAGGTCCAAAATCACGTCGCCGTCAATATACTGGGCCTGACTGATGACGAAGCTTACCAGTGGAACATATGGTGTCTCAAGATTAGAGCAGCCAACCCCAAGGAACGGGAAATAATGTGAGAAGATTAGTTAGGATTTTGGTTAAATGTCCTCCACTTCATCACGTCAAACGAGTGAGCAGATTGGGGTAAAGACTAATATGTACATAGTACTTCTTCTAGCTGTACAATATTGGATAGTGCCCCTCCAATTATCCAACTTCGTCACGGCAAATTTATTTAAACAATTATTTGAATGAAATGTATTTGAACTTACTCTATACTTTGACTTTTTGGCAGACGTTAATAACCATTTCCTTGGAATGACCACTTACCATCTTTTGACACAAAAAGCAACCGTGGTGCTAAATTGTATACTTCCTGCCTTTTGAACGACGACAAAAATACCTTTTGACGTATAAGAAATTCATGCCACTTATTTTGGCAACAATATGAATTGGGTTTCGAGTATAAAGACGATGCATTTAGATATTGTGGACCTAGATTTTATAAAACTTATTTTATAAAATGCATTTTATATTTTACTGTAATTCTATATATGCCTTGTTATTTAAGAAGGTAGTGTAGGACTGTATTTATCCCCCTAATAAGTTAAAAAGGGTAGAGATTGAACTATAACATTTACATTAGATGTGGTATATTTTTACCTATGGGTAACTCTTTGATGCCGGTTCTATCTTTTACGAGAATAGGTTGCCGACTTATTTTCGTTCAGCTGCTGCCTTTGATAACACACAAGAACTTTTGATTAGTCATAAATAATACCCTTTCATACATCAATAAATAACTCAAACCATACAATCTGCAAATTATTATTAGCTAGTCAGTCACAGTACAAGTTCCCTACGATTTCGTCATCCATCTAAAGATGCAGCTTTATTGGAAAATAGCCCTTAACTTTTTGGGTATAAGGTGCATGAAGTCATTGCATCTCTCCTGCAGGGGTGCTCAGGCTATGATTACGTCATAATTTAGCCCCTTTTTAGGGAACAGAGTCAGCAATACATTCCTCTCTCACTCTAAACATGGAAAGGTACTGAAGTTCTTTGTTCGTGACGAGTTTTTTCTTTCGACGTCAGGTTTTCGGATAATGGATTAAATTGCGTCATACATTTGATTTTTGATATTATTCCTTTGTTCGGTTACGTTTTCATAGGGAATGCGTTATTACGTAATATGTATACTTAACCCTAAAAATGTTGGCCTGGTATGGAGATTGTATGTGTACTTATGTATGAACGCAGAGAGAAAGAAACATGTACGTATAAGTGTTTCGCGTTATTGGCATTTTTATACTGAGAATCTTTATAACTTATAATTACTTCTAAGCTATTACAAAAGATTATTCATACGATTTAATTAATTTAATAATAATGTGCCTTGCGTACTTGATTGGCGTTTCTACCTTTTTCTTGGTAGACGTAGATCAAAATCTTGCCTCTTATTGGGAGTCATATCAGGCAATATATAATTTAACTTTACCTAATCTTTTTGCCTTGCCCTCCTCTATATTCCAAAAGAGGGCAATGGAAAGCTACCTACTATTATTTAAATGCTTTTGATTCTTTAGTCTCGACTGACTGATTTACATGCATATAAGGGTACAACATAATATAATTAATTATTATTAGAATCTTCATATCACAGCACTGAATCCTAATCCTATCCTTTTATGACACGATCTGTTGTACCAAAAATTAAAGCTATTGGACAGTTATTGTCAAACACGTTTTTTTATTCAATAATGGTCTCCATGGGGGTCTGTATTTATAGAAGAAGTATTCAAGAAATGCGAGATGACGATAAATATTCAGTTTTAGTTCACAGATGGTGAGAAGATGTACCGAGGGTTGGACCTGCGGGCACTTCGTGGGAGACGATTTGGACTGTCATAGATTGAACAAAGGAATAATATTTTAATGGTTATATTAAATATGAAATATACTTTCATGTCTGAAAATACACCTAGAATTCCCACAAGAAGACTTCAAATATCTATGCTGGTTCAAATTATGATCGATATCATGGGCCTAGGAGATGAGAATTAAAATTAGAGTATATTGTCCTATCTCGGCTTTTCAAGTTTTTATACACTTATCATTTTTGGATAAGCCTTAACATGTGTGTGAGAGATAGAGAAAGAAAGATTATCTTTCTTTCTCGTTCTAGTTGTATTAGTTTTAGTGCTCAACATTTCTTTTTTTATACATCTATGCTGTACTATTTGTGTTTAAACATGCATACGGCCCACCTGATGGTAAGTGGTTACCGTAGCCTATGGACGCCTGCAGCACCAGAGGCATCACTTGCACGTTGCCGACCTTTTAGGAAAGGAATAAGAGCAAAGGAAATGGGAAGGAGAAGGATCGGGAAGGGGGCAGAAGGTGATTGGGCCTCCTTAAGCACTACAATTGTACCTATGCCACTAATATGAGTTAGTGAAGCTATTTAAATATTTGTTTCTCAATTACGCGGAAATCTTTAACTGGACTTGGAATAAACTCGTTACATGGATAGACTATGTTTAGGATTAACACATACGTTATTTACTGCGTGCCCGTGTTATTGACGTAATTAAAGCCATAGGCAGGAACTAGTTCCTTATAATATTTAAACACCAATTAAAAAGACACTTATATTTGGGACAACTATCGATGGATCATAATGATTTTATAAACGGCGACGTTGAAACGTTCAAAAAAACGATCACATATACTACATTTCAAAGTGAACAGGCTGTGGTGGAACATTACCCAGTAAAAACATACTGGTTTCTTCCTCGAACAGTTTAGCCGTCGTATCTGCGTCGACTAGTTATAAGCTCCAAGCCAAAACTAAATGGGTTTGTTTCCTCGTCTGGAAGAACCATGTGAGGTGGTCTTTTGGAAAATCAAAGCGATTAGGACGCAGTGGAACCGACCTGATAAAGAAACAGTTCAAGCGTTAACTCTGTAAGCCTTGGAATTATTTAGTTTGTTGACAAAGTATTGAGTCAAAATATTTTCTATTTGGCTTCCTTGTTTGATAACGTCTGATTTCTTAGCGTTTATAAGCCCGTTGCGGTCGGTGGCATGGCCGATAATATGAGGTATCCGTGGCCAATATCAATTATTATCAGGGCTTAGCGTCTGTTCACATAAATATTTGTATTTAAACTTCCATGACAGTAAAAAAATTACACTGAATCGGCATTTCACGATTAAGAGTTTTCTTTAAACAAAATTGCTGCTGTTATGGGTTTGATTTTCGTGTTGGACTAAATGTTTTTGGATTCTTCTGATCTTCAGTAGCAGCACGGAGTTTAAATATTTGCCCGGCAGAAGACAATAAGCTCGCCCCTATTAGTCAAAGTCAAAGTAAAAATACAAAAACACTTATGAACGTCAAAATATATAGGTTAGTGAGTTTACTAAGTTACTGAAGCGAAATTTAGGTTAGTTACTAGGTTCAGGCAAAGGGTTGAGCCTATGAGAAGGAACCTGCAAGAAATTCATGGCCACTCTTTTAAATCGCCAATTAAATATAATTTCAGTATTTTACAACTCATATCAGGAAGGTGTTGCAGCCATTATGACATATATTACTGACTATATAAATCTAAAGCTTATAACAATAATTTTAAATAAATAATTACTGAATAATGTTAAGGAGACTGTATTATGTGGGACCTTAATCCTTAGCTGGCAATATGTGGGTGTAAAACACTTTCACCTATCCCTTCGGGTATATTAGCGTAAAACTATGTATGTAAAATATACGCAGAACATTTATACGTAAAAGTTATTAATTTATCACTAAAAGAAACTCAATTTCTCAAGCTACCCGTGAAAATAAAACTCTACCATGAATTGCAACATTATAGCTTTGACATCTGACCTCGCATAAGCAGCAGTAGTTTATTCAATCCCATTATTATTATGTATATGTATGTATGTAACATTATATATGTAGATATATAAAATATTTTCGGCTGGCGCCACCGAGTATCTACGACATAAAATGTTGTCGCCGGCGCCGTGCACTGAAATCATATGTAAATTTATACTGCTTCACGTATATAGTCGATATTTTGAATATTTATCGGTCTCTCTCAATCATAGTTCTCTTTGAGAAGAAAATCGTGAACGACTTATTAAGTTTCTCTTTGTTTAACTTGGTAAACATGCGGCCCGCCTGATGTTTAGGACTCGCTACACGACCAGTAAAGGACAGCTGACCTATTCTGAAAGCACAACTGTTAAAGAACTTTGGCAACCCTGTCAACCAAACGAACATAGTAAAAGGTTATTTGGTTGCGATCTTCTTCAGGGCGAAAGTATTCAAATCAATCGAATCAATTTTTAAATTTTTATTAGTTAAGGTCACTAAGAACTATGAACGTCAAGGTAACACTAAATAAACTATAGATACTATAAGCTTACATTATTCTGCTAGGTACTCCACAAGCGAAGACTCCTAACCTCCTAATATTAGAGTTCTACTAGACAGTAGAATTATAATATTGGAGAAAATGGGTCACATAGTCGTGATTTACTAGTATGTGTCTATGTTTGTTAACGACCCCATCTGAACTAAACGCGTGCGCTTTAAGTGGACTCCCGTCAATAGTTAAGAGACGAGTCTCATCCATTTGCTAATGGACGTACTACGGAGCATGTTTGTGAGTTTGCAATCTAAAGACCCCAACCATTCCACATTACTTTAGGGGTACCAAAACTCTGTATATAGATTTATCCAAGAAAGGGTGCAGCAGAATTATATTGCATATACATTTCGCTGGCTGTTTTAAGTCACGTAATAGGCGGTGAAGTCTCTATCGGCCACAGGACACACTCGGCATTAGACTCCATGCCGCTACTGAGAAGTTTCTTACAGTAAAGCCAATTGACATTACCTGGACCTAGGAATAATATCACATAAAAATATTCAATAATACTTCGCTCAAACGTCGAATTAATACTCAGGATCCGTAAATCAAGTCCAAACCTGTATCGGGCTTAACGAGGCGATAGAGGCTAAGTATGAATTCATAAAAAAGTTTAAAGCATATTTATTATCAGCCAATATTGAAAATACAAGTGTATACATATGCTTATCTAGGCAAATCCAAAATAATCTGAAGGTAATGTCAACAGCTGATCGAGAACCTCAAGTGTAGTAGAGCCGTCCTATTCGCCCATTAGATCCCCAAACTCAAAGCCAGTAGCCAAAGAAACGCAAGCAAAAAACTCGTGACGACCTCAAATCTTCTCAAGTTACACATGTTATCTGCCCAAAATAGAAACGAGTAAACACTTAACCCATTTTTTTGCATAGTCGGATAAACATAAATCTTCACTTTTTCTCTATCGGGCCTCTAAAAGTATACCTGCACAACAGTGCTTATGCATTTGAAATTTATACAACCGAAAACCGTTTGTAGCACAACCGAAATAGAGTTCTATTTAAATCATAGATAGGCTTCATGAAATTGACATTGAAATCGATGCATTAAAATTTCCGATCAATTAAAACTAAACTCTATTTCTAACGAAATAGAAATCAAAATTCGATTACATGTCATTTTACAAAGCATTTTTAGGAAAAGTGCTCTATAACTTTAAGGTAATAAGGTTCAAAATCCGATGTGTAGTTTTGTTTAAACTAGGGCTGGGATACAAGGGCGAGGGGCTCGGGTTGCTATGCAATCGCTGGTGCGCTCCACTTGGGGCCCCACGAGCCGACCCACTCGTATTTTGAGATAATAGAAAGTGAACGTAGGCGCACAATAATTGGTTTTGTAATTTTTACTATTAATAGTTTTGACCGGTTGATTTTTCTACACCTTGTAAAACTTTCTTCTTAATTAATAAAGTTAGTTAACTGTAATTGTTCATGCAGATAATCATCATGTCTATTTTTATCGACTTTCATATAAAAACAATTGTCTTTAATATAACCAACAAGTTTTATGCCTGAAATATACGGTGTGTCGAAATTAAAAAAGACAAAGAACTCGTATTGTCGCATTTTAGTACCTTTATCTTACTTTGTTACTATGATGAATGAAGACAACTTCTGCACTAGGAATGAATCCTGTGCCGCGGAGTCTACAAACATTCAAATAGCAGATACAAAGAACACCCAGACTTGAAACAACCATTTGTGGATCACACAAAGTTTTCTCCCGTGTGGGATTTGAACCCA
Organism: Catocala fraxini; assembly: GCA_930367265.1. Taxonomy (NCBI): domain Eukaryota; kingdom Metazoa; phylum Arthropoda; class Insecta; order Lepidoptera; family Erebidae; genus Catocala; species Catocala fraxini. Next base: position 24,770,125 of record OV884042.1, on the reverse strand, counting down.
CAACACTCGACGCAGTGGCAGCGGCGAAACGACCACTTTATTTAATCACTACGCAATCCATGCAGACACTAATTATTACGGCACATAATTTCCACATAAACTTTCATAACAGAAGGATTCAATGGTGGTACACAGAGTTTATACATGTACTAATCCATCCAAGATTTTCCTACGTTACCTATCACCCGGTTTCTGAAAAATCTGATCAATATGAAAATTATTTCAGTGTTAAAGCATGTTAACTGCTGTAAGTGAGTGACTGATTTAGCAAGAGCCAATCAAATAATTTGACATGACTTTGTTCCTGACACGTCGCTTATAAGCCTTTCTGAATATTATAGCCTGACAAAGGATTGTGAAAATACGTGCCGTAAACTCGCAGTCGCTTTTCTTAATCACAGTTAAATTATTATTTGACTACTTTTTGCCCGTGGCTTCGCTGGCGTAAACCTAGCTTAGGTTATGTTAGTAACAGTACTTCAAAAAAAATATAATATAGCTTATGTTACCCGGTCGTAATATAAATATAAGTAGATAGATGTTTTTTCGGTCGGTCGATCGGTTAAGTAATTTTTGAGTTAAATCCTTACAAACAAGCAAATGATCAAATCTTTTCACTTTATAATATTAGTATAGATTTAGATAACTCTTTGTATGTACTAAGTGTGGCAGCCATTATATCATATTATATTACAGATGATGATGATTATATAAATTAAAAAGCAAATACTTAATAACATTAAATTTATAAAGCAATTCAAGTTCTATAGTAATATTTAATAGTAGTCATTAATAATAGACAGTAACCTAACATTACTCTATACCTCATGGATATTTTTAAGAGTCCACAAAACTTCTTACAACTTGTCCTTCTGTCAGTTGACTATATCGTCGTATGTCGTGTACATTGCGTAAATAGAACGACGTGTGTCTACCTTCATTCGCCATTGCAATTCTTTGTTTACCTACTTTAATTTTAAATAGAATACTAGTTTCAATAGTAGTTACTCGATGACCTTTAAAGTTTAGTCAAGATAACATCTTTGACCATTCAACAGTGTAAGAAGCATCCAGTCTAAGGTCAATTGTGCAATACTTAAATTGAACTCGTACTCCGCATACATTTCGTGTGTAATAGCTGAAAGATATAAGAATAAAAATATGAATTACATTTGTAATAGAATAAAGACCCTCGCCCATACAGATGGGGCAATAGCTTGAAAGGTCACCTTGCCGATACTTCGCTTAGTGTTTCGCGTTCGATCAATGATCAAGACACATATTTATGTAATTTTTAAATAGTTATCTCAGTTTAGGTTTTGGGTGTATGTTGTTTTATTGTGTGTAGAATCGCCGCGATCCTGAATTTTATCTAGTGCAGCACTAGTCTATAAAATACAAAAATAATCTCTGTCTACCCCTTCGACGATATAGGAGCGTAAGTATACGAAGTTGTAACCTTAGGCTGCAACTGAATATTATCTATGGCAGGCATGTAATCTGATAATATAATAATTCAGTACTTTCAAGACCGCTGGACAGATAGAATGTAAACATCGTCATCATTTTCTTTTTGGATGCCTAATTTACTGCCCAATGACCCAGTGTTATAAGCTTACGTTCAAATTTAGTACCGATCATAAATTTACAAGTTCGATTTTTGGGTTAGGCAAAATGTTATTATTTTTGTGCAGTTAATTCTCAGTAGTAGTTCAGCTATGTCTGGTAAACAGCAAAAGAATCGCCTCTAATATATATAGTTTACTCCTTTAACTAATCTCGTGAATACATAAATACGAAGCGTGCATATAAGATAAATAATTATGTAAATCAGATAGTAATAACAGCCAAAATTATGCACAATCGGCCATCTGGTCTGCCTAAATTCACCCTTGCAACAATTAGAAGCTTAAGTGTAACGTGACCGACGATGACAATATTAAAAAAGCAATATGCCACGAGTATCTGTTCCCGTGGGACGGTACACATTCAGATTAGGAACCCTAACACTAAATAAGAGTACTAACAATAGGGTTCCTAGCGGCCTACACCCTTGTTGAGTCTGGATGACAAGCTCAAACGAACTGACAGCTCACGAAGCGGAGTTGATTAAAAAGTGACACACAAATAGACCCGCTCTTATATAACAGGTGGGACTATCAGATGGAATATTAACCTCAGCAACCATTACCTACTTCTGATCATTATTTTTATCAATTGTATATAATGGTTAAAGTGGTTGCCTTCCTACTACCACTGCGCCCAGTGTTGTGGGTTCGAATTCCACACGGGACATACATTTTTGTGATCCACAAATCGTTCTTCCGAGTTTTGATGTCCTTTGTGTCCGTAGTTTGAATGTTTGTAAAGTCTTTCGCGATACAGGAATAATACCTAGTGTTGCAGTTGCCTTCTTTAATAAGAAAATAATCTACTTTCTGCCTGCAGCTTTTCTCGCGTGACTCCCACAAGAACGCATTACCCGGACAAAAAGAGTATTATTTGTATAATTCATGACATGGTTTATGTGTTTGCCATGTTTAATCCAAATCTGTTTAAACGGTTTACGAGTAATTGCGTAACAAACATCAAAACAAGCACACATTTATAACATCAGTGGGATGTATGGTATAATGACAGCAACAACATGTAAATATGAGTTTGAAATCGCCTACTACATTTACACTTACAATTTTAATGAGCCTTGCCATTGTCTGTGCTGAATGTTGTAGGTTCGAATCCCACACGGAACGAAAATTTGTGTGATCCACAAATAGTTGTTCCGAATCTGGATGTACTTTATGTCCAATTTTTTGTGATAAAGTCCGCCGCAATACAGTACTTAATCCTAAGGCGAAAGCTGCCGTTGAAAATAAAAAGAAAATAACTCATATTACATGTAAAGTTAGCTGCTAGTTATATAACCCCTTTAAGCATAATATCTAGCAGCTAACTTAAATTTAGTAACTTTAGCAAATTCACTAACCACTAAACTTTACTTTAGAGAGTTATTTTGTGACCTAAATTAACAAGATATTTAAAACTTGAATATTTGAATATGAGTATGTATAAACAAAGGGAACAGGTTAGCCCTCTCAAAAATAAGAAGATGGAATAAAGAATCCTAACTAATATTATAAATGCGAATGTGAGTTTGTTTGTTACGCTTGCACACCTTACTGACTCGACCGCTTATTATGAAATGTTGCATACATGTTGTCAGGGGTACAGAAAAGGACATAATTTTCATCCAGAAAAAGTACTGTGACTAACCTAACCTATATTAATTACGAGTGAGAAAAGCCGCGGGCTAATCTATAATTATCTTATATCTGTATTTATATTATACATTGTGAGAGAGTACGTTGTTTATCGAGTAATGTGTGTTGTGACGTACCTTGGCTAAGGTCTATGTCCAGCACAAGGCTGCAAAAGGCTGTATAGCTATTTATCCTTAGAATTACGACGCGAAGACTCGCTTAGAAGACAGTAATCATTTCATTATCAAAATGGTTTTGATTACTCAACTGTGGAATAATTGAGTACCTTTTATAAATGTTTTGATCCGATCTGATGCCGTGTATTGCTGTTTCAATGTCGCTAATGCTGGATAAGTTTATAACTTAAGAAAAACGTGGTTCTATATTCGGATAATTATAATAATAATATTTATTTATTTCTCACCACAATATTACAGCAATTACAATGAACAAAACAATATACCAATGGAATTTATACTGTGGGAGACTGGTGCCTAAGCTAGGCTTTTGGCCTGTATTTCAGGTCACCAGGTCGTCCCCTCTTTAAAAACAAGTGATTGGAACATGTTCTATGCAAGTTTTGTGAATTGTAATATTGTGTTTTGTGCGTGAGTGAGTGTTTGTGTGAACGTGCGTGTGTGTTTCTGTGTGTGTGTGTGTGTGTGTGTTTGTTGTGTGTGTGTGTGTGTGTTTTTCTGTCTCACTATAATTCAGCTTGAGCCAATTCGTTACTTTCATTTTACAATGCTTTTTAGTTTGATGAAATATGCCTAGAGAATCGTTTATTTTATTGTAAAGGAAATCTCCTAGATGACAGAAAAAGCGCTTTGAATAATACAAGTATATTTGTAACAGAATTTTAAAAGTTGTTGTTCTAACTTCAAAAATTGATCTCGCAGTTTCAGATCTGGTTTAGTTATCCAGTATTGTACAACTCATATCAACAAGGTGTTGCAGCCATTATACCATATACTACTGACTTTAAAGTCACACCAAAATGTACCTTCAGGTTAAGCATAAGCTGCTATAGATGTGCTTTCTGTATTTTTAACTGCCTCGGCTGTTCCGAGGCATAAGCTTATAAGAAATTTGCAAGAACTTGAACGATCCAGTTTTGGCATCTGGATAAAAAAAAGTGTTACTGTCTTTGACGGTAGCAAATTCTCAGTAACTAAGTCCTCTATACAACATTAGGTCCTCCGTCTAGAAGTTAGACCGAAGACAAAGGCAATGTGGTTTTATTACAAAGGTGTGTAAGACTACATTACTGTTTTCGCCGGAGGACTAGACCTTTCGGCATTTTGGTCTATAAATATAGTGTTGCCTTTTAACATTATAAAAGTTACCAGTCCCCAACAAAAGGACGTATTATAAATCAAAATCAATCGCCATGGCAAGCTTAGGCATTTCTTCAAAGAAACGTTTTTTATATGAATTAAGAAACAATAATATTGTGATATAAAACAAATTCTATTTGCTGCAAGCACCCACTTCCAACAGCCCAAGGTCTATGCTCCCAAAACAACAAAATGTACTCATCTTGTTTGTCTATTGTTTGCTTTGACTAAACCTCTAAAACTTAGTCCAATAAAATTTGCATAAAAACAGCTTAAAACCGTCAACAATAGGGCCGGCCGGGACGGATTTAGAGCCCCTCACATACTATCGCGACGCCCCGGCTTCGTACATAACACGGAGTTAATTTGCACCCGAGCGGTCACACCTATTTTCGGGCACTCATCAATCTTGCTAAGCTTTCAAGTTTTTCAAACGGGATTATTAAATTCTACTAAGCACTTTATACAAAATGGGACGTATACGCGCTTTCACCAAATAAAATATGTTTCGGTTTTTATGTTATATTTTTTACATATCTATTATTTTTTTATTTGGGTCTCAATACGTTCATTAATATTGCTGTAACAGTGTTACAAGTAAAAGTATAATAATAAATCTTAGACCAGGGTACTAAATAACGAAAGCATATAGAATATTATCTAAGCACTGACAAAACCGAACCATTTATATTATTTATTTTGTTATTAAATAATATATGTCGAGTAGTGGGACATTTAATACAGGGCTGATATTTTCATATTATATTTCTAAATAAGAACAGCGTTCTTAACTAAAGAAAGATTTTTTATAAAGACGTTTACTCAAACTTGGTCTCATAAATATTCATACAACTGTGTAGAGAATAACAATGTCCTTTGTTTAACTACCTGCCGGTGACACAAATAAATTCCAATATTTAATTATGTATACAATGTAAATAAAAATTAGAAACAGCTACTTCCCTTCCGTTGTCCACTTTATCCGTACAGTAATTTGTAACCCTTCACCAAATCTTCAATATTTTCAGATTCAGCAATTTTCGAGTATAGCACTCACAAACAAACAGACAGTCAGAGTAAACTTGCGCAGTGTAATTACGTAATAACCTCGCTCGCACTGCTAATGTGTCCCTTAAGTAACGAGGGGACTTAGACAGGATTATTTTTAATGAGTCCAGGCTTACGCAACCAGATTTAGGAGACTATTTTAGGCAAAGATATTATTAAGATTTATAGTTATGTTAGTACTAATAAACAGCTTCATGTTTACAACCGGTCTTGTTTCAAAATGTCTACAAGTTCTGGTGTAATCTACAGCTTTGGTGTAGTATTCACTTACAAAAAAGGAATCTGAGATCTTACGGCAGAAAAGTTAGGAGCGCAACCATTGGATTGAGCAGATGTCTCGAGTTCGATACCACAGTAAGTAACTCTGCTTTTCGAAGTTATGTGTGTATTTAATTACTATAAATGACAAGTAATTTAAGGGGTTTCGCCACCGATATTGCGTTAGGGGCTCAATAATTGCCTTATGTGACAAAAATATACATTTAGTTATTTCGATTCTGGGTCTCCTTTGCGTCCGTTGTATCTAAGCACGCTTCAACGGCGAATGAGAACATTGTAAGGCAACCAAAAAAACGGAGAATTATTCAAACTTTCAGGAATATGTGTATTAGCTAACAATACGCTTAGGCAAGCGTGGTATAGTAGTTCCGGGTCTGGGTAGTTCTTTGTGTACAGAGGTTTGAATGTTTATAAAGAGCCCCGCGATACAGGATTTAAGCTTTGTGCCCAGTGGAAGTAGGCTTTACAAAAAAAAAAGAATGAAAAGCTTCAATTTATACGTAAACAAACAAAGATTTGTATCTTATATATTATCTGCCTGCTATAAGTCATGCTGCCGTCAAAACGCGTTGAGGAAAATCCTCTTTAATATCTTTATAATGACCCTTAATATGTAATCTTTAAATAGTCATTTAAAGTACATTATTATGTAAATGTCGGGTGGAAAATTTCACCTAATTAGTTCAATATAGTATCGCGATTAGATACAACTTATCAATGATACGGTATCGTGAATAGATGAATTATGTAATCAAATATATTACACCAATATTTTGTATTATATAGGTCATATGTGTGACGCTCTACCGACATATGAAAGGCTATAGATTCCACGATTAAGAGAATTATGTAAATAATTTACCTTTCAGTCAAGCAAGGTACTTCAACAAGCAGATGGTCCAATAGTTTACTTGCGCTGAGTGTTATGGGTTCAAAACTCATGAAACAAAAATTGTGTAGGTAATCTAAATTACATTATATCTTACAATATGTCTAAAATATATTTCTTAAAATATCTAAAAATATTGTTCTGAGGCTGGGTGTTCTTTGTGCCCGTTGTTTGAATATTTATAAAGACCCTTATCCCAGGGATTATCTCCAGTTCGGTAGTTGTATTATACAAATGAGCAAAAACATGTCCCTTTAAATCAATGATGTGACTGTAAATTCAATTGTGTTTACCGATCGGGTGGTTCTTGGTTCGAATCCTGGAAAGGGTTATAGTTATTCAGGCATTTAAAAAAAACTAGTATTGATGTAGTTCAAAGTTATAAAAGAGGTTATTTGAACTCTAATACTTCAGAGTGCGAGTAAATGTACATCTCGCTGTCACAAATTGCTATGGCAATCAATTCAAAAAATGTCACCATGACTAAACTAATCATTGCGACGTCATCAAATAAAGCTAGAGAGCTTTTAGTCGTTTAAGACATTTGGTATAATAATTATATTTGTTCACAAATCATACAAATAGAACGCCACGAGCCTCCATCCCGTCTCTAACCTAACAATATTCACATTTAAACTGACCCAAACATTCACTTATCCCTAAAAATATCGCGTTACAAGATTTCCTTCTTTTCTGCGTGAAATTTAGGGTCCCGGGACCTTTGGGGTCAGTGGCGGCTTTTGTTACCGCGGGCGATAAATAAACATGGTCAAAAGGACCCGATACCTGCAGTCGACGTGGTAAGTAAGATAGGCCCTTTGTTGCATACGGGTTAGGATATGGGATCGTATTGATTATCGGTCTTTCTGGTCTATTTCTGTGAGCATTGGAGGGTTAGAAGCTCTTTTATGTGTAAGATACGTTGTTTACTAAGTGAAAATGGAGTAATCCTTATACTATATTATGACTATCGTAGTCCTGATTAAAAAATAATAATGATAATAATAATAATAATGTTTATTTCAGTTAAGTTACACATAAATTAACATTTACTGTGACAGCCACACTAGGCACAGCCTGTGTCGTGGCCATCAAACTATACGGATTGTCATATACCTAGAACTTAACTATTACAAATAACTAATATGCATGAATAAAAAGAATGAAAATAAAAATGTGAAGTGAGATGTCGTTCCTTTTTTATTTTGAATATTTATTGACCTACATTAAAATGATATGGCCAAGTATAGATTGACATATCATCAAACGTTGACGTTTTAACAATAAGGTCACTGTTAGCTGGCCCATATCTATACTAATATTATAAAGCTGAAGAGTTTGTTTGATTGTTTGTTCGTTTGGTTAAACGCGCTAATCTCAGGAACTATTGATAGATAGAAATCTAACCTTATGATAATATACCATCATCTATACATCACTAAACGAAGGAGACAGTCAAATATTATGTAATCCAATTAAAATTCTGTTGACTGACATATAAATTTGTAATACAATGCCTCTTAAGTTCGCCAATGATTAATGAACTTTAAAATATATAAATCAAAACTTGACATGTATTTGAAATATTATATGTTTCAGTTATTTTGGATTAGATTTATTAGTAATTTAGCTTATATGTAACTGTTATAAATACATTTTGTCATACATACACACATAACCTCACGCATGTATGCTGTGTATACAGGGATAGGCAGAAGTATAATCACTATCACATTTCACTCGTTATTTTTAGGTCCAATATTATAGCGGGCGAATAATAATAATAATAATATTCTACAACATACACACAACACCATCTAGCCCAAACTAAGCAGAGCTTGTACTATGGGTACTAGACAATGGATAAACATACATATATACGTTTTTTTTTGTAAATACATACATATTATACATAGAAACACCCAGACCAAGACAAACATCCATGTTCATGCACACAAATGTTTGACTTGTGCGGGAATCGAACCCGCGACCTCAGGCATGGCAGTCAGTTACACTAACCACCACGCCATCGAGGCCGACAATCTATTGCCCACCTTTTGACTAAGACCCCTGCTGCACAAAAAATTATGCCTGTATTTTTGAAACATTGCAATGACACTAACAACGCCAAGGCCTTTTACAAATATTTACAGATACTCCCAAATGGTTGCGTCTCCGAACTCATAAAACTCGACGAGGTGTAGTGGCAAGATAATCTTGGCACCATTGTGGCATTTCATGCCAAAATAAATCTTTCTTCTCTGCACTCATATTACGAATTTTCAAACAGGAGCATTGAGTAACACTTTGATCAATTCGAAACTCGAACCGGGGATCTCGCAAGCCTTGTAAACGCATACCTACATCAAATTCAAACATGTAATAAAAATTTAATGTTTGCCTGACGAGAATATACATATTCATACGCACAAATATAAGTACAACAACACACTACACAAGGTGTACGTCACAAAAGTACAAAACTTTAGGTAACAATAATTAAATTTGCATGTGTTAATTTAAGTTCACAACTACATTCGCACCTGGCCCCATACTCACTCAACTTTGACGAGCTGAGATACATATCACGGAATAAATTAAATCACTACGCCGTCGTCATGGCAACGCATTCAATCGCTCGTCCACGCACCGCCAGCCAATTAGAATTTTCAAAAGAGTGACCCTAACAATTGGGACGGCAAATGCACTAATTCGACCCTCTGGGTTCTGTGGGGTCAGCCTGTGGAACGGCGAAGCCACATTAGCATGAATTACTGTGCTTTGTATGTAAGTTGTTTGTGTCACAGTGTAAATACACGCAGTATCCTAAATGACACTACTAAACATTTAAGAAGAGCAATATGGGCCATCATAGATTGCTTTCGAAAAGGTTTCTCCGGCGATAGACTATTGATAATTGATTATTTTGAGCAGGTGCAGAAAATACTTTTATTAAAAAGACGCCTCGACCCCGCCAGAATAATCCTTGTATCGCTGGTAACTTTACAATAATTGAATCAACAAAGAAAACAACAAGACACGTCATCAAGATTTAATCGATCATATAAAAGTGTCACGTTAGGGTAACGAATTTACTATAATCGACGCACAAGCAGCGGTAACATCAAAACTCCTGGCCTGTTCATACAATTAATCGTTTTTTGTAGAGTTTGCAGCAATTTTATACTATATAATATATAATAATATATTACTTTTATATTTGTTGTAGAGTTTGTAGCAATTTTGGCTATTGATTTATTTTTAACTGTATTCTTGTATCTATTTCATGTACATAATCCCTATTGATGTGCGATTTAGATTAAATCTGTTATGTCAAATTTGTCAGAACTGAATAAGTATTTCGATTGGTAACACATAAATTACCTTAATTATTTGCCTTAAATGTAGGTACTTGGATAGAGTACCAAATAATAAACCAATAGCAGCTAAAATTGGCTTGCTATTGTCGTTACTAAAATACTAACGCAAAATACAGCAATACTAGGTTAACACATCCTAGCACACTAAAGATAGTTGTAACCTTGTAGGATGTTGTTGTACTGTACATTGTTACTCTATGACAAGGCTACCCGAAATAAATGCCTTAATTCAAGTGCGTGGGTCCGGCATTATTGTGTTTTAATAACAAAAGGGTTTCAATGTCCAATCTACGAGTAATGATCAAAAATTTATACCATTTTTGTACTCCGATGGGTGGGCAAACGAGCGTCATAATTTCTAAATTAATTTATTACGTTTGAGCGGATGTTTATCTGTGGTATTATTATATAAAGTACTTTTTTATCTGTGCACTCAGATAACAAATGAAATAAATTATTCGGCAGATTGTTTTATAAATAACCATAGCTTTAAAAGGTCGTTAAATATAAAAAGCTTATACTTTAACATTAAATCACTTTTATGCACCTACTCCGACACTTTGGTTAAATAGCAAAAAAATTGAAGATGATTAACATTCGGTGATGAATTGTGTTAGAAATGAAGACAAGGAGAAAGCATTTCTAAACGAAATTTAAATAACATTTATTTTTTGTGGAACTGATAAAATAAATTCAAATTAATTGGTACTTTTATCTTTGCTACTCGATATAAGAAGTTAACAGGCAATTTTGCCCGCTTGTTACAATATTTAACTCATTTGATTATTTATTTTGTTTTAATTTTTGTTTATTTTGTTGTAAATGAAGATAAGGTTGGCATATTATTGTTATATATAGTATATTTGCAAACAAAAGGAGATTTAGAAAATACTCTGTTAGCTAAGGTCACATGTTCTACATTATATAGCATTCATGAGATAGAAAGTTTGAAAATAGTTATTTAAGAATATTAACATATAAACAAGTGTGACAAATGTTTACTTAATTACTGAAATTCCCATTTCTAAGACAAACGCTCTACATAGCCCCTTGGATAAAAACATTATGATGTAAACAACTAACGGAAAACACGAAAATTACCCAACCGATTAAGATCTTATTAAAGTAATAATAAAGTGCAAAACAGCAGTTTGACTTTCAGGAACTGAACAAGGTTTTGTTTCCAGTGTCAACTAAAACAAAAACATGTTTATCATTAACGATAACAACAAAGTAAACAGCCAAAATAATATGAAAACACGAGCCGCTGAGGGCAGCTAAGGGCGCGGCCTAACTAGGCGAAGAGTTTGTAGCTAAACCGTCAAGCGTTATTGAGTATACTGCGCGTAGTATTTTAGTACGAGTTTTTAACTTCGTTCGAGTAGATAGTGAACTATCTACTCGAACGAAGTTAAAAACTCGTACTAAAATATGATTGATGAATCAAAGGCAGCTATTCGTTAAAGACATAGGTATAGGCAATAGACTTACTCCTGTATATCTGTCCATATGTATGGAGGTCACACGTTACAGGAGTTGAGCTTTTACCTTACGGGATACATTGCTAGACTTACTGTTACTGAGAATTTACTTACAAAAAATTTATAACATTTTGCTCTATCCAAGAATGAACCTGGGACCTCACGATTGCACACAAATTGATACCACGGGGCTAAGAAAACACTCGCTATAAGATCTCCATATTTTCATCCTAAAGTTAACTTACCCATGAATTACAAGAATTCACCTAATTTAATGTCTTTAACTGAAATGAAGGTAGTTTCAAAAACGAAAAACATATCGCTAGTTATTTTTGATATTATTTGCTATCTTGTTGCAATTTCCCGGTCAAAGGAGCACTGCTGTGATTCCATACTTCTACTGCAAATCTCTTGCTTGACAACCCATTGTCAATTATCCAATCTGGATATTGAACCATCTCTATATCAATGAGGCAATTATTCAAGAAAGTTTTCTTCAACATCATTTATTCATTGTGTATTCAATAAAAATCCAAAAATATTAACATTTCTTTAAATCAATGTGGTTAGACTAATATCGTATAATTTTAGCATATACATGCACCTAATAGATTTTTATTGAATACGGAATGCTCTTTTAATTTCTTGTGTTGATTTACCAAATAGAGCTATAATTTATTTTAAATAGCTAATTACTAAATCCATAGTTATTATCGTCTGTGCTATTCGTCGAGCGAATAATCTAAAGCCTGGTTTCCATATTAAAAAACGAGTTGTTTTATTTACCAATATTCAAATTTTGACATATATTTGACTGCATGGATGGCTTAGTGGTTTAAGAGGTCGCCTCGCCACTGCCACTGCTTCGAGTGTTGTGAGTTCGAATCCCACACCGGACAAAATTTTGTGTGATCCACAATTGGTTGTGCCAAGTCTGGGTGTTCTTTGTGTCCGTTATATAAATGTTTGAAAAGTCCCCCGCGACACAGGATTTATTTCTAATGCGAGCGTTATCTTTTAATAAACGAAAACTATCGAAATAAATGTCCATAGGATATGCGGCAAAAAGAATAGTTCAAAGGTTAAACGACTCGTTTCAAAGTGAAAAATTATTTATTTATTTAGGTCACAAACTAACATTTATTAACATCAAAATATATAGGTTAGTGAGTTTACTAAATTACTGAGTTTTTTAGAGAGTTTTGTGTTATTAGAACCGAGAGAGATACGTTTTGAAACTGTCCGCCGCAAAATGTTGGCACATTCAGCACGCACCCTAGGAAGAAACAAGCATTAAGTGATCGGGCGACACCGTGTCGCATACATCCCCCACTTTACTATACATTGCGTCTATTGTTTTGCACGTGGCTATAGCTATACTAAATTACGAGATAATGGAAGTAAAAAGCTTTTAAAAACAAAACGGACGTGGGCGATACTGTTAGATCGTCTAGCCATGTTGTCATTTAGTTTTTGTGTTAGTGACAAAACAATATTAATGATAATAAATTTGTATGGACCTGTTCTAGTTTATGAAATGGTGTGACTTGAAATATAACTACTTAGTTATAATTATAATTAGTATACAATGGTATTTTAATTGTGATGTTTTTATATAATAGCTTGCTATACAACTTTAATCAAAGCAAAATAAATAAGATCCTTGGCTATGCACCTGTGGTACAGTGCATCCTTATGCACAGTAGTCGCGTTCACAATCCACTACTACTGTTTTCATGTTCCACGTTGTAAAAGATGAGTCTAGTTTTTGTTCACTGGGCTCATTTCCAAACACTGTGCTGCCTTGGAATCTATGGACCACAAGATGACACGCAAACATAAGGATAAATGTGTGGCACGGGACTGAAGGAACTTTATACATTTATTGGTTTTGTGTATTAAGGACGTTAATATTATTTTTATACTCATTTAATCGATTCGTAATCTAGAGCTACCAGGGTATCATGGGAGGGATGGTAGTACTTTTAGCTGGTGATTTTAAACAGACCCTGCCGGATAATACTAGGGGTACACCGGCAGATGAAATAAATGCCTGTTTGAAGACGTCTGTATTATGGGTACACGTAAAAAAGTTTTGTCTGACTACAAATAAGCGACTACAACTACACAGCGACTTACGCGCAATATGCGGCTGCTGTTCTAAAAGTCGGAGAAGATTGTATGCTCACAGAAAGTAACGACATGATTACACTAAGACGTCAATTCTATCAAATTGTCCATAACACAGATGATTTAAATAATAATGTCTATCCAGATCTACAAATAAGCATGGGCAATCGAGAATGGTTGTGTGACAGGTTAATTTTGTCGCCGACAAATGAGACAGTAGGCCAGATAATCGAACACATTATGTCAGATGTTGAGGGAGATGTTGTCGTGTACCTCTCAGTAGAAAATATTATGGACACTGAACAAGTGACATCGTACCCTATAGAGTTTCTTAACTCTTTAGAATTATCAGGAGTGACTTCCCATAAGTTAAGGTTGAAAGTTGGTATTCCAGTCATGTTAATGAGAAATCTTGATGCACCAAGGCTATGTAATGGTACACGGCAACAAATTACTCATCTAGGACGCAATATTATAAAAGCTATAATCATGACTAGAATGGCAAATGTTTGAATGAGAAAATGTTTTTATTCCCCGTATTCCGATATTTTCAACCGATTTGCCATTTCAGTTTAAAAGAGTGGAGATTCCCTAAAAGCAGCAATTACGATAATAATAAACAAAACTGTTTTCTCTATGGGTCCTGCTCTCGAGTATCAAACCTGCAAAATTAAATCTTTATGTTTAGCATAGAATGGAAAAATAAAACGCACTTTATAAACATGTATTAAAATAATAGCTATTTACAGTAAACCACATCATTTACATGCGAATTATGTGCAAAAAAAGATTCTTAAATAATAAAAAAAAACGCCCAAAGTAACTTTTCCACGCGGACGAAGTCGCGGGCAAAAGCTAATATTCTATAAAATGAATTTCGTTCTGAGTAAAATTCATACATAAGTATTGATTTAGGAATTATATATTAGAAATAAAATCGCAACAGAATTTTGTAACAAGTAATACGTAAAGTTGTTTTAAAAAGAAAAGTAGATACCTTTTACAGAAAATGTTTTGAGATAAACGAGAGCGGAGCGCGAGTCAGCGAAATATATCAGCTCAGTCCCGGGCGACTAACATCTGCGACCGGTATAACAATATTTTAAAGTTAAACTAGTTACCGGTTACTTACTTGTACTCCCCGGTACTATTTGTAACATGCGAGCCACATCGGAATTCTGCTAATTTAAAAATACTCCTATAAACATTTCATGGCCACAGATTCACTTCTTTTATATCTCTTATATCACTTATTTTTTAGAGGAAGAGAGAGAGAGAGAGAGAGAGAGGAACCGTGTTTTATTCAAACACACATTCTTTTGCAAATATTGTACGCACAAATTATTATTATCAATTTGAAGAGAGTCCTATTCTCTGATAGCTTTTGGACAATCTATATTCTCTATGTGCGTTTAAACAAAAGCAGCTGTAAGTTTTGTACGAAGATTTCGATGGGCTAATATTTCTTGTTGTGTGGAATCTTCACTATGTATCATAGCAGTTTTATGTTTTTAGATTGTTTTCTTCGGCATATATTTTTCTTGAGGTTGTAAGAAATAGATACTGCACGAAAAATAATACGCTTTTGGTGCGAAAATACTGCGTTCGACGTAGATCCTATATTCCGGGTTGACTTCACATCTACCTTCGTTCCTTCATCAAACTAAGCTAAAGTTAAACTAAAGAATTATTATTTATTCATTAAGTAAATAACACAGGTAACTAAATAACACTTATGAAACCCAAACTTTAACTTGAAGTTACTTGCTAAATACCCTGGGCGCAGGCGACTCACATCCATAGCTCTGAGCTGACTGTTTATTTAATCCTTCAAAGTAAATGCTTTATACATTTTTCGTTGATACATATATGTATACGATATACATATATAATCACGCGACTACAGACGAAAGGGTAAGGCATATGACATCCAAATTTTGTCAAGTGTAGTTTAAGATCGCATGTAATACATGGCGCGGCGGGGCTATTGATAATCAGAGTTCCAGATTCGATGCTGCTATCTATTCTATTATCTTTACAGAAAAATTCCAAAACTCCTAACCCAACCCGGAAATCGAATCCTAAACATCATGCACAGCAGACGCATTCACTAGTGCTCTGACACTGTGGCAGTAACCATAACATATAGTATTTAATATCACCATCACATAAAGTGCAAGTATTGTTAATAAACGGTAGGTACATAAACAACAAGCGTCCGGGTGTATTGTGCCAATCACGACCGGGAATCATAGCATGTACCCGGAACAAATTAATTATGCTTTAAGTACGTATACTTTTTAATTTTGCCATATCCCATGGCAACGACACCATTATACTGGACACGGCAGGGTTATCTGTGCGATAGGGAAGGGACGACGTGGATATGCGGATATTAATATCCTTGTAACTATAAGAGATTCTGTAATATTTTAATATGTAAACAGTTTGTTCTGTAATAAAGCGTGTAATAAAGCGTTTATATAAACCTAACTTTACTTGACTTGCTATTAGAGAATCAATCATAGTAACAGTAGCAGCAAGTTATCACTGACATTATTTCAATTTTTTTAATATATGTGAACAGTGAAACGACTATCATAATTTATTAATGTCATGGAAAATGCATATTTCATTGGATTTTTATTTGAAAGATGTTTTGCTGTATATTTCATTATTTCATAATGTTCAT
Source organism: Catocala fraxini (assembly GCA_930367265.1). Taxonomy (NCBI): domain Eukaryota; kingdom Metazoa; phylum Arthropoda; class Insecta; order Lepidoptera; family Erebidae; genus Catocala; species Catocala fraxini. The sequence goes on along the minus strand of OV884042.1, from coordinate 24,753,609 downwards.
AGTTTTCTTCATTGTGAACAGTATGCATTTGATATTTGCGTTGTTCTCCCAAGTGCTAGTCAGTAGTGTATCCCACACACACTTCATCAACCATGTTTGGGATGTTTGGTTGTCATAACACAGCATATCAGCGCCATCTAATAGTTGTCTCCTAGACTCGATTTCAAACAGCAAGATTAACAAATTCACATTTGCTCGCTTTAGGACACCAAACCGAAAGCTTCAACCTCGTTCCAAAATATATCCGCCTAAAAACGATACCTTCAGAATATTCTCGGATAAGTTGGACTTGTACGGTCCCATCCCTATTTCATAGCCATATTTTAATGTCCATAAATTGTAGTAATGGAGAGCGAGTGGCCAACTGACATGTCGTTCCGTGTTACAACACCGCTATCCGGACATTCGTGAGCCCTTTGTGGACACCTAGTTAAAAATTGAAGCTTCGATGGCACTCATAGATAAGGTACTTTATTCTGAACGTGATAGCAGTCTATTGTTGACACCTACGTTTGTGAATACGTTAACTGTAGCTTTGTTTTGTTGATATGATTGTTTGTGTAAAAGTTATTACTTTCATCATAAGTGTCTGTATGTATGCTGTGGTGATAACCACCGACCTTGTTTATAGGTATTGCTTAGTGCATGTTTGGTGCTTAGAGAAAGCGGTTGCAACAAAGCACGGCATAATGCAGGTTCAATATCCGTGCGGTATAAAGCATTATTTGGTAATCTATTAATAAATCTATTTAAATAGTTTGCTGCATCTGTTTTTCTATTATAACTATTAGTTTATTTATTTAATTTTTACTGATTTAGGTTAGAAGGTAATAAAATAGATATTTTGTAAGAGTCTAAATACATCTGTTTCATATAAATTTATAGCAACATTGTCCGCGATCAATTTGTTTCTCGAATTATTTGTCTTCTCCATGGTCTACTTCAATTCACCAAATACTAACCTTAAGTGCAAGTTATTTATAATCCTAGTAATTCGGTCATAATGTTTAAACTGTCCATGACTTAATCAAGTCGGAGTGGACACAAGTCCCAGCAGTGTGCTGCCAGTATTAGGCGCCTAAAAGCTTCCGGAATAGACTATGCCCAGGAGATACATTTACTTCCCAGCCAACAAAATATATGTATCGGTAATACAACCGATTTATTCAATATCAAATATTGGTCAACATAATATGTAGTACGTCGCAGTAGCATGCATAGGGTTTCAGAATAAGGCATCAATCTGTTCTGTGGTCATCAATCTGTTCTTCAATTTTTTTTTAAATCTTCGATTTCGGGATGCATAGTCCCATAGATAAATAAGTTAACCTAAAAATAAAAATAAATAAGTTAACCTAAATTTACATATTACAAAATCTTTTAATACATGTGTATGTCAAACCACCATCTAGCCGAAACTAAGCAGAGCTTGTACTATGGGTACTAGTCAATGGATAACCATACATATATACTTTTTTTTTGTTTTGTATTTACATAGGTATATATTATACCTACATAGAAGCACCAAGACAAACATCCATATTCATGCACACAAATGTTTGACTTGTGTGGGAATCGAATCCGCGACCTCAGGCGTCGCAGTCGATTACGTTTACCACTACGCCATCGAGACCGATTTGATGTTTGTAAATACACCTTAATACTATGTTAGTAAAACTTCACTTCGCACACTTAATACTAGTGCGCTCGGCTGGTACTTGTCCGCGGAAGCGACGGAACACCACGTCTTGCGGCCAAAAGCTTTCGTCCAACACATTGTGCAGGTAACAGTCAGTACGCGCACGACGGACGCTTTAAAGTTGACGTTGCGGCGCGACTCCAGCAGTTGCACTCTCGGGACGTACTTCAGCTTTTGGCACACGTACTTCGCGATGTCCTCCGCCTCAGTGGTGTAGTGCAGGCGCGAGATGTACACCGGCGTGTTCGGGGACGCGGCACGCACCTTCAGGTTGGGGTCCACAGGTGCCTTGCCACATCCGTTATTAATGTTTCGCGACCGGCGTTGCACCGTCACGAAACCATCCTCGGTAGCCCGTTTCGTTGCTTTTGTAGACAAGGGCTTAGCAGAGGCGCTCGCAAAGATATATTTAAGAGTTCTCTACAATATTTTCGAAGGTGTATAGAATTATCTATATTATTATTAATATATATTATTATATTATGAATTATCATGAAATTAAGCTACTTTTATCTTTTAATCGTAATAATAATTTTAAAACTATTATTACATAATTTTGAAACTATGAATCTAATATTATTAAAGCTACTTAAGTTATTGAACTATTTAAGTTTACACTTTCCCCGACGTTGCGGTTGCTTTTCAGCAACCATGATCCAGTGATCATGGCTACTGAAAAGAATAATATATTATTAAAATAAACAACGCGATTTCAGTAAAGACTCTTCCTGTTTGGTAATATTATAAAATTATTATCAAGCTACAGTTAGATAGTTTGGTAGATTTTATACTCTACCACGGTATCACCTTGTCATTCTAAGGAAAGACCCGTATTGAACAGCTGAATATATGATCATTGCCTGATGAACAAACCACGTGATATCGACGCAAAAAGTGACGTCGTCTTCTTATAGCGATAGGCCATTATAACTATAAGAGTGTAAATCAATACGTCCATAGCCACAGCCCGCCGAGCTATACGCAACGGCAGTAAATACTTAAAGAACAAAGGGCTGTAAGCACAAAGTTTCGCTGAAGTTGGTCTATTATCCTGGCATTAGGGCCACACAATCAACTCACAGAAAACTTTCTATATCGTAATGTGGAAACTACGCGAGGTAATCGTATGCCCCGCGATCATACTACAGTATGGTGGCCATGGTTTACGGGAAACGAACTACAATCCTACTACTGACATGGTCAGGCTTGCGTAATGTGGGGGCAATGTACAATATTGTAAAGTTATTTGACAATAATCGATATTGTATGTTATTAACCTCTGAGCCTTCTTCGAAGAGGTTAATGAAAACACTTTGTGGGTCTGTGTGCCTGTCTGTTAGTGACAGTTTGTAAGTGACAGGCATAGCTCCGGAACCACTGGACCGATTGACTTGTATCTTGCGTGCAGACACCTTGGGGTCATCCCTCGGTCGAGTATGAATATGCCCCCTGTGGGTCAAAAGACCCCGAGATATAGGGGTCACAAGGGGTCATAAGGTCCGGGGATATCCACCAACAGAGTGATTTGGAAGTCCAAGGGTGAGGCTTTTGCCCAGCAGTGGGACATTACAAAAGTTGAAAAAAATAAAAGAAAGTCACATGAAGACGAAGAGGTTGAATACTGGATTTTTATCCATTGAAATTGCCGAAAGTGCCACCAGTTATAGAAGAAGGTATAGTATAGTAGGTAGAAGAAAAGCAATACCTCGCGGAAGGAGGCCGAGTGTAGACATTGAAGGCAGGAGATGCCAGGGTTTTCATACTAGAGTTGGGTACTTATATTACAATCGGAATAGTCTTAATTAGTATAATCTTACTTAAAGATTAATACTAGATTTTTTCCGCGACTTTGCACGCGTAAATGTAGGTTAGTAAAAGTACTTTTTGTTAGAAAAAGGTACTCTATGTCCTTTCCATGCATTACATGCGGTATGCGGCATTTCATGATGATCGGTCGAATAGTCAAGGTGTAAAAGCGTAACAAACAAACAAACTCACATTCGCATTTAAGTTAGGATTATGCTATAATGCCAATATAACTATTTAATGTAAGATGTCTCTGTATCACACCCAAGTGTGGTCACCATGATATCAGTAATAATAGGGCACGCACAATACTCGGGATTGGGCCATAAAATACGCAAGTTATCGCGGAGCCCACCGCACGAGCCAACTAAAGAGCGGCGCCAGTTACAGGCGCAAGCGGGTATAAATTGATGTAAGTTACGTTTTGATTGCTTATTAATCACTTGTCAATAATATGTAAGGGGCATATATGAATTTGTCCTAATCACACTGTCAATAAACTTATACTACTGAAAGATTTGTTTGTTTGTATCCGATAAACTATGTTACTGCTGAACCCATTTTAATGATTCTACCTACAACTCTTCACAGTTGGAAAGCAACTCTATCTATAAGTAACATCGGCTATATAACATTACGCTACGAGCCACAGAAGTGATGTTGTAAACATAAACGTGAGAGAAACCGCAGTGGAATGCTAGTGATTACAATATTTTCAAAATTGTACAGTTTTAAATATTTTGTAATTGGCAATTTTCGCAGTTGGTTAAGTCTTTGCCGTCCATCTTATGACTTAAACCACAAAAGAAAAGTTCTATGACGTCACCAGCTGAAGAAAAAACACTGAATTGTAGTACCGCAGAAGTTGGCCACAAAGGAGTTAATGGTTTTCTTTACCATTGTTCTATAAGCCAGCGTGTACGAGTACATGGCCAGCGCTAACATTGTACGCTGGCTCTGGACGACGACGCCGGATAAGTTTTACTAAGTGTAACTATTTTGGCATAGTGCTTCAATAGTAAATATTATACCCTAAAACTCTTGCAAAACCTTTAGTTGATTAACTAATATTAATTTTGGCTAGACGGATTGTAGTGGTGTAAGTTTCCCTACACGGATCAAAAATTTGTATGATTCATAAATTGTTGTTTCGGAACTGAGTTTGATTAGTGTCCTTAGTTTAAAAAATTGTAATTTCTCGCGACACAGTATTTAATACTAGTGCAGGGATAAATGATTGCATAATTAGACTCACGCCGTTAATTCCTCAAGGGTAAGCAACTGTATGTTACAGCTATAATTAACCAGGCCTATTTTAAGCCCTACATAATAGACATACCTATTGTAGCCACATTTCCAGCTTGGAACTTTGAACAGCAAAACGGTGGCCAATCCATGAAACCGTCAAGCTGGCAACAAACCGGCAAGCGTACGCCACTGAACCAGAGATAGTCAATACAAACAAACTATACATGTTAACTAACTCTAACATAATTAAATTACCTAATGTGTACTTATACATATAGGTATGTAGGTGAGAGCACTGACGTCATCCTGACTATATAACATAAGTATTTTTCTTCAGTCATACTTTAACTAGTATAAAAACATCTTTGTAATCAATCTTCATTTCAATCCGACTGACAAATGGAGCCTTTCCCATATTTTTTGTACTTAGATCATGAACTGGATTATTAAATTATTATTCGTCAAAACCAAATTACTACTTATTCATACTAGACATACTTATTTATTCGGACAAGAAACAATCATACAGCTTAAAAAGAACCTTATTTCAAAGACTTGAGAACTAAAGTTTGATTGGTAAGTACTTTTATAGGCTGCGTAGTAACTTTTGTCAAGTATTTTCACATTATCAAAGTAGTTCCTTTGTGTTAATAGTAAAAAGAGCTCAAATAGCTTATTAGGGTACCGTTTATCATTGTCGGACTCATATGTTCGTCTGCAAATAAAAATTCAAATTTTGGACGTTGCGGTAATGAGGTATTATTTGATGCTCAAGTGTCTAGTCATTTGCTTCGATGCATATCAGTAGGCAAAGTGTAAAGAAAGATAATGCTTTCTCAGGTATTGTTTGAAACAAGATTTGATTTTATGAGATTTTAAGTAGGTAATTTCTTCATGTATTGCTTTGATTATGCTTTACTTTTTTTCTGTATAAGGGCACATATTAAATTATTTGAATGCTATCAATTGGTGTCACTTAGCGTGCAAAAGATAAGTTAAAATTCGGAGTGTAAAAATCTTCACTAATCAGAGACAGATCAAAGATCATCCGAAGTTACGACTTAAATAGCATCTATGGCTTGCGCTAGTCTTAAACGAACTCTATATAATATCCTAGCTGTATCTGCCACCGGTTTAAGACGGAAGGAACTCTTTAAATTTTTACGATAACAGTAGCCTTAATGTTATTCAAGTAAGCACAAATCCCCGGACAACATATATCACAAGTTACCTTGAGTGACAGAGCCATTCGGGAAGGACCTCTCTCATACAGGCATTCGGGGTAAGAATAGTAAAACCGTTAATTCATTTTACCGGTGAGTAAGTGTCATAGAGATTCTTTTTTTTATTTCATCCCATCTTGAAACCCTGTACTCTGGCGAAAGGAATACACAAATAAAATTGCTAGTACTGCAACTACATATAATGGTATGTCTTACGATCAAAACCATATAAATCTAATATACGCTGTTGATTTCGTGATGACTTTATATGTATTTTTAAAGACCATTTCCGCACTCGGTTTTTCTGTGTTGCTGAGAAAGATATTTTTTTAAAGAGTTTTAGTAATTTGGTTCTCAATTACTAGTATTCTTGTTAACCCAGCTAAGCTAGAATGCTTGTGTTAGGAGTGGGTTCATGTCGGTAGTGCCATGGGTGGGATTCGAACCCGCGATCGCAAGTCCAATGCCTTATCCATTGGGCTACCACCGCTTATGTTTACAAAGTACCCCCAGACACAGAGCAATAATTTGTGGATCACATTAATAATTGCCTCGTGTTTCCACAAGGGGCACATTGTCACAGTGAACACACAACACTCAGTCCGGCGGCAGCGCCAACGCGTTCTTATAATAGTGCTGTAATATGTACGTGACCTTTTAGTTATATATATCGGATATTTACCTGATAGTTGAATCCTGGAACCGAACTCAATAGATGGCAATTGATTTAAAAACATTCGCTGAAATCTGAAAAAGTAAAAAGTAATAATTTCCCAACGCTACTTCTTAAAAGAGTAAATTGAAGCTAAAATAGCACCAAGCAAACGTAGACGATGTTATCTTGATTTCTGTGAAACTTGGAAGTCCATCAACAAAAACAACTTGATTCCTGTCATTTTGTTTACTAAGCGAAGCTGTTTTTTACGATATTTTCCATTTTCTTTTAGTATCGGCTTAGAAAGACTTACTTCCTCCAAATGAGGAGCTCTCCCCGCTTTATGTAAATTAGATATTTGTTTACCGAACTGGTTTATTTACTTTTTATAATATAAACAAGTGTCACGTTTCATTGCGTTACTTTTACGACGTTGTCGATAACTGAACGGCGGCAGTAAAATCACAGTAAAATTGTTTGGAATGTGAAAATTGGAAATTTGGGTATTTCATTGCCTCCGGTGCTGTGGGCGTGGGTCCAGCGCGGATCAATACGTTATATGATTAAAGAAAGGAGTATAAGATCGTCAGTACCTACCGCCCTCGGCAGTTTATCCTTATGAGTATTTGGACTGACATGTTACACATCATTTGTCATCACTGTTTATTTTGTGCTTATTATGCTTACAAAAGCTATGGAAATGGTATATAAGTTTATACTCTAGTGGTATGCGCCTAGGTGTAGGTACGGCGTAGGTGATGACTATAAGTATTTAGTTATATTATCTGTACCATAATTTTGTTAGTACGTAAAATCTCGAAGGCATTGCCATAATACAGAATGCGTACAAGTATTCAAATATTTGAATAAATTTGCAGTAATAATATTTCTACTATATTGATTATAATTTAGTCGTACCTACATGAGATCAGGTAATACACGTGCTGAGCTGCGACTTTCGTGCTCACTTTATCAATATACTAAACAGATATGTATCTTTAGTAAGATTGAAAGTAATATCTTTTACATAGCTGATTAAACACTAATTATTATATATTTCATTAATACTCACATTTCCTGAAGCCCATATATATTGAGTGCCGATTTATAAAACTGATTTCAGTAAGTACTGTGCTCTGATGACCAGTCGTAAGTATCTTTTACTACTGATATTGAACTGAGAATCTCGAACCAAACAAAGTATTATTGGTTATTCCTAGAATGGCACTGTAGCAAAATAGAGTCAGGCAGTGCGGCTATATTACATATATGTTTTAAACACAGATAAATATAACATTTAATCATATTTCGTTATATACATCTATATATACGTATTGCTATTTGCACCTTTGTACTTTTTATCAGCTAACTATAGTTTTAATACTATAACTAGCTGATTGAAAATATATTTTTTTAACATTATATCATAACTAAGCTATAAAATTAAAATAAGTAACAGTTAATCATGAAAGTATTACACATTTTTCGCAAAGCGAAGTCTCCTTTTCAATATTTACTAGACATGTAGGTGGTACACCTATGTATAGTTACCGGACAATATCGAAACCATTTCGCGACACAAAATGCCTCCAATATCGACATAACACACCATTCAGGCACAAAATCATGTCTATTGGCATGTTTTCCTCGAACACCTCAAATATACAATCGTACCAAATAGCCGGGCGTAGAACCTCGTGTTGATTGGCCTTATTCATGGAAAATTTACCGTTGCCCTAATAAAAAAAGTACGTAGCCAGGACCAATCAATGGCTACCGGATACCATGAAAGTTCTATCTGTCGAATCGAAGTAGAAGGGAAGGAAAGATTTCATCAAAGAAATGAATAAAGTGTGCGTTGATTTAGTTGGCAGTAAACATGTTGACGTAGCCATTCATCTCGCTGTGGTACACAGGAGGCTCGCAGAACAATTGATCAACAATAAAGGAAGTTATCTCAGTAAAGTTTATTTTGTTTTGGTGCGTCGGGTGTAGGGAGGCGGCGATAACGCGAACTGAATGGCTATTGTACTGCTATAAACTGCGCTCACGTAACTCGCGCTGTCGGCATATTAATTTGAAATAGAAACTTTAGCTATCAGACATTTTGGGGAAATGTGACTGCAGCTATTGAGAAGTGATATGGCTGTTACATGACGGACCAACTTTTGCGAATGTTAACTACTTTCGATAGAAAACTGGTGTCTTTATATGATTGTGCTTTGTGTGAAAATCTTTGTTATTCCTCACCATTCTTAATTAATCATGTATTTTTATGGGTTCATATGCCTCGTGGCGTAGTTAATTACTTATTGTTAAATTAAATATGTGTATATCTAGGTTAATATAAATACTTCATTGATTTATCTGTCACATAATAAAACTATATAGCATTGTACACGATTGTACTGAGGCGCTCATAGCTAGTTGCACTCACTGACCGGTAAACGATTAGCGAGGTTAAGCGACGTTGGGAGCGGTCAGTCTATAGATGGGTGACCGCTTAGTGTTATTTCATCTGAGCGGCTCCGTGCTTCGGAGGGCACGTAAAAGGTCGGTCCCGGTTGTTGTCGAATTGACAGCAGTCGTTCAGCCATGTTAAAGGCCTACGGGCGGCATGAACAACTCTTGACAACAGGTTGGCCACTAACCACACAAAAAGAAGAAGAATTGTGCAACTGGACAAACAGTCCAGATTTCATATTAGCGAGTCGATGCGTCGGCCCGTATGCGATCTGCACTTGCCGTCCTGCTCACGCCCACGGTCTCGCTCCTGCGAGCGTTCAGGGCTTGGAACTTTCCAGAGCTCGGCGCGGGCGAGGCCGGCAGTCGAGTAAAACCCTCGCGACGCGCTCCCCGTGCATACGCACCGCGCTTACGCGAGCTTCTTTATATTATTTTATTGCTGTATGCATTCCTGTGCCAAACCTGTGGGAATAAACTCTTCGTTGCCGTAACCACTGCTTTTCATTCTGCATACTCCTTCTGTTTCGCAACAACTCCACATGAACGATTTCTGCTTTATTTGAAGCTACCAAGTCATTTTAAGCATTGAATTAAGTACAAACTATAAATAATTATTGCTAATTTTATTTCCTCATAGTCTTCAGTCGTTGTGGGTATATAATACTCGGTAGATGGACATCATTTCAGACTTCGTACTTTTACTGAAATTTTTTTGACTGAACTCAATATAACACTGCTCGACCTCAACATCGAACTTCAACCTCACGAGAGAGACTTCAAGTTCAATTATGTTTCATCTTGATACGTCGCCTAAAAGTCGAGTATTGATAATAAGATATCTTTGATAGGCCGACTAAAATCCGTCACAATAAGAAATAATTGGCAGGTCGGTTCACGCATACGAAGTCACGGTAAATACTAGTTAAGTAATAAGCAAATTTTACCTCTTTTGCTTTTCCGAAATCATACAATATAAGCTCATTAGCATACTTAACTAAGAAGATCATTGACAATGTCCATATATGTCCATCCATCCTAAAGTGGAAATGTCACCTTATTTATCATTCACATTAACGACGTGTACTGGTAACATAGCCCCTGGACATAGTTAATCATGATAATCATCATTTTGATCACTACTTCGTTAGTTTGTGGTCTTGACCTTAAGGTCAACTAAATAGGGCCTTTGTCATAAATCACTCAAATTAGTATCTACTTAACCTTACCGCGACGTGGACAATCTTCTTTGGGCATCTATTATTTGGCCGCAAGATTCGTTTGTTTAATTTGACTGCATTGTCATTTGAGTGGGTTAAGTCGTAAACGATCTCAAGGTTCGATTCGGGGGTAGAGTGTTCATAGTTTTCTGTCAGACAATTGTAGAATGCCATTTACATGTGCCTTTTTGATAGCAATCGGTGCGTTTTTAACAATGCGCTATAAATTATATAAATAAATTACACGTCTGTACATTCTCGATTCGGTACTGGTATGTAGAGGCTGCATAGATACCGAGAAAACGCCGGCTCACGTGCTGTTACACTACAATAGCGTGAGGAATCAACCGGTGCAGCTTCTGAACAATCCAGAAACGATGAAGGAAGTACTACGCAATACTGGTCTTCTCCTATTTTTCTGGATTGAAGATGGTATGAGTTACCGAATAACCTCCCGTGTCGATCACTTACGCAATTGTGAACCTGAGTGTGAATAACACATGTCCAAGTAAATAACTATCCTCGATGGAGTAGGTAAAGGTCCATAACAACCAAATTTCGCCAAATATGTTTGGAACTCCCATGCAATAGGGAGCCAGCCTTCTGACGTCGGTCGTATTGGTCGTGCTGTTATTGACAATTTCGTACCAACATACCCGATAATACACCTTCTGAATCCTTTATTTCATCGCATGCATATGATATATCCCACAAGACCTAAATATTGAACATCAATAGTAATATTGATTGAGGTAAATATTTTTCATCTTCAACAGATTAACATGGATGATGAGAAATTATTAATATTTAAAATAACGTTTATGACTTTCAAAGCATAGGCATACATGCAAGCCGTCCATTAAATAATAACTCATATATAAATTGTCAACTTAACCCACTAATTCATCAAACACCTGGCCTATGACCAACACAAAAGAAACCTTGACCATATTAAGAAACTACCACAAACAAACAAACCGCATTTTTATTGTTCACATCTAATTAGTCGTTAGTCGGTGACACTAACAGATAATGTGTAAACAACCAGCTATGATACATAGTACTTATACTATTATAGGTTAACCGCAGGCGGCGCGCGCGCAAGGACAGTGGTCGCGCTAGATCGCTGTACAGACATTGTGACTGCGGACGATAAGGCTCAGCGCTTACGTTTTTATTTATTACATTTATTAATAATATTGTAAACAGGAACATGTATTATTTCCGGTGTGCCTTTTACTGCCTCCTTTCAAAATGGACAATCTACCCGACCACAATCAAGTGCTGATTCAAAGTACGCCGATTTACTTACCAAGATCTTAGTCTAGTTTCTTTGACTGCAAACCGCATTGGGATCGAATTCGATACCATGCAGAGGTGAAGCAGGAGGTCTTCTTGACGAATTCGGTCACAAGGCGTGCGTCAGTGACTCTTGGAAGTTATGTCCTTATAAAATAGTTAAGTCATACCGAAGTAGGTAGTAGCAGTAATAGGCGAAATTCTGATTATATGGGAATTTGCCATATTGTTCTCAAAGATATATGAAGTTTGTCAACTAGCACTGGGTCAGCGTGGTGGATTATCACCTGACCCTCACACTGCGACCCCTGACCGTTTCTTGTGAAATGGTGGAAGCCCCTTAGCCAGCAGGCTCATTGGTAACGTACGCCAAATAATTTTCAACGTGAATTATGTAGCGACCATATGATAGTGCATGCTCGGCGTAGACGTACAATCCTCTTACAGGAGAACTACATAGGAATAGTAGCTACTACTGCGTTTCGCCTGGTAAATAGTAATCCCATTTAATTCGGTTTATTCCGTATTGCAAGCGATGCACAAATGGCTGAAAAATCTCTGTCTTAAAACCATAGAACAAAGTTTTAATTAATATAATAATATAATATTCTATCACATACACACAACACCATCTAGCCCAAACTAAGCAGAGCTTGTACTATGGGTACTAGACAATGGATAAACATACTTATATACATATTTTTTTTGGAAATACGTACATATTATACATAGAAACACCCAGACCAAGACAAACATCCATGTTCATGCACACAAATGTTTGACTTGTGCGGGAATCGAACCCGCGACCTCAGGCGTGGCAGTCGGTTACACTAACCACTACGCCATCGAGGTCGTCAATTGAGTAACTGTAGACCAGAGATATCCCAATGATCTGAAGACCACCTCGATAACCAAGCGAGTTTAACTGACTATAATTCCTTTGTTAATAGTCGTATTACTTAACATAGAATACTTGAAGCTTCCGCTTAACCGGTTGGTGATTGTTGAGAGTGTGTGCGTGCACACGTTGCGTTAGTGTGTGTGAGCAAGTCTTCCGTCCGTGTCGCCACAAATTACACTTCCTCGCACAGGCTGCCTATAGGAAGTCTATAATATACCTATTTGTGTTCTAGCACGTAACTTGTTGCCACGGAAGATAATAAACCGATCTTTGTAATGACTACCTAGTATCTACAGACAATCATTAAGATTAAGTGTGGAAAGTGCTGCTGTATTCATTTATTAGTTTATGTAACAGGATACCTATATAACAGTTTGTTATTGTAGACAGTGATGAGAGGATATCGCAGGTCGTGGGTTCAATTTTAAATAAGTTATTACGTTAATAATAATAAAACATTTATTTCAGATTGTAAATCCATAGGTAATAAATAATGTCAAGAGAGTCAGCATTATAAAACTATTATATCACATACACATACATACATCAAAATACATTTAACAACAAAATAACTAAGAAATAAATTAGAAAGAAAATATAATAACATGAAAAAAATGAAATAAAAATTGGATCTGTATGTCATACATGAACATTATATATGAGTTTATTATGTTCTAACGTCAAAATATAAATACTTAATAACTAAAACAAATTCATAAAATAAAATTACATACTTAAATTTAGTCTAGTCTTGTTATTATATGAGTCCACTTACATTGTATTGGAAAGTCAGCGATTAAGCTACAAGCTAAGTCTTGGTATTTTATAAACCATATCTAAACCAATAAACAAACTTTGAAAAATTTATTTTAATTATTTAAGTTATTTTAAATATTTCTGAATATTTCCTAATTTCCAAGGGTCTTATTCTATGCAGTTTATTGTAAAATATTAGATGTCTTAGCGCCGATATAAAAGTAAAGTCTCTTACTAAGACGTGCATTGGTGTTCTTTCTTATAGTATCACGTAATCCTTAAATGCAACGCGAAATATAACTAACAGAAACACTAAAGACATTCCATACCAGTATTGATAACTAGGCAGGTTGTTCAGCTTAAAAATAAAAAAATAAATATTAATAGCTTGTTCCCGCGGTTTCGTTTGCGTAAAAGTAAGTTAGGTTAGGTTATCTTAGTAAGTCGCTGATGTAGTTTCAGTTCCAGCGACTCACCCACCATTCAAGGCAGCGAGTTGGCACACCGTGGTAGGTTTAGTCGGTAGTACCCGGGATGTTCCATCTTTTCCCGGGTGAGCCCGACATAACCTCTCCGCTCCCCTTTTCAGCGGAGAGGTATGCGTCAAAGCATTCCCCCACGATAAAAAAAATAAAAAAAAAAAAGCTTATCTTAGTAACAGTATCTTTTTAATACATAAAAGAGTACCCAGGCTCAGCACAACTACTTGGATCGCGCATTACGGCCAATTCTATTTTAAACATACATTTTTCATTAAAATGAGACCGCAAATATTTTTTTTATTTAAAATTCCCGTAAAATCCATCACTTTTTAGTCATTATGAACTATAATAATGAAAATATACAATCATTTCTAAATTGCGTTAATCTTTGGAAAACAAAATATTACTTATTACAATTACGTTCTATGCATAATCTGAAATGAAAATAGCATATAAATATAATACCACAGATAAAAATAATATATATAAAAATAATAATCATGAGACATATAATAATACACACATACTAAAAATAAAACATAAAAAGTTCATTACTTATGCCGCAACTCGGTATGGGTGGAAAAAAACCGGGATGCAAGAGTAGCTCAGGACCCGCGCTCGCGCACAACCTATCATCCCATGTGTTCGAGGGCTACCGTCGACTTACGAGAATACACGAAATCTCAAGGTGCTGAGATATATACGAAGAATGATACAGGCACAAATATTAGTTACCCGGGTGTAAAAACACCATTGTAGCCTTTAAGGGTTAAAACAGATTCACACCGCAAAATTTGCAAGCTATCTCTGATTAACATACACATACGTCTATATAAGCGTGATACTATCTATGTATGTATGGTATAGACACATGTCTAAATGTTAAAACATTTACGAAGCTTATTTTATCACTATACGTTCATTAGTCACGACCTCCCGTGTCAGTTAGCGGAGACTTAGACATTATATTGAATGCATCAGGGCTAACAGCCACAGCGGGTCAATGACCATATATATTCTCACAGTATTGACTAATCCTCTATTGTATAACAACTTCATTGTTTTAACTCAGTGTTGCTAGGCAAAATAATCTACGTTTCTTTAGAAGGCTGGTATCAATTATTCTATTGTGGCGAGGTAAATACTTTTTGTTGATCTAACTTTGATCTTCTGGGAAACTTTCTTTTATATATCATTGCTGAATTTTTTTTTGTGTAATGCTTTTCTTTAAGTGTCTGGAAACAAAGTAATCATTAATCCAAGTTCTTTTGCGGTTTTATCGCGGTTTCCTTTTTTAGAAATGTTTATTATATTTAAACGTCGTGACGCTTTTATATATATTTTCTGTATTCATTGTTTATTTTGTGTGTGTGTATATAATTTGAATGTATCACATTAAAATTAGACAGGCATTAATAAAACATTATAAAACGGATTATTAACATTTTTCCATTAATTGCTTGCAAATAACACTTTCATTCTAAATGGCTTTTTCTTTCTAAAAAAGTCAACTCACGCACTACGTTGAAATCGTGTGTCGGGACTTGAAAAATATTCATACAACGGACACAAACAACACCCAGACTCAGTACAAGTATCAGTGAAGCACATCATTTTTTTGCCTTGTTGGCGCTGTAGGCAATGGTGACTAAGACTGTGCATAAAGCCTTGGTTTCGAATCTTGGGTCGGGCAAAGTTTTACTGCGATTTTCTGTCAAGAAATTCGAAGTAGCAAGACGGAGTCTAGAACTGTTCCCGGGAAACAACTATAGTCTCGCCCCCTATTACTTGGGATTAAATAGCTGGCGAAATGTGGGTGCGATATGGCTCTGTCTTCTTCAGGGGATATCGGCATAAGATTATATATGTAACTCGTGTATATCTAAGGCGTAGAGTGTTGTGTCAGTTATATGGCTATTGACTGACGTGTTTTTGTAGCCCTGGGAATGAGGCTAGTCTTGCTATAGGTATTGAAACATGTTGCTAAGTCAAACATTCTGTAACTCAGGAGCTAGCCAGTTACGGTCATCTTTCTTGCAATAAGGTGTTTAGTTCTGCCTACTTCATTTTTGGTAATCATCCTACAATCAAGTAGGTATCTAATAGTCATGAAGTGATAAAATCGTGAGGATATAGGCGTGAGATTATGTAATTATCTACGTACAATTTTATGTATCGTGTGGGGATCAAACTCACAATACTCGGCGCGTAGGCATTGGCGAGGTAACCGAGTAAAACGCTACGCCGTCCGTGCAGCCATATATCATTTAATAGATATAGAAGCAAAAAATATACTATTTATTAGTTATAAAATTAAACTTTTATTGCTAAGTAATCTTTACAATAATTTGCGGTATTTAGTGACCCCACACTAGGCAAAGCCTGTCCTGTGGGTACCTGATTCGATTACAATTTTACATCATATAAATAACATAGGCAATAACATCATAAATCAAAAATAACAATAAAAAGTCTTGTTACGTGTGTACTATTATGAAAACTACTGGATTATTATTATGTTACATAAGACACGATAGAACAATCACGACAGATGTACAAAGAGTGTTTCAGTGGAATCATAAGTCGACAGAGAAGTAAGCCCTTCTGTAACCTTTAGTTTTGCCTCTTGAACTGAGCACTGTTTTATGTCGCATTCCCTATTTGTTTTATTATATATGTAGTGATCCTTGAATGGACTAAAACGCCTGGCAAAGCTTGTGTTGACTTCAGGTACCGGTAGTTTGTATACCAGCGCCGGCGCTTCAGAAGATCTGTGTAGTCCGCCGAGTTAATCACCTTTACAGTTGTTAAAATAAATAACTGACTTACATTCAGCAGTTTACTTTCATAGTATAGTTTAGATGTAGGTTACCTTAAAGGCTAGGCATTGTTTTTATTACAGAGCGTTGTGCTCTTTCGACTTGGATTATCACTGTTTTTGAGGCACTTCCCCAACAGCTTATACAGTTCAAAATTAACGAGTGACTCAGGGCAAAGTACATACCTACACAGCTTTTACGATATCTGTCATTGCTGACGAACGAAGTAGTTTTAGTATAGGTATATACTGATCAGTTATAATGAATAAACACATAAACAAATACAAATGAATGATTACGTTAAAAGCTAAATCATTAATAACGTAAGACAGCCACAGTTGTAACTAAAATTGCTTACTATAATCATTTGTCATAATCAGGCGGCAAATGAGTAAAAGCGTCGTCTCGCCCTCCACTCTGCCTATACATTGTGATAGGTTGTCGTAGTGATGACAACGTTTAGGCAAAACATAAAAGAAATATTATCTATACTGATATTATAAAGCTGTAGATATTGTTTGTTTGTTTAGCTAAACTCTGAAACTACAAATCAGTTTCGACATTTTGTTAATCTATATTGAGGAAGACTATAGGCTATCTAACGCCACGCTACGACTGTTAGGAGCGGAATGGATGAAACCACGAGGCACAGCTAGTTCAATACTCAATGTCCTTTTTGTTCAAAATCATATTAGTTCAATAATATATAGTTGTAGTTCTGGATGAATATCCAGAAGGCGATTATCGTGATAAAATATAATTAAATTCAGTTCAGATCTAGTCTAATAAACGTCAAATGTGAACTAAACTAGGTACAATTTAAGTTAGCATTTGACGTTTATTTCAATTTGGGTAAATACCATTTGTGATATTTATGACACTGAAACTACTTTAGAACTCTTAATCTTCTGTCTGATCGATCAAAATTTAAATTAATCAAATCAAATTAAAAATATCTAACAATGCACTAAGCCTCTTTTTTCATAGTGCATAAGGTAAGCGTTTATCTATCTGTAATCTCTAAAAGTGAGTCAGTTTTTACTAAATACCTATAAAGGTACATACTCTTCTCCCTAGCCTTTATTATTCCCGAGTCTCTTGGGGTCGGCTTTTCTGGTCTAACCGGATTTGACTGAATATCAGATCCGCAACCCGAAGGCTAACGATACCCTAAGGCTAGACAAGTGTCAGCATATTATAGGGCACTGACTTACCCAATAACGACTGCCATAGATGTTCATGGCAGCCGGGACCCACGGCTTAATGTGCTCTCCGAGGCACGGAGCAGGCGATAATTGTCAATCAATACGCACATAATTTCGAAAAGTCATATAACTTCCGAAAGCCAGAGGTGCGTAACGTGGGTTTGAACCCGAGAGCCTCTGCATTGCAGTCTGTTGGTCTCCCCACTGAGCTGCTTAAAGCTACAAAAGTACATTCTATTATAATATATTAATTCTAGTCTGCACTCATCTTATTTGTGTGAAATATAGTAATTGTCTTCCATTTGTCGTATTTTGACTAAACGTTGGGTTAAGAAAGTTATGCTTCACTACCAACGTTATCATTGTCCTATATTAGTGTCACCCAGTAGTGGGGAACACACATGCCAGGTTATCTGACGTTGCAAACACGCGTGGGTATCTTATCTAAATGTATGTATTACAACCACATTTCGCTAGATATAATTTTAAATCTCGTTTATACAGTCTCCCGGGCACATATCCAGACTGCGACCAGCTACTGACAATTACTTGAGAGAAAAACCATAATATGTCACCCAAGTCCGACCTGGGAATCGAACCCGAGTTATATTACTTTTTCTTGCAACACAGTGGCAGTCGCCAAACTAAAAAAATATAGTTTATAAATAAATAAAAAAAGACGATGTCTGGTATATTTAATTATCACGTTTATAACTGTTTCGCTCCTGTGGCTCAAATCTTGATGTTATATAGACCATAACCTTCCTCAAGAATGGGGTTGCCGACTGCAAAAATATTATTCAAATCCAACTAGTAGTTTAAAAAAACAAGCAAACTCTTCAGCTTTGTTATATAGTATAGATATATATAATAATATAGTTGTATGTGTGTCCTTATTGAGTTCGTTAACGTTACTATTAGAGTGAAGACAATAGCAATAGATCCTTTGTAACCTTCAACGTATCTAGACTACGTATCGCAATTTAGTATTAATGGATGTAGCCTCTAAAATCAATGGAAGATTGTCCTAGATCTACATTTGCCTAAGTACTCACATTACACTGGCATTGGTCACGTCCCTACATATCGTGCGTGAATGTACTTCAGCAGAAATAAAGCAACAAAAACGTTGCCTTTTTTACTATTATGTATGTATATTAATTGCTCATTTCCTACTTAATTATCTTTCTCTAGTTTAACTAATGATTTACTGAAAGAGATTGCCGTCGTCGATAAAATTACATTTATTGATTAGTTTAAATAAATCATTATTCATTTTATATATTATTACAATAATTCATTCGGTAGGGTAAATACTAGTTGCTTGTGATTAGTTTTCTTCTTTAAACAGCGGGGTATTTTACAACCGGACACAAAGAACACCCAGTCTCGGCACAATCAATTGTGGATCACACAATTTTATGTCCTGTATGGATTCGAACTCACAACATTCGGAGTAGTGACAGTGGCGAGTTGTCTAATTAAACCACAACGCATGCAGTGAAGTGCATTATGTGTTGTAGCTTATAAAGATGCCATTTACGTTGCAACAGGATAACATTACTGGTTAGTTAGTTAGTTATTTTGACGTGTGTTGTCCGCACTTAGTCCCGCAATTGGGCCATTATGCGTAAGTGGCCGACGCGAAAAATTTGTACGGTTACTCATACCACCTAAGCTCCGTCCAGAAAGATAATAGGGTACCGGTGTTGGTCAATAGTTTAGTAGTTTCACCCGTTGGTTGATCACGCTTTTACAATGTAGGAGCATGAGAACCGGTGTCTCCTCGGTCTCCATGCAGCCCCTACATAAGGGATACTACTACTGTCAGCGATACCGATGTTGAAAAGGTGTTTGTTGAGTAAGCAGTGCCCTGTTATTATACCTACTAGGTGGCGTAGGTTTTTCCTTGTGGTACCTAGTAGTTTGCGCGATAGATATTTGTCTAAGGATAGAAGCGCTTCCTTTGACTGTCTGCATTCCTTTGTTTCTACCCACTCTTCTTCGTGTAATTTCGCGGTTCTGTCGCATAACCATGTTTTTAGTTGGCAGAAGGGTATCGGGACAATTGGTTCAGGTCCTACCATTTTAGTGTTCGATCCTCTTTTTGCCAGTTAGCCTGCGGCATCGTTGCCAGAAGAGTTGCTATGGCCGCGTATCCACTGCAGCGTTACCGGATTTTTTGTTGCAATCCTTTGCAGCTCACAGTGACACTTTAGGATGAGTCCACTGTTGAAGCAGTTGCTCCAAAGAGCTTGTGGTACCGCGGCACTATCCGAGTTAATGCGTGTCGACTTATCGCTTATATCCCTTGATATGACCGCTGTTGCAGCCCGGGTGATTCCAACACATTCTGCCTGAAAAGTAGTGTTAAGGTTTCCCAAAGTCGTTGAGTAATCGTGGGAGAAGACTCCGACTCCTGTTTCTGATTTTGTTTTAGATCCATCCGTATATATTCTAGCTTTATGTATGCCAGAGCTGTCTTTATATTCTTCATTAAGTTGGACGTGGTATTTTTTGTCGAATACAAAAGTTTTTGGGATGATATCACATGTCGTCTCTAATAATGGAATTTCGTTGCATGCTAACTCCTTTAGGCGCGCATGAGTTATTCTCTTGTCCCATTTCCAGAGCCCTACCCTTTTTGAGCCTTATTGCAGCTGCGACAGCTTTATGTTGTATGATGAGGTGCAGGGATCTCAGGTTAAATATGGTCTTCAGCGCTGCCGTGGGGGTCGTTCTCCTATAGCCTGTCGTCGCCAGGCAGGCGAGTCGTTGTAGGCTTTGTAGTTTGTGTATGACTGTGTTTAAAAGAGTGCGGGGCCACCAAACTATGGCGCCATATATTATCATGAGGCGTATTATAGTCGTATAGCCAAAGGGTTATAGATTATTTGAGGCCCCATTTTCTGCCCATTAATCTTCTGCATTGCCAGAATGTTATACATGCATTTCATTTCAGTTCAGCTTGTGGTCGAGTACTACGCCCAAATACTTGATTTCTTGCGATAGGGTGAGTTCCGTTCCAAATAATTTTAGCATGGTGTTTAACTGAGTTTTCCTTTTATGAGTGACAAGGATCACTTCTGTCTTAGTCGGGTTCACCGTCAATTCATGATGGTTACACCATTGTTTCTGAGGGCTGATTGCATGCGATTACAGATTATAATTTCTGAGTTGCCTTTGATCAGAATGGTTCTGTCGTCCGCATAGCCAACTGTGTAGTAGCATCTGCTGTTAAGGCATTCCAACAGGTTATCTACCACGATGTTCCACAGTAGCGGCGAGAGTACTCCTCCTTAGGGACAGCCCTTCGCTACTATTCCTCTGGTAGAGTTCACCGTGAATTGTAAGGTCCGCATCTTTAGGAGTTGATCCATCCAGCTACTAGTGGTTCTATCAACTCCAAACGTGCTGAGTGACTGGCTGATGCTGTTGAATTTTGTATTATCAAAGGTTCCTTCTATACCAATGAAGGCCACTACTGTCATTTATTTGTCAGATAGTGCTGTTTCTATTATTCCCACAACAAAGTGCAGCGCTGATTCCGTTGATCTGCCTTTCCGGTAGGCATGTTGCTGGTGGTGTAGTGGTTTAAGTGTTAGGGCACCTTCCCTTAGGTACCGATCAGTTTGTCTCTCTAGGGTCTTTAGCATGACTACTGGTGTCGCAAATGAAAAATAAAATACTTTATCCGATCCGAGAAGCTACATGCGCAAGCTACTACAGCGAGAGAGTTAATCAGTCGTTCGTTACACACAACCCGCGCAGGGGCCTTTCTTTCGCATGTTGGTCGCCTTATATACTAAAAAAATTATTTGCAAAAGAAAAACTAGTATATCAATTCTATATTTAAAATAATAATGCTATATCCATAATGAGGCCAGCGCTCTTCGATCAACAATAGCATGATCGAAGCCAGTGCTGGTTATCAACTCGCTCTCGTTCTGTATCACAGTGACGCGGTATAAAATAATATATTCGCAGACGAGACGAGACGCTCAAGATAAATAGTAATAAGTGTTTATGACTATAAATAAAGTTAGTAATAACAAAGTTATCGGTGTCGGCAGTGGAGCGGTTATCAGGAGCGATAATGAGTCGGCACCGGCGCGAGCCGGTTCGTCGCGTGCGCCTGCGCAGACTAAACGACGTTTATTACGTTAAATTATTGTGTTTTCTTCACACTCCAAGTATGCACTTTTTGTGATAAAAATGAATAATTAATAACCAGTTTTCTTTGGTTTTATTTAATAGAGCGTTGTATTTACTTAGAAAGCAAAATCAATCTTGTTTTTTTTACATTCCTTTGTTAGAAATCAGGAGGAAAACAATCTTTATTTTTTAAACGTTCTATATATCATTATTAGCATACAATAGCTAAATATTAATACAGCCACTATTGGACTTTATTGTTTGATTTAAAAAGTGGGTCAGTTATCCCATAAAAGTAATTAATATAAATAAATGGTCCATTATTTAGATTATGATTCATAAACAGAAAAGCAATCTTAATATTCTTTACATAACTTGAAAAGGAATTGGAATCTTTAAATTAGACAAATATTTATCTTATCTATATAATGATTAATGGAATTTTATTTAATCTTTAATCAAAATCTATTTATTATACTTTTTCCTATTTAGTAGCGAACCTTATAAACGCTAGCACAACGGACCCAAATAAAGTCTAGTCTTGGTATACCTAGTTGTGCACTTGTGGGACACACAAATAAAATAAGTAAGTATCGGTGTAGTACCTACGCGTGTACTTAAAAATAGTATGTTCTCGTGATAGCATTTAAACGATAAATATATTTGCTTAAGGAAATGTTATGTAATGTCCTCCAGATCGAATTTCGGTCACGGCGGCCAGTCTTAACGGAGACTGGCTATCTGCGCAGGAAATATTATAGTGCACAAGTGTGTGCGCAAACACAAATGCACTCTCTGTTCCCTAACTCTCGTAACCCGATGGGACGGTAACCCGACACGACCGGAGAGTAACTTATATTAGCCCTGAATTGAACTGTCCCACCGCTGGTCACGGGCCTATTTTCAGTGTGAGAAGGGTATACCCATAGTCCACCTCGCTGACAGTGCGGGTTAGCAGAATTCACATATATTTGGAAAACATTATGGAGAACTCTCGCACATGCAGGTTTCCTCACGATGTTTTCCTTCACCGGTCTTAGTCATACGCACTAGTTTATTAAAGGAATAATACAAAAAATAATTAACAAATGATCAAAGGCATGTAGATTGTTGTGGTTATATATACCATCAAAATAATCTATCAGTAGAAGCGTTAGACTCTATGTGTATATATATACATAGGTATATACATAGAGTCTAACGCTACTATCCATGAAGATGTAGGCAGAAGTGTATTACACTCACATTTCGCCATCTGTGATTTTAGGTTCCACGTTATAAGAGGCGAGCTTGTTGCCGTCTACTGAGCCCAGTTTCAGAATTCGTGCTGCCACACAGAATTTATTTACAGAATAATCTTACAACTCTTCGTCCGAATCTGGAATCGAACCCAAGACTTCATGCACAGTATAAACTGCTCCTGTGCACGCCACTGATGCTGTATTATTCGAATGGATGAAGGTTTTTGTTTTTTATGCAATAAAGGTGGCAAACAAGCAAACGGCCCTCCTGATGGTAAGTGGTTACCGTAGCCTATGGACGCCTGTAACACCAGAGGCATCACTTGCGCGTTGCCGACCCTTTAGGAAAAGAAAAAGGAAGTGGGAAGGAGAAGGAGCGGGAAGGGAGAAAGAGGGTGATTAAGCCTCCGGCACTCTCACTCACCGAACAAATCACAACAGTAGGAATACTGCTATTTTATGTCGATATTCTGTGAGAGAGTCAGTAGTCCTTCTCCGGTTGAGCCGGCCCATTCATGCTGAAATCAGCGAGGCTCTACTACTCTATTAATTCAATAGGTATATATAATATCTTATTAATCCAACAAAGTTACATTAGTATCGTGCACATATTACATAATGTATAGCATAAACACAGGACAAATACAGACATGTTACAAGATAATTTGCAGCGCTATTCTCCTAACTAGACTACGGAATAGTCTGTGTTAAGGAGAAACGGTTTGCATGGTTGTATTTAGCAACAGCCTGTGGTGGCGACAGTGGTTTTGGAAGAAATTATGAAACTTAATATTTCTATCTACTTATAATGTTCTGTGGCAACAGCTAATCAAATAATTTGCCACGAGTGTGATTTTAAAACGTTTTGATTAGCTTTTCAGAAATCTGGGTACGTTCACGTGTATATATCATACCTAAAATCTTCCAT
Organism: Catocala fraxini; assembly: GCA_930367265.1. Taxonomy (NCBI): domain Eukaryota; kingdom Metazoa; phylum Arthropoda; class Insecta; order Lepidoptera; family Erebidae; genus Catocala; species Catocala fraxini. Next base: position 24,729,509 of record OV884042.1, on the reverse strand, counting down.
GATTCGATCGGTGCGATCAGGATTATTACATAGCTATGTATATTATATAATGTAGGTAACTAATCTAAATCGCTGTACACATTTAGATAAATAATGTGATATTAATTTCTTATTAATTACTGAAAATAAGGTCATGTTAAGTGTGTTTAGTTGTTTCTAGCAATAATATTATGAATAAAGAACAAGAGGTGGAGCATAGCGGGAGTACTGGCTTAAAGCTAGGAATATCCTTACACTAGACTAGCTTTTGCTAGCAGCTTCGCTTGCGTATTTAAGTATAATTATTTTTAAATAAAATATAGCCTATGGTTCTCGGTGATAATAAAGATGGTGAAAGAATTTCTAATAAAGGTTGAGTAGTTTTTGAGTTAAGCCTTTACAAACAAACAAAACATCAAATCTTTCCTTTTTATAATATTAGTATACAATAATTTGATTGGCGCAGCGGTAGGAAACAAGACTGCCGTGCATGACGACTCAGGTTTGATTCATGGGCTCGGCGAAGGTGGGATTAGGTTACTCTGCCGTGGTCTGTGGGTCAATTAAGGCAAAATGTCACTTTATATGAGATGTAGCTATGTGTGGTTTCACCCACGATTAATAACGTTAATGGTTACTGCTATGATCTTTTAGGTCATACCTTGATTTTATATAAGTATACACTTTTTCATGCAGGTAGTAGCCAAATGGATAAAGCAAAACTCTTCTTAGAACTCTCAACCTCTCGACCGCAAGATCGACAGGTTGAGAGTTCAAAACCCACGCATATTTTTTGGAATGTAATTTCTATGAAATTATGGATACGAGCCCGTACGCCCCTTGACTTTCGCCCCTTTCATAGAAAGACGGCGCGGTTTTTGGGTGGATTTTAAAAAGAAACCTAACAAATACCTACATGCAGGTGAACCTTGAGAGGCGAACGGGCTCGTAACTGAAATTATTTTATTCAGTTATTATCAGTAATCTTCTAGAATAAAAATATTCGGCTTCCTAACACAAAAATAATTTACAAATTCAAATGACAGTCTTAGTAAAAGCGCAAAATATATACAATATTTGGAGGTGTACCTATTACCAATAAAGATATTACAACCCTCCACAATCGATGTGCCATACATATGCAATAACATAACAAGCAAACAAAATAACAACAGATACGAAACTATTCCACGAGCGCAGCTGCTCACAGTCACGACACCGGGTAGGCACAATTTTATCGGTTTCATTCATTTCCGCAATATTTTCCTGTAGTAATTCATTGAGTGGCAAATTTTCCGTCAATAAATAATGATTGTTTGCCGAACATGGTTGCGTCAGCCAGCCGGGCTGGCCTAGTGCGACGTTTGGTGGATATTGCATCAGGCAGTAGGAGGGTTATACCCAAACATTTTGGATTGAAGGTGAAAAGTACCGCGATTTTGAAATGGGGGTCAGAATATACATGACTATAATTTTGCAGGTTATACGTTTCACTGAGTAGTAATTGCTTCTGTGGCTGTAATGAGGTTAATAGGTGCTTAATGTAACATGAAGTGTGGTTGTTATACATTTATTTTAATCTTTTATAACGTTAGCATCTCATCTCTTCATGAATAATTCTTCTGTACCTCGCTGATCGATTTTAATGAAATTTTGTGTGTGTTGCATCAGTCCCTGGATAGTTTGGACTTAAAACCAGATCTCGTACAGCGGTGTGTCAGGAAACTACTATTTTTGGATTTTGTAGTTGCGGATAAAATGTAATACCTATGCATATTTATATCCATAAAACTAAAAAGTTGAAATTGCGATATTTTTATAAAACCTGTTTCAGACCCAAATGAAAGAGTAATAATTTAGTCACGGTAAATGGTTTACTTTGAGTAAGTCATATATCGTTTTTAATGACTATAACATGTAATGCAATCCTATAACGATACTAGCGATGTCAGAATACCGATTAATAAAACTATGTTTTTAAATTTTTAAACCTTAAAGGTATATTCGAAACAGTGACTAGTACTTGCGTTAATTGGTGTAATAGATTGAATATTTGATTAAGCATTAAGCATTATAAATACGAATATATTTACCGCCAGGTTACAAAAGCTAGAAAACATTGAAAAATTGTCAAGGCTTTCGTCCACAAGGCTTTCGTACACTTTTTTAAAAACATATAATTTTTGATTACTCGAATATCTTTTATCGTAGCAATTGTACCTATACATTAATATATAAAAATCCTAGATAAACAATCCCATACAAAACTTACACTTAAAACTGTCCTCAGTTGCTTATAAGTAGTTATATGAACTATATAAACCTTCATTAATGCAAATTAAACCTTACCGCTTTAACTTTAAGTTGAATATACAAGGCTATCTACAAAAAGTAATAAAATTTTACGAGCAGAGTTCGAGATAGAATAAAGAATGAATGGAGTCGAATATTGTTTTTACAAATTTAAATGTAAGTTAATATTGAGACGTAATTATGTAGAGTTTTAAAAATGCATGTGAGTGTGTGTTATAAACACATATTTGCTTTTACTTTTACATGTAGGTATTTTACCAAGGTTGTGTCCTATGATGTTCAATAAGATGAAACTAATGTACTGCCATTATAATTTATATATTACGACAGCTCTTAAACAGATAGTAGACAATCTTTTATTATTTTACCAAACATAACAGTAGAACTTATTTAACAAAATAGACAAGACAAGTAAAACATTAGTAAAATAGCATGTTTTTAATACATAACAGTATATTACTGTTATGTATTAAAAACATTTAATACGCACGTAAATTATATTACGAGTATGTTTCATTGCTGTTCATATACTTGGCTGCCCGACTTTGAAATTATATATATTTGAACATTACGCGACTGATTTTACTTACAAATTAAAGTAACATAAAACAATAAAATGAGAGAGGAAATTATGATTTAAAACTTGAAAAATACGACATAATAAGATTTTTAATTTCCTTGAAATAAATTGAGTTAAATGCATAATCTTCTAAATCTATCTCATAATTTATGAGAGAGATTTAGAAGATTATGCATTTTTCAAGGATTTTAATATTTCCGGTATCTTTCTTTGTTATATAATGCAATCTTATCTTGATATATCTCTCGATAATAGATTTATAGTATTATTTACATGATTGTTATTTATTTTCTTAATATGGCACTTTGAAGAATATAAGCTGACCCCCAAAAATTATGATATGTGTTTTTGTTGTTGTGCTTGCTTGTGATCGTTGCTGTGCTATGACGGATATTCATTTTGCACATAGCACGGGATCTCGGGGAAAGCTGAAATCCAACATAAGTATGTAGATACATTTTATAAATAAGGAACATTTAAAAAAAAATTAAATGAATACTATTATGGTTTGTAATAAAACAAGACTAGTAATAAATGATTTGTACAATCGCATTATCATTTTAAACCAAATAAAATATATTTATTTTTAAAAAGTAACACCGTTTCTATTAGTAGTAGAACAGCGTCAACATGTAGCCCGGACTAATAAAGTGGAAATAAAATAGTATGATTAATGCGTTTAGTAAGTGTTCATTTAAATCAGCCGTGTTATATAGTCGCTCTCTGTTACGAAATAAACAAAAAAAATATTTTACTGTGAATCCTTGACGAATAATCAGTATTATAATATAATTTTAATGATAACATTATTGCTTACCGAAAATATGAAACACCGTCCTTTTTTAGTGTCCTGGAAATGACGAGTACTGCCGCATGTTTAATCTCGGAGCGATCGAACAATATACTAAATTAAATGAGCCCCCAAATGTTCAAGTGGGTGCTCATTTGGTGAGTACGTTTTTTGACGCTGATTGTGTATCTACGGTTTTTATATATCAATGTACCTACATCACTACTTGTGACAACTATCTAGGGTTACTGGTTATTTCCACTTAATTAATTTGTACATAAAGGTACTTGTATATAAGCAGATATATAATATACACCTACATGTACTATAATATACTTTAATAACGATGATGTCAATTTGTTCATTCTATTGTTCCGGAACCCTCATACTTACATATTACTAATAGCAACAACAGCACAATAGCTGATTACAATTGCTAATTAGTTATACCGACATCTGTTTACATCTTTGATAAAAAGTCTATATTTTGTCAAAATTATCATAATTATACTAATACGCACGCCACGTCACGTTTTCAACTGAAAACATGTTTTTAAACCCAAATATTATCAGTCAGTGTCTTAAATGTATTGATAAGTTAGTTGGTAAACATATATACATATTTTATTGACTATCAAAATTGAGCCTTACGTGTAAAACTTATAGTCAAAAATCGCTTGATATATAGTCGTTATAACCTTTTTAAATTTAAACTTTATTCCCTTGTAATAAGGAACTAGTGAAGGAGTAATAAGTAGTAACATTACATCATGAAGCAAGATCAAGGGTGAACAATAACATTAACCTTTTTTGTAAAATCCAGTTTACTAGGCTTTTGGAACTTATGGGAAGTCTATATTTTTCTTATGCCTACTAGCACATACTCCTATGAGCACAGGACATTTATCGAGGATTGAATATTGAAAGAGGCCTAGGAAATGCATAATAAAGGAGAGATCTTTAGCCTGATATTTTGACGATTTATTGCAGTTCCTCGTATAAAAGGTGACTTACGAAATGCATAAAAAGGAAAGGTCTTCTGTCTGACCGTTTTTATTATATCGAGCATTTAGTACTCACTTTTTGTCGTAGACAATGTCAGCATTTTTTGAAACAATTGAGTTTGTGAAGTGACACTTCATCACATCGAAACTTTTAGTTGTTTGATTAATTGATATCTCTGATCAACTTAGTTTCTTTACAAAGAAACTTTAGTAATAACTATCTGCACAAAATGTACTCGATTAGTCATAGCAACGTCCAAACTAACTTTCTAACGATCATCAATCTAACTGTAATGTTGCATCATACAATAAGAGGTTGTGTTTCGGCTTTTAGCAGGGTTATTACTGTGATCGCTCAACAAATCAAAATTATCAAAAGCCTCCAGAGCCTCTAATAGAGAAGAAGATATCAATGATAGAACTGACCACCATTTGCTATAATATAGTTTTTTTAGAAAGAGGCGCATTCAGGTCATCTCGTAAAAATCTACAAATAAAAAGTAGATATACGGTTAATTTATAAGGCTGGGGGAGTTTTAGGGACTCTGAATACTTTGTTGATAGTAAAGTAATTGTTGCAACATTGTCATAAACATGTTTTAGATAGATATCTAGACCACCATCTAAGTCAAATGTAAAATAACCATTCTTACAGTTTGTGACGATAGCATTTATCATTTGATAGTTTCGTCGTAAAAAATGTATTTTAATAAGTCCGCTAGCAGTCTCTCTTCTAAAACTAATATTTTCTCATAAATACACATTAAATGTGAAGATATTAGGATATTTTTGACGACCTCGATGGCGTAGTGGTTAGTGTAATCGACTGCCACGCCTGAGGTCGCGGGTTCGATTCCCGTACAAGTCAAACATTTGTGTGCATGAACATGGATGTTTGTCTTGGTCTGGGTGTTTCTATGTATAATATGTACGTATTTACAAAAAAAAAAGTATATGTGTATGTTTATCCATTGTCTAGTACCCATAGTACAAGCTCTGCTTAGTTTGGGTTAGATGGTGTTGTGTGTATGTGGTAGAATATTATATTATATTATTATTATATATACTTGTGGCCCAATCAAGCGTAAACTTGACACAAAAACATAACACATGAGGCACTTTTACACCGACATAATATGTTTTGGTGGGATTCAGTAGTCAGAAGCGTATAGTTGTAGTTGAAGAATAATATTAATTTATCAGAATATTTGATCAGTCTAACCTTGTAAACTGTCCTTACGCAAAGCTTATATAATCTATAACGTCAATAATGTTTTGATTCCGCTAAATAATTTATTTCAATGAAGCCTTTATTATCACATTATCTTCTGTTATTTTATCTTTTTAAACAGGTTATTATAATTTTCATATTTACTTACGTAATGTATATATATTTTTATGACATTAAATATGTGTAGATTATTATTTTACCGCTTAGCTTAGCTTGATATTATTCTTTTTTATACTACTAGGTTGATAACCACGACCTACCTTATGGTAAGCGGTTACTGTAGTCTATAATCGCACACAATGCCAGGGATATCACTTATGCCGATCTTACGAATGTGATGAAAGGTAAAGGTATGGGAGAGGTAGCCATGTGAGCCTTCTGACTTTAAACTCATCAGAGAAATTCCAGAACAATTTTGCTGCTTACGTCAGTTGCTTGTATGAGCGTAATACTTCCTCGGGCGAGCAGTTCCTTTCATACTAATGCCATATGATAGGCATAGCAGAATGTACTTTCATTAGATAATATGTAAAATCTTAAAAACATTTAGGTAATTAACGCATTAATTATTACTCTATTTATTACCTAAAATGTTGCGCAATACTATTTAAAATAACATTGAAGTAGTCTGGTAATATTTGTTGACTGTTGCATCAGTGTCAGATGATCAAAGATTCCCCTCTATGGGAGAGGCCCAAGATGATAAGAAAGCGTTTTTCCTTCTCTCCTTTCCTTCACTGTGACGTATATTGTGACGTAAGCAAGTACATATTCCGTGAGAATTTTTCCCAGCGGACGTATGAAGCTATGTTTTGTAAACTTCTCCTCGCGATATCCCAAACAATGTGTCCGGCAAATAAATAGCGGACATGTTACTCGCGTGTTTGTGATGTACCCACGGACAGACAGACTAAAGTATTATGTGTGTTTGTTCACCGTCGTCGTGTTGTTCAGGCAACAGAGATGAGAAACACTTGGACAGTATTTTCTTACATTAACTTCAGATTTCTGGATATTGAAGTAAAATCTAATCTAAAATAAATCTAATCAAAAATCTATCCTCAATATTGTTTCAGTTAAATACGTAGAGTATTTAACTGAAACAATATAGAGGATAGATTTTAGAAGCTGAAATGTACTAATGAATGATATTATGCTAGAGTATGATGCTAGGTAGCAAATGTTCACAGTTTCTGATATATACATATGTATATATAGAATTCACAGCTGAATTAAAGCAGGAGGCGGAGGCTTAAGGTATATACCTAGATTTCGTCAGCTACGTTTTAAGTCTCACGGAATAGAAGTGAACCTATTTCCAGATTACTGCTGCATTCTGCTACAGAAAATTTTCTAACAGAATAACTGAATAGAACTTGGACTGAAGAATTCAAGAATGAAACAAATCTAACATTTTAGCGCATAAAATTAATTTATATTTTTTACACTCTGAAGAGTAACCTAGTATTAAAATACTACACTAATACTAAAATAGTATAAAGACCATGTTTATTGCAATGAAAACAACGTCTATACCACTACTCGTCCTGTTCGATGGGTCAGCTATCATCTTTTCTATGATTTTATTCATTATAAACTACCTTCTGCAGTATTTCTCGAGCGCTATGACTTGTTTCTTTGATCGTTAAAATAGACGGTGACTTGCCTTGCCTTTATGACGATTGCCGAACACTAATAGTTACTAATTGATATCTAATAGATCATTTCTCTTTAACGACAGTAAATAACGACTTAAAAATCTAGTACAAAATGACTTCAATACACTATCTAGTAACGAATCAATGCATATTGAATTGAATACAATATCTCTGCAGTTTTTCAATCAAGAACTTCGCGCATATTGCACGTGGCCGACCAATTATCCTTTACGCGGATGTGTTACGTGATTCTGATGTAACGAACCGGACTCGAGCCCGCTGTGCTGCCACACATACACACATAAGCCGTACCGACCTACTGAGGCATCATGTAGCCGGACTTATAGTCCAGTGACTTGTGTAAGGTTTTTAAACTAATAAGATAGTTATCTTGCATACGGTTGCATAGTGAACGGTTAACTTGGCTTATGAACTCCTGTAATGGCAGGGCCATTATTTGGTCATCGCTGACCTTCCAAAATAGAAGACAATCTGCTTATGATGCAAGTTACTGGTCTACTACTGACAGTAGGCATATATAGCACTTCCGTAAGGAACGTGGAAACCCTACAATAAGAATACAACAATAGGTTGTTTGGTTGCTATCTTCTATATAGTAGAGGTATCTCCTCTACGGGGTCCTAGGTTTGAGTGAAGCTCCCGCTGTGTAACCTCTCTTGTATTGTCTTCTTAACTCTCTTTTGTACATTTTTTGTAAGTACAACCTATGTGGCAAACTAGCATACCGATGGTACGGTACCGTTAACGTTCCTACCTATTACCGTAGTCTATCGAAACATGTTACGGCCTGGATATCGTTCGCGTGTTGTTGACCTTGCATGTAACTTTTTATGCCTTTCTCAAAGAACCCCATGCTAAAGTTGCTAAAGAAACCAAATTTGAAGAGATCATTCGACAACCTTGTTGTTGATCGGTATTAATTCCTACAGTTCCATAGGTAGCTTCGCTTGATAGGTACGTGGTTATTTTGGTTCTAAGGATCGGTGTAAATTGATAAGAAGCGTAGAATTTAAAATGGCTACCACAAAAACACAGCTCTATCTATCCTTTTAGCAGACATAGTTTTATGTTAGTTATTATTCTACTCCGTGCAGATTTTAATTTAGTTTTTGGTTAAAGTTTGATTGTTGTTTTTGTTATACAAAACTCAATTAAAACTAGTTTTTGTGTGTAAATTCAGTTTTGAAAGTTTACATAGGCTATGTAATTAGATTTCGAATAGTTGGCTGGTTTTTGAGAACTGTCTGAAAATAATGTATCTAACAATAAATGTTTCAGCTTTGCTACGTAGAAGTCAAATAAAGTACGCATCACCATCATCAAGCTACAATAGTCTACTGCTGGACACAGCCTTCCCCTAATGAGCCCTGTCTTCAGCTTACCGCATCCAGCATCTGCCTGCAGTCTTTTGCAGATCGTCATCCCACCTCGTCGGAGGGCATTCTACACTACGTTACGTAAAGAAAAGAAAGAAGAAAGAAAGAAAGAAAAATATTTATTTTGGCACACAAAAGGGCACACGCTAAACATGAAGAAATAAAAAGAAATATTAATATAAAATAAATAAAAAACAGAACAATAATAAATCTAGAAAAATATAACAAATATTAAAACTATGATTTCATTTCTGCTCACTCACACACCTTTCGCCTAACTAAACGGAAGTCGGAAACTGCCTCCATTTAAGTCAAGGCTAGTATTGTCAGTGAGCAGGCGATACAAATAATAATAGATACATATTTTAAATTATTTTAAGTTTAACTTAAGTTTAAAAGTAATGGATAAGTGTGTTCTATCAGTGCCAAAATTTTGACATTACTCAGCGTACGTTGCGATTGTTAAATCGCAGCACTGCTGGTATTCTGCGAAATCCAATGTAGTGACGCCGGCGCCTAGTGTCTAAACATAAATTTATAATTTATTTATTTTATTTATTTATAGGTTCACCTACAATTGTTACACATTTTTTACAAGTAATACATTCATAACAAATAAGGTATGGGTGCACAATATCAATCGGTAAACACAGCATTTACGAACAACATTCGGATTTAAGTATTAACTCAGATCAGATTATAAGAAAATAATGATGTTACAATATTTCAGTGAAATTTTGGTAATTAAAAATAAAATAAAATTAATCAAAAAATATATATTTAAAATAAAATAAAATTAATAAAAAATAAAATAATATACTTATCCCCTTTGAATATATGTAAATATACGTGTAAATAAGATATAAACATAATTACTAAATAGTGTAAAAACGTGTGGAGTAAGAACAGAAAAGTGAACATTTGAGTGTATTTTAAAGTACATACATATGTATATTCAAAGGGGTAGGCAAAGTTGTTTAAAAGTTTGTTGTGTTTTGTGTTAGCAATGTATTAGGTCACAAGTTACAGGGGCGAGGTTATAGTTGACTACTGGCCACATTTTCAGTCTTCATGTGCCATTGAGAATTTTCTAACATAAAGTCTAATAATTTGATCGACCTGGGGATTGAGCATAGGACGTCACGACGGGACGGACGCAAGGAAGTGTGCGTCATTATACAATGAAACTGGTGAAACGGCCAGAGTCATTATTTTCAGAATAAATTAATCAGTTTACGTATTAATTTTCAACCACATACATATAACTGGATTTGCTAAATGACATACTAAAATTCTGATAGAATTTGAATTCAGTTCGTTAACTAGCTAATGATGTATTTTATACAAAAACAACACGTTGGTTAGAAGACTAGTTATAATTACGTGTTAAAAGCAATATCGAACCTCGGTGAACAAATCATTGATATCACACAACCACCATTTTTTTGCGTCGGCGCAGCTTGGTCAACATTTATGCAATATATTGCATAAATGTTTACCTAACCTATAGGTTATGGATTAATTCTCTAACCATAATTCTGATGCATTTATCTCTTTTTAAGGGTTTAGGGTCTAAGAAATTTTTCTTTTATTTATAAAGCCTGCACATTCTCTAGTCGGTAGATTTTTACATCCACATATTGCTAGATATGATTTAGGTCACATTGACTTCATTCTGCTACTGAACATTCAATTATACAAAAGAAAATCAATAACAATTTACCCGACTCAGGAATGGAACCTGAGACAATATTTTAAATCTATATTCAAATATTTACAGCCCAACCACGTTAGTGGATGTTACGTGCGTCAACGATACGGATTTGCAGAGACTATTATTCTACTATATTTAACATCTGGTCGTAAGCTAATGACTAACAGCTTTGGACCTGGTCATTACCCGTAAACTGGTGACGTCAGAAGAACCCACTACCTATTCAGAACTATAGGGAAATGTTTGTTACTAAACAGACCATGACTTTGTAAAATATCGAGCAGAAGGAAAATTTATACTAGTTTATCCTACCTAACTTATATTAACTGGTATTATGAAATAGGATTGTCGAAGGAAAATAACAACTGATGGTTCCATTAATATTGTCTCGTAAGCTACAGTTTATGCTTACGTTAATCGTCAATATATGTATAGGTCTATAGTTCGATCTTCGGGTAAAAGGGAATTTCCAGACTTGAAGTAACTGTTTCTGGATCAGACAATTTTTTGTCCCGTGTTGAGATCGAACAAACAATACTGTGACCAGTGTGATGACCAGTTAAATTACTACTCCAACCTCGTATTCGATCACTATTGTCTGCTGTACGCACGCAAGGCAGCCCTTTGATACGTAGAATTTACAATAAACATATATTGATATAAAACGTTATATACGTACACATCTCTATAATATTTTTTTTGGTATAGTTAGGTACCTACATAAATACATGGTCTCATGCATATATCCCCAAAATGTGGCAGAAGGAATCTTGGCAGCTTCAGTTTTAGTTCTCATATCATAGAGGGCAACTCTATTGGCGTCTATGTGGCTTAGTTGTGGACTCCGTGCTACTCCTGACTGTTTGGTGGCAAAGAAACCCATTAGCCCTGCCTGGGAATCAAAGTAGAGATCTCATGCACACTCACGTTCATAACCGCTGTGCCAGCGAGGCAGTCATGATGCAATTAAATGGGTAAATTAGCTAGATATATAAAAAGCCGTCATACTTAATCATTGTAGAGGTTATATTAGACATGCTATTATTAATTCTCAGAACATATGGTAACGTAAAATAATTGCATTTTAGCAAATGATATAATTGCACACAACATGAGTCACTTGTGCAGTTTCTCTTGGTAGTCGAGCTAATCTGTTATTATTGAACAAAGCCGACGAGTAAGGCGTAGTGCATGATGCCGCACTTGACCTACTATATGTAGAATTTTCCATTATTGAAATGGTAGTGGTCTAAAACGTCCAAGTTCACGCACACATCAATTTTAATGCTATGACGGTCTCAGTTGTGCATGGTGATGGTACGATGGCAGCTGCTGTGCCTGAGGTCTTTGGTTCAAAACCCGAGTATGTATTATTAAGTTATCCCGTTAAGAAAGTTTCGGTGGCATCTTTAGGAACTGTACCTGGTAGACTGCAATAGATTTGCCTTACACTACATGAGAAGTAAAACAATAGCTGGCTAAATATGAATGCCTCTAGCTACCATTTTGGGGAAATATGAATGAAAAATGAATAATATATTAAGTGTTGTGTAGCTAATGGTAAGAGTGATCCTTTTTTCGTTAGATTCAAAGAATAGGCTCACATTAATAATGACATTTAAACGTGGCAAAGCTATTTTCCTTGTAAAACCTACATATATGCTTTAAACGATATGAGCCAACATTTCTTTACCTTTGCTTAAATAATCGAGGCACTCATAGCCAGTTGCACTCACTGATCGGTAAACGATTAGCGAGGTTAAGCAACGTTGGGTGCGGTTAGTCTATAGATGGGTGAACGCTTAGTGGTATTTCATCTGAGCGTCTCCGTGCTTCGGAGGTCACGTAGAATGTCGATCCCGTTTGTTGTCAAATTGACAGCAGTCGTTAAGTCATGACAGAGGACTAAGGGCGGCATGAACAACTCTTGACAACATGTTGGCCACTAACCACACGAAAAGAAGAATAAGCTTAAAAAAACTATAGCACTAAGTATAATTCCCGTATTGTTAGGGACTTCACACTAACATTGAAAATACAAAGACCACCATTATTTGTGTGATCCACTCTTGAACAGATAAACTTAAACTAAAACATTAATCTATTATTTACACAAATTTGACACTTACGGAAGTCAAATTCGCGACCTCAAGGCCAAAAGGTGGCAAATTTCGCGTCTGCTCAGCATTAAATATTTACAATATAAGTTATATAATAATGTATAATACAATATAAAAGTCAGTCCAAATGGTACAAGTCGCCTTCGTTGAAGCCTATTAGGTAAGAGATCAAAACACAAATTATCGTAACACCGATAATTTCGCAAATGAGTTTAGAACCTTTGTTAAACAAATATAACACCTTTATTTTTGTTTAAGATAAACATAATTAAGAGCTTATTTTTGCACCTGTTTTAACTACGAGTAATAATAATAATAATAATAATAATATTCTATATATTGTTAGTATATTGTTTATTGAGAACTATGACCTTTAAGTGACCGAATGTTAGTACACTGCTAAATAAATGAGGTGTGATGATTCGGTATTTTATTTTAACCTACATCGGTGACAAAAAGGTATACGCAAAGCGGAGATCGTGTGGATTAAAAGGAAAGGAGTCTGAAGACTGGGTCCCGAAGGCTCCCGAAATTCATAGATAGGTGTGTAAGATTTTGGTACAAAGTCTCTTAGTTTTCAAGGTCGTTAAAGATAGAGTTGCTTAGCATAGAGAGCAGCGACTATGGTCCTCAGGATGCTAGTCATATTTGTCAATGGCGCTGGAGATCCTGGTGTTACAAGTGTCGATGTTTAACAGTAACAGTAGGCTAATATCAGTAGTCCGATGATCAGACTTACTTGGCTTTGTCATCTTAGAAGCTCGGCACTACCCGAAAATTAGATGTGTTTCTTCTAAGTTGACCAGTTGAGCTATTAACAGCTTGATCGCTTCGGAATAAAGTAAATTATGTCATTAATAGACTGAACATTGTGTACAAAGTCTTATTTTCAAGTGATACAATTGTCTACGGCATGACCATTTTTTCCGTGTATCGCACGCTCGACCACAGCCCACGGCTCGATCAAAGCGACCGAGCCAATTAAATCATATCTTAAATATCTAATATTAGATAGAAGTTTTTGTATGCCTAGGCCTATGAACTGTGGAAGAATACAAACGTCTCATTTTCCTGTAATTGTCCCTCCATTTCATACATACTTCGGAGACCGTTAATATTATATTGCATAACAAATACCAATAGGTATTATTTACCAGTCAAACTTTTGGTGGTCCAGAGATACATCGATTAGGAGCGTGTTTAGTCTGTTTAACTTTAATATACCTAATTTTATATATACTTAAAACTTTTATGCTTAATGATGTACCTTTGCAGATGTCACCATCTGCAAAGGTACATCATTAAGCATAAAAGCTCACGCTTTTAAAGGTGCTGACGTTCTTTTCTTTTAGTGTTTACTAAAACGGACTAATAGACAAGATGGTAGTGCATGTGTGAAATTGCGTTCAAATTATATTTGAATGTATGTATTGACGACATATATGTACATGGGTGCTTATAATGCATTCCTGGTCGCATAAAATAGATTTGTGTATACGAATATTATTCGAATGCAATTATGGATATCACTTGACCGTTGACTGCGACAAATGATATATTATAATTATTATGCAACCAATGTAGGATGATATGATTATGGAGAATATGTGGTATCCACAATTTGCTGTTCTGATTTTAGTTCTCAACGACGTTTCTGTTGTCTAAAAACTGCTAGTAAATTTGAATATCATGGAATTCGATGATTTACTTACAACATTTTTTATTTAAACAGTTAGATTAAACTACAGACTACAATCATGTCTTGTCTTGATTATTTATGTACATGTAAGTGGATGCTCCTATTTACCATACTGCTGCTTTAGAGGCTACCATCAAATTTTATTAAATGCTTGCGTATGTTCAGTAGTAGTTCATGGAGAAATGGTTGCAGCACCTTATCTTATCTTATCTTGTTACGGGGGCCAGTCAGTGTGGACCGGCGACATTTCGACCCAGTGGGATCTTTTGTGTCGGCCCCGAGATCTATACCTTAGCTATCTCCCTATAAATGTACTGCATCAATCGCAGCGTACACTTCAGAGGGAGAAGCCTGAAGTGCTCAGGGCTCGGATATGCCAACCCCATCAGACCCATCCTTAGTCCAGCCAACGCGTCACATTCACACAGTATGTGTAATATGGACTCGTCCCGCTCACCACAGACTCTGCAGATCAAATTGATTGTCAAACTCAATCTGCACAGGAAGTCATTGGTGCCAAAGTGACCAGTAAACGCTCCTGTGAGCAGGCGTATTTGGCCCTTGTTGTACCCGCACAACTTCCGGGTGAAGCCCGTGGCTCTGTTTGCAATGAATTTCTTGGAGTGTTCCAGACCCCTAAGGGCCATCCACTCCCGCCTGTGTTTATCATTGCCATGTGCATTTATAGCTGCCTTGACGGTACTCTCAGAGAGTCCTACAAATGGCTCGGGGCCAACAAATAGTTGCTCCGAGCCCTTCCTGGCCAATTCGTCAGCCTCCTCATTACCCTGCACACCTGCATGCCCCGGCACCCACACAAGCCTGACTGTGTTTTTCCTGCCAAGTTTGTTAAGGGCTTTAACACAGTTCAGGACCAGTCCGGAATCCACCCTACAGGAGTTCAGAGCCTTAAGAGCAGCTTGACTGTCACTGAGACTGACTGTCAGTGACATTTTTGTTGATATTCTCCTGCGCGCAGGCAATTATAGCATAGGTTTCCGCCTGGAAGACCGTTGCATATTTGCCCATGCTTTGGCTCACCTTACAGTCGTTGGCATAAATACCAGCGCCTGATCCTGATTCCATTTTGGAACCATCGGTGTACCAGATGAGACAACCCTTGTTAGGGGATTGTAGACCTTGTCTCCATTCCTCCCTTGTGGGGACCTTTATTATAAAATTCTTTTTGAATATGTGCATTGGTTGCATTTTGTCGCATTCCATGCTCATAATCACTTTGAGATCCTTTGAAATCTCCAGTTTTGTGTGTCGAGTTACCGGCATGTTGACGCTCCACAGCCCATGCATAGACAGTCTATGTAGCGCCTTCAACGCTTCCAACACCACAACAATGTGTAGCGGCGTTAGGTCCAGCAGGATCTCTAACGCAGCCGTTGGCGTAGACGGGAACGCCCCTGTTATAGCCATGCAGGCCAATTGCTGCACCTTAGACAGCGCTTTCCTTGCAGCACCTTACAGCTCTTATGATTTGTAAACAAAAACTTGGCGATTAAAAAGAGTAGCCATGTGTTTCTTGCGCGTTCTTCTCATGACACACACTTGCTTTGCTGAACGTGGCAATAAATGTAAATTACCAGAAAAAATGTAGTGTAACTTTGACTTTCGTAAGTGTTACCTTGTAACCTTATCTGAATAAACTCATTTTGAATTTGAAAAAAAATTACCTGCTGTCAATATTACACGTGAATATAATACATTTATTTTGTGTCACCATAAACACGTTAGACCTCACTGTTACGTCGTACGTTTTATATTTTGACATAAAACACAAACCATGCCTGCTTTCTTTTCCAACATGCTAAAACAGACATGTTTTCCAAACGCCATACGAAATTTAACAGAAGCATGTCAAAAGTGGCATCGTAACAAGCTGCTAAAAACGTGTGTCAATATTTTGCACCGGCGCAGGCGGTGGCGCGGCGCTTGCGCATGTTTTCTTCCACCGCGGCACTGGAGAGATGGACCATTACGAAATGTTTTAAAAATCTAAATATACAGTCATGTAAATATTTAGTAATGCTAGCAACATAGTTTTCGATTGTAAATAATTATGTACCCTTGCAAAAAGTACTATATTGCTATATTTCAAGAGGAAGGAAAACAAAAATCGGGCATTGGCCTCATTTAAAAAATCTGTTAACTCACTGACAAGAAGGACCTGAAAATCCTTACTAAAATTATAAATGCCAATGTGAGTTTGTTTGATTGTTACGCTTTCAGTACTTCTTGAAGGACGTTAGTAGGAATTATTACTAAATTCATCCTGTAAAAAGTGGCGAGCGAAACCGCGGCCAAAATCTAGTATAATATAAATTTATTCGATTTTCTATTCTGTAGATTAATCTGCACTAGGTTTTAAGGGTTATGCCATACTCTTTTCTTGTTGGTAACTGGATTCAGTGACCAGACTATGACTTGCAACCGTAGAGAATTTTCGATTTTTGAGAATTTTAGAATTTTCTATGCCTACCGCACGGTCGCCATCCCGCTCCAATACCTCATCTTACCTGTATTCTTTTCGCTGCTTAGCAACAGAGTGTAGATCAAAATAGTTATCGATGGTAATAAGTTCTTGTTGAGTCATCTTTGTCTACGTTCAAGAAAGTTCTAAAACTGACATGCTAGACTTTAGTTACAAAAATTCAGTTTACTTTTGACCTTGGAGAACCGTAATAAATTGTTACTGGGTACATAATGGTTTTTAGTTTCAATACGAATATGACAGTATTTGATTTATTTTAATACCTACTAAGATTGTTTATGTCTGGTGTCAGGCTATGAGTCAGCAAGTAACTTGCTAATATACCGTTTATTTTTGTAGTTACATTATATTTCATTAATATTTTAGCGATTGGTCTGACTTGGCACAAAATTAGAAGGAATGGCTTTGGGTCGCTGAGCCAGCGAAGTATGTTAGTAAAGTTTTAGCGAATGATTCTTCAAAAGAATTGATTGTTATGCCACAAAGATATCAAACATCCATACGGAGAAGTTAAGATAGCATAGGATAAAGAAAAATATGTAAGCTGCTTAAATTCCTTTTTCTGGTCAATGTTTCTATTCGTATACTGGTTTCCTGTAAAAGGGTGATACTTCTACCAACAAGATTGAGCTGTCACTAAATAATTTACTTTTCGATATACCTACTTAAGTCTATTTCTATTCAAAAATCCTTAAGGCTTCCCGAAGTTTTTTCCGACATTACGTTGTTAAGCGGAAAGTGTCAACTGGCCGGTTGACACGTTTCGACTGAAACCAAAACCAACTGAAACATCGATAAATAAATAGGTATTTATACCGTTAAATACGTACCAACATTTAGACCCTTTTTCTACAGAGCACACAGACAAAAAACTATATAGCAGTTTAATTTCAATGAATAATATTCGCGTAAATAGAAGACAAAAAACTGTTAAATACACGAATTGTTATTCCGAGTATGGGTGTTTTTCGTGTCCGTTGTTTAAATGTTTGTAAAGCTCCCATAATACAGAAGACCTAGTAAGAAAGTAACATATTAATAGGGAAAAAAAGAGAGAAGAGTTGTCTAATATCTTAATTCCACAATATAAGCCCTAAGTAATAAAATATTAATTACTAGTAAGTGCGTGACTTTGTCAGGCTGTCAGTATACGTTAATGACTTAAGCATTTATAGTAAACGCATATAAATGCGCAAAATGCATAATTGCAGCGAAGCCGCACAGGCGAGTCTGATCCGCGCCTAGACCGCGCTTACTCCACGACGCTAAGTGGATTATAGCGTGTAAGCATGCGTCTGCTGACTATACAAGTATTATTTTAATATATTATACTACACTCCTCTGTTACACTACTTCTAGTACACATACATATGTAGTATACATCTTGCCCTCTTTTCCCTTCTAAATTTTATTAGGCTACCCGGCGCAGGACTCTGCTCTCTCTCTTAGCCCAGTGCAAGTTGGTAGATTTCACTCAACTTTGAGAACTTTATGGAAGACTAGATGTGCCAGTATTCCCTTGATGTTTTCCTTCATAGTTCATTTTGTTTCTTCTTTGTTGTCAATTTTTACTACAGTTAATAATCTCACCAAACCACGCATAAGGCATGCTAATGCTAGATAGAACATTTTAAATAATCATTGTGCATACATTTAATATTTTAATATAAATATACCACCAGATGTTCTATCTCTGTTTATTCTTCATACTTCAATGATTATATACATAGATAGTAAACACGCAGAATTAAACAAATTTTCAGAAGTATTTTACGTATGTGTCACAATCTTTGTTTGGTCTAGGTTCAAAGCTCAAGCAAAGTAAGTCTACATTTTCGACCAATAACAGAACGTGGTAGACGGCTATGTGAATAGTGAAATGTGAACATCATGATCTGACTATCATCTTAGGATTAGCAACCGTGATGTAATTTTATACCTCGCTAGGCACCTTAAAACAAATATTATGCTAAATAATATTCTGTAAGTGTTTCGACACCACAGAGTGTAACAAAGAAAGAAACAATAACACCAGAAAAACGGTACGCGCCGCCGGAACAATATGTAAATTGCGACGAAATTTACACAAAAACATAAATATACATACAGTACAAATCTAAATAATACTGCAGCAATGAACGTCGTTCGTCTCTCAAGGTTCCGTACAAAACAATTAAGAACGGGTGCTTTTGGTTCTTAAAAGACCA
Organism: Catocala fraxini; assembly: GCA_930367265.1. NCBI lineage: Eukaryota > Metazoa > Arthropoda > Insecta > Lepidoptera > Erebidae > Catocala > Catocala fraxini. Next base: position 24,710,314 of record OV884042.1, on the reverse strand, counting down.
TTCTTCATTTAGGGATAAACCTCGTGTCGCAGTAAAGTTATAAGCTTTGAAACAAAAGATACAAAGATCATTCGGATTCTGAATAATTATCTGTAGACGCGGCAAATTCACCATTTGAAACATTACGCTATTGTCGATGATAACGTTCTAGGTTGGATACCTGTATTAAGTAAATATATTTGCGGTTTCGACTGGAAATCCACAGTAGAACACTAAATCTGTGAAAACACGCCTATTCTATATTATTATTTTATATGTGCCACGCCTGAGGTCGCGGGTTCGATTCCCGCACAAGTCAAACATTTGTGTGCATGAACATGGATTTTTGTCTTGGTCTGGGTGTTTCTATGTATAATATGTATGTATTTACAAAAAAAAAAGTATATATGTATGTTTATCCATTGTCTAGTACCCATAGTACAAGCTCTGCTTAGTTTGGGCTAGATGGTGTTGCGTGTATGTGATAGAATATTATATTAATATTATATTATTATCCGGCACATAGCTGCGGAAATGTTGGTGTTCTACACTTCTGCCTATTCCTTCAAGTACGTGTATGCTTGACGCTATACTATCCTAACTAATATTTGAAAAGCGAACGTGAGTTTGTTTATTTCTATGTTTGTTTGTTACGCTTTCATGCCTTAATTACTGAACCGATCATCATGAAATTTCACATACATGTTGTCAGGGGTACAGAATAGGACAATAGGCTACCTTTCATCCAGCAACTAGTATTGTTACAAACATAACATAACTACATTTACGCTCGCGCCGTTTGCTCGCGGCGCCAGCGCCGACTGTACGCACGTGCACCGCACAATTCGCTTTTACTTGTCAGGCCATTTCTACACTCAATGCTCTGATCGCGTACCAACCAAGTGTTGACTTATTAACCTCTGAATCTTCTTCGAAGAGGTTAATGAAAACACTTTGTGGGTGTGTGTCAGTCTGTTAGTGATAGTTTGTTAGTGACAGGCATAGCTCCGGAACCACCTTGGGGTCATACCACGTTCGAGTTTGAATATGAGCTCTGTGGGTCAAAAGACTCCTGAGATATAGGGGTCACAAGGTCATATGTATTTTAATTGGCAAAATGGCTTCATTTACATATATGCAGAGTGGTGGTGTGCTGATTCGAGTTGGTTGCTGCTGTTTTCTGTCGGGTTTTGTCTTGTTCTGCGTTTTGTAACGCAACATGCCCAACAGTGGACATGATGCCCAACAATGGACTTGATACACAACAGTGGGCATAATGCCTAATAGTTGGTATGACGCCTAACAGTGGGCAAGATGCCCAAAAGTGGACATGAGGCCCAACTGTGGGCATCATACCTAGCAGTTGATTGAAAAGTACGTTAATTATTTATTATTAAAACATGTACATACTATATAATTATATACAACATTAACCTAAGTAAATGCTTAAATATAATTTAAACAAGGTCACATGATGTCGAAGAGGTTGAATCCTGTGTTTTTACACGCATCTTGTTTTTTAATCGAATGTGTCAATTTTTAAAGTTACGCTATAAATTTTTAAATAATTAGTTTTATTAATGAATAAGTTTTCTGAATACTAATTCATATTGTAATTTTATCGTTTTTATTAATATCCTTAATTGTTAATTAACTAGAATAAATTGTGATGTATTATATTATTATTATAGTTGAAATTTTCTATAATCTATTAACATGGCTTCTAATTATTAGTATATTTATTGATTGTGTTATTATTTTGAATTGGTTATTATTTGTTTATTCATTTTAATGCATATGTGTATTTATTTTTCTTGTCCATGTAACAATGTGTTATTGTTAAACCTGACTCTCTGGACGTGTTGGGAAATCAACCTGTTAGTCCAGAGAGTAACTGTTATAAAATAAATAAATAAATAAGCGAAGCCGCGGGCAAAATCTAGTAATTAATACACAGTATAAAGGTTCCAACAGTTGCTAACTGAACCCTAAGTCCACGTTTAGTTGGAGCGGAACACTCGACAGGGTTGGCAGTTGTTACTTTTGTACGGCGTATAATTAAATATTATTACCGCGAGGCATTGTGTTCGATCCCGTGCGAGGCTATTGTGCTCGGCTTTCTTTTTTCACTTTATGGTTGTCGCTGCTAAATGGATTTGTGATTGATAAGTAAATGTTTAATAACGGCGTCAGCTGCTGCATAGTTTAACTGAACATTCGGCTCAGCAATAAACCTGTTCACTTGAGTACAATTTGTAACAAAGAGATTCTTGACTTAACATGGCCATATTAGAATATCAACCCCCGCCGTTGGCTATTGCAGCCAAAAAAAAATCCGGTGTAGGCTTCCTTTTTATATAACAAAGATAGCAAGAATGCATGTGGCTTGTAGCCTTTGATCGTTTAATCGCCTACTGAATTGGTGGTAACATTCATACTCAGCTGACACTTTCTTTCTTTTCGTGTGATTTGTGGCCAAGAGTTATTCAGGCCGATATGGCTTAACGACTGCTGTCAATTTGACAACAACCGGGACCGAGTTTTTACGTGCCCTCCGAAGCACGGAGACGCTTAGATGAAATACCACTAAGCGTTCACCCATCTATAGACTCACCGCACCTAACGTTGCTTAACCTCGCTAATCGTTTACCGATCAGTGAGTAAGTAGCAACTGGCTATGAGCGCCTCCAGGCTCCAACAGACACACTTGACACTAGAGAGAAAGTATTAGGATGGAAGAAAATGTATGAGACTGAAAAGGTATATGTTTTACTTACCAGGCGAGAAGCAGTAAGTGTTAGTACTCGTATTTTGTATAAGGAGGTACCTATCAGGGCGAGCCGGCTTTCTTTTTCTCTCTGTTTTTATACTAATATAAAGGGCTTCTTCCACTCTAAGTAATGTCTACTCTACTCTAATAATAAACAGAAAGAACACCTTGACTCGGAACAACTGTGTGTCGTGTGGTGTACCGGGCATCAGACCCACACCATTTGATGCAGCAGCAGTACAGAGGCGACCACTTGAATCACTAAGCCATCCGTGCAGTCCATTTAGTAGTGACGGTAGATTGGCATCGCTGAGCTCTTCCCCTCATGTAACCTGCTGGGAGGACTGTGTGTCTCGTTATTTTTACGAAAACGGCTGACATCCATGAAGGCCTGATGTCATGCCCTTTGCTCTAGGTATCAGCAAAGTGACTCCAATTTTTTACTCTGGGTAGGCTCGCCTCTAAACTGATGCTAAGCGACGATGTGATCGACGATAGAACACGCTTGCCTAGAAGACACCACTCGCGACTTGAATACGCCCAGATTTTACTCATCTAAAAAACAGACAAAGTATATATTTGGAATATCAACCATAATGCGTATATGTGGTTAGCCACCATGTACCTGTCCTCTTTTGCGAAGTCGACAAAGCAGAAGCGATAACCCTGGTTTTTCAAGCTACTATATGTGATAGCAAGCGATTACAGTAACAGCTTACCATCAGAGCCTTATGCTCATTTGCAACGTAAGTAAAAAGATATCCATCACGTAGCAACATCCAAGTATACAGGAAAATATGTGTTTTCTTATTTTGCTTGTATTTTCTTTATTTTTGGATGTGTACACGGTATCTCTTGAGTGACGTGGGATCTTTTTTGTATCGGTATAAAACATTCCTTTTTTATTTTACTTAATTTCTGTTTTTTGCAACATTTACAGCTAATAATATAATTAATTTAACCAATAGTTGTATCCAGCATATAACTGTTTAGATAAAATAAGTAATAACTAATAAGTGTAAAAGTAACCATAGATACAACTCACTCATGAAATGGTCATGGGCATGTGGGAGTCGAACCTATATACTACGGTGAATAACGAGCAACAACACTATTTTGACTGGTGGTTATTTTATTCTACGTTTGCGTTTTATCATAGAATTGCATAAGATTTATTTTCCAGCCAAATAGTGTTATATACCTTCTGCCCAGCGTCATTTTGAGCAATTTTACACTTAATACGAAACAATATGTGTGTCATTCACATGTCACCTCATTTCAGCCTCGGTGGTGCAGTCGTAGCAAATTTTTCGGTGTCGATTCCCAAATCAAACAATGTTATTAAGTTTTTATTGTCATAAAATTCAGCTTTAACACAAATGACTCTGAAAATTGCTGGCCCATAAGCCACATTCCCCATTTTGAAAGACCTGGAATAATAGCTGGCCTTATGTTGGTGCAATACATCTCTGCTTACTTCTTCGGAAATATAAATCCATATACAGCCTTGGCCAAAAGTATTAGGCACCCCCAATATAGTTATCACACACCTGTGCTATTTGAACAATTAAACAATATTCTATAGAACTGCGATACCGGTGTCATAAAACACTATTTAAGACTATAGGCGGCATTTTTTAAGCAGTCGTAAAACATCTGGTGCGTCAATAATAAAATTTTATTTTTTCCAAAATTTATTTTTAATTTTTCGTCAGTTACCATTTGGAAGTCTTAGTGTAAAGACAGTGCATTTGTGGTTTTGTGAATTAATTGAGAAGAAATTCATTTGAAAATGCCAAAACGAAACGAAATTAGTATTGAAAATCGTGTAAAAATTCAACTTTTACATGAGCAAAGCAAGACTCAAAAAGAAATCGCGAAGTTGGTGAAATGTTCGCGATGCGCCGTTCAATCTGCTATCAAACGTTTTGTTGAGACTGGCTCTCATGCAAATAAACCAAGAACAGGCAGAAAACGCGAGACTACTAGCCGTCAGGACAGAAAACTTATCCGAGAGTCTGTGAAAGATAGAAAAAAAACTTCTTCGGAGCTTGCTGTGGCTTTAACTGAAGAGACTGGACATCCCATAAGCGCACGAACTGCAAGACGAAGGCTAGTAGAAGCCGGCTTAAAAGGTTGCAAAGCTAGGAAGAAGCCGTGGCTATCCGCAGACAATAAAAGAAAACGACTTGATTGGGCTCTGAGACACCAACATTTCACAGAAGAGGATTGGTCTAATGTGCTGTGGTCTGACGAATCAAACTTTGAGGTAAGTTTTTTTAGTGAAGTCTATACCACAATTACAACGATCATTGTTGTGTTTGTCTTCAAACTCAAATGTTATAAAAGTTTGTAAAGTGTGCTTTTTTTTGGAATCTACAGGTATTTGGAACACCAGGTGTGACGTTTGTGAGGCGACGCAAAGGCGAAGAATATCACCCAGATTGCGTAGTACCAACTATAAAACACGGCGGAGGCAGTGTAATGATTTGGGGTTGCATGGCTGCGGATGGAGTCGGCAAAATGTTTGTTTGCGAAGGTCGCATGAACAGTGAAAAATACATTAATGTACTGGAAACTGCTCTCGTACCTTCGCTTTCGTGTATTTTTGGTGACACTAACTTAAATGGTGTGAAATTCCAACAAGACAATGCTCCGTGTCACAAGTCAGCTACTACGATGCGCTGGTTTACTAAAAATTGTATTGATCTGTTAGATTGGCCTGCCCAGTCCCCGGATCTAAATCCTATTGAACATTTGTGGAGTATTTTGAAGAGAAAAATAAAAGAGCACTCGATAACATCAAAAACTGCTTTAAAAAACGCGTTAGTGCAAGAATGGGATGCAATTTCTCCAGAGGAATGTGCGAAACTTGTACGTAGTATGCCCCACAGAGTTGCTGCTGTCATAAAATCAAAGGTTGGCCCAACAAAATATTGATGTTTTTACAATATTCTAATGGAAATAAAGTACTTTAATCATTATAATTAGTTTTATTTCTCTCTAAGCTTGAAATATGCAGTAATTTATAGGGTGCCTAATACTTTTGGCCAAGGCTGTAAGTACTAACATTCATAGCCTGTTAAATTCATTATCTTTCCTTCCCAGTCGCGTAATGAAACAACATCCGATCTCATATTCGAGCAATCTTTAATATGTTGGTAGGTTCTCGTTTTATTACTCATACGAATTCATCGCCGGCTCATTGGTGCTGCAATAAAGACCGGCATTAGTTCGACTCCCTGTCAAGCTACAATGAGGTAATATCGTAATACAAGCCCCCGTCGACGCGGTATACAATTGTGACTTATCGAATGCCGGGTATAGCTCTAATATTCTTTACTTTTGCTATAGTATATGGTAGAAGCAGATGCAGAATTATTTGAAGCCGCACCTTTCGTATAGGAGGGCATTATTATCATGGTAGATAAAAAGCTTATTGATAGTTGTTCAGAGTCTTGGTGTTCTGTATGTCCGTTCTTCGAATGTTTATAAAATCCTTGCGACACAGGTTTTTTTTTTACAAACAAATCTAGGATGTAGCTCCTGGCCTGTGAGACGGCCAAAGAATATGACATGACATGATGATGACGTAAGTGCTATGTCTAACGTATGTCTAACATAACGCATAAACTCTTGACCCGATTTTGGTATCAGAATCTAACAAGAACAAAGAAAGTCCATGCGACAGTTATCGCTTAACGTCAAATGGTCTAGGATTTTACTGAGGGCAATAAATTTAAAAATATGGCTCAGTACCAACAAGACTACTTTATAAGTACTATAAGGTCGTCATCATAATGAGTATCGTAAAGAAAAAATTAAGAAAGAGTGCCAATAACGTTTATAACTAGACGTAAAACAGTGCATAACAATTTACACACACAGCAAGATAAAACAGAGCGGTGAGTAATATAAAAGTTTGGCGTTAACAAGAAGAAGGTTTTAGAGCCAAAAAGCCATCAAGCTGGGTGTAATGTTAAGTGGCAGTAATACTTCACGCTAATATTCAGCCGTCGCGTCGTGGACAAGTCTTGCAACTGAGGTGGTGCCAAACAACTTTATAACATATTCCATGAGTAAGGCAAGTATTCTTGACAAATATTTTACCATAGTAAATTTATACCTGCTTGCTTCTTTATTAATTATTTTTGACAAATAATGGCATTCAGTATTATTGCGAAGGATAGATAGCGACCATTTTTGGCAAACTCTTGGATGGAATTTAATTGGATCATCTAAGTACCACATTATCCGAAGCGTAATAACATAATCAAAACACTTAGTACGATAATAAATCCGCAGAACTTCGAATATAATATCTTAGAAGTTATATCCAATAAGGATCAACCTTACGATGCATTTACTACAGTCTTAGCGATATAACTCTATCTTCTAATCTTAACTGAGTAGTAAACGCAGCTTAATTTTACTACCATTTTACTCACTAGCCTTACTTATCCCTTGGCAATACTTGGTTACTTGTAACCACAACTTAATACCAACTTAGTTTTATCTCCGAACCTTGCATATACTACAGAGCTCCCTTATTATACAGGGTGGGTCGTAAACTCGGTCCCACCTATTTTGCACTCGTAAAAGTGGCTCGTAAATTTCACGTCACAAATGCGTCTCATTGTTGGCTGGCGGCGGAGATAGGCAGGATCGAACCCTGATCTCGGCGAGTAATCTCGACGCTCCGCGATAAGTCGCACATCCTTGCTTGCTGATCGACGGTCGATTGTAGTACCGGAATTTGTCGACAAAGTTCCGAAAGTATAATTTAGTTGTAACATTGCACTTTTATGAATGTACCATTTTTAGATGTGACAACGCAAACACGAAACTTCAAGCTTGACAAGTATGCACTTTTACATGCATAGTGTTAGTAAGATATTTCTACATACTGATATATTTTGTATAAAGGGTTTCAAACAGTAGTTGGAGGTCCTTTATACAAAATATATCAATATGTAATATACATTATATATCAGTATGTATATACATTTAATAATTATCTACAAATTATATTATTTTAATAAGTATATTAAAATAATATAATTTGTAGATAATTATGAAATGTAATAATGCGAATTTTGCAACAGCTGCAAATTACTAAGAACCTTTTTATCCATATTACGTGATTAAAGTTGAGACCTTTGCAGAATACTTATATTTATTAATTATATAATTAATTCAAGAATTCAGTATAAAACTTTCAGCGATTTTAAAAAGGCTTAACAAAGTTTACCGTTTTTCAGATATAAAGATCTTAAAATCTAATTGTTTGTGTAGAAGGCGTTACTCGCTAAGCTATTCGAAGCCTCTAATACTTTAAAGCATTCTGTAAACATAAACCGTGTCACTTATGAAATCTCTTGTAAAAAGCTTAAGCATAATCCGTGCAAGATAACGCAATAAAATCAATATAGGTCTAGCAAATATGCTCCAAAAACATATGTTTGAACACGTTACTTAAAGTGTTGGCGGTAGGTTTTATGTTCCTGCTATGTTTCGCAACAAGGTGTAACACAGCGTTTTATACATTCTGTATGTTGCGCTTCACAAAGCGACAAAATTGATAAGCGTAGAGTAAAACCAAACACGTCCCGGAATATTTTCGAGCACGTAACATCAAAAATACAGCCTTATTATAACAGTTTCGTGTTACGCGCCGATTAACGAAATTAGTTTGTCGTTGTATAACAAATTATGCAAATGTAACGATCCCCAGTTTCGGTGCACCTGCGCCAATGTCACACCTGTGGACAACAGCCACGGTGACAGATTGTGACAGTGTTATATGTGAAGTATTTTGGAACATTACTTGCGTGTATATTATATGATATATCTGTAGTGAGGGCGTCAAGAGACCCATTCATTATAGTCAGCGTGTGATGTTAATCAACCCGTAAATGTGAACTACTGAATATGCACCGTGTGGTTTTTGGGTAATAATGAAGTTATTAACTGAAGAACACAGAATTATAATTATTTTACCATGTGTATTTTTATTTCACAGATAACAACCACATGTCCAGTGTTAGTATACCTGATGCACGCTACAAGTATTGCTGTTGATTGTATCGTACAAAGTGTACCTGTAAAACAGCGGCATTATTTTATTAAAGTGGGCGTTTATCATCCACCGGGCAGTTTTAAAAACCCCACGCACTACTTGCGGCAAATAAATTATTCACCTGTGAATCGTATTCAGGCAACAAATCTATGTGATAGTTCCAGACCCAATATAGACAGCGTTTCTACGGTGTAACAGCTATATTTAGACCACAGAATGGATGGGCTACGAGCCCGAACGCCGCTTGACTTTCGCCCCTTTCATAGAAAGACGGAGCCCCGCATGGCGGGGCTCCCATTTTTGGGTAGATTTTAAGAAGAAACCTAACAAATACCTACTAGGGGGCGAACCTTGAGGGGCGAACGGGCTCGTAACTAATGGATGTTATTGGAGATCCTATTTTATGTGAATACCAGGTCTTACGAGACATCGGGGAAGCCATATGGTTTACCAGCACACAGTGTTTCAGATTCACTATTTTACAATTAAGTGGCACGCTATAAATCTCACAGTCCTAGTGTTGGCACAGTTTCAACTATTCCCTAGACCGCAAGAAAATAAATAATGTGACATTAAACACATTATTATAATGTTTATGCATCATATTTTATATAGATCTAAATTGCAAAATAATCACATCGTAATAATATTAAATTAAAAGCGGTGAAAGAATTAGATTATCGTCATAAATAATAAATAAAGCTTTGAATTTGTTATAAATAAAATTGCTACTTTAATATATACTCCCTGCATAGCCTGCCCTAGATTCTCTCTATATTACTTTAAATTATCAATTGTTAATGAAAACTTGAATAGTGTATATTTAAATATTATTATAAACTAATTGCTTAGCTTTGATATGACTGAATTCTTCTATCGAGCAGTTCTAGATATAAGCTTGCGGGTTGCAACTGCGCCAAGTATGCGTAGATCCGTTTTAATTATATGGGATCTTGATAGAACTAATCGAAATATTTTAGTGAAATTCCTTATGGAAAATACTGCCGTAATTTTAAGACAAATAACTTTATATTATGGTAATATGCACATTCGATTGCTAACTAGCAGGTGTTATGAATGTATTTACAAACTTATTAGTAAACGTAATACTTAGATATTATATGCGTACATACTTAATACCCTTTAAGTTATTACGCCTGTATATCTTCGTAGGGTTAAGCAGAGATATACTAGAAGTAGTTTAAGGTTTTTGCCATTATTGAACATATTCATAGACTTAGTTGCTTCTCAGAACTTATTAAAAGAACACTTTAATTGCAGACCGCAAATATAATGACGATAGAGATATGTAATAAAAAAAAAGCGATTGGTCAGTTTTATTAACGTAATCGTAAAACAAAAATCAAATCAGTCATGTAATTAAATGAAATATAGAACTGATTTCGTTGAACTCATCAAAATACAAAGTAATAAAATAAGGCACTTAGCCAATTTAAGTCAGAAAGCGCTTTCACGGGTCATCTTATTTACAAAACGACCTATACCTATTCATATCAAATCCATCCCAAAAATAATCATGCACTAAAATGTTATACGATAAAGTCTATCGATACAATACAAAGTACATCACTAAACATTTGGCATAATCTTTCGTTCACCCATATTGTTTTTAAGTTACGACACTTTTGGACAATGGCTCGGAAATCCGCAACCGTTACTGTTTCCACTCAGCAATGCCAGAGGGCGCCCCACTCACGACTCGCTATCATCAAATGAAAAGAAATTGATTTTTGCACCACGCTGTATATGACAATGTATGGTGATTTTATAGATACGTTTCTTTACGCACGACTTGTTCAATATTGTATTTTTTTATTGCACTTTTTGATAGCGGTTATTTTTGTATTAAGGGTTTTATTAACCGAATGTAATAGCTTATGCATTTCTTTTTATTAGTGTGGCTGTTGTATATATTTAGCGGCAAGCGCAAAGATTGAAGCATTCTACTTGTGATTGCGATATATTAGATTGGATTCTCAGTAATGCAATGAGCATTACCGTTGTGAATCCCTTGCTATACATTTGGCTTGTATGGAGAAATGAGTTAACATTTATTATGTAATCCAAAAAGCTAATGAATTTTACTCCTTAATAATTATGAATTGAGCTTTCAGAGTCTAATTTATTATAATGTAATTTTGAGTTAGGTACTTCTTATGTGTATAATCCGCATCAACATAAATTATTTGAATATAATAATATTAAGTAAAATGAATGGTTTTGTGAAGATATACATAAACATTAATTAAATTATTTATTATGACTGCAACGGTTCGTGAACGAGGGATATCAGAAATAATGATGGAGATTCTCACGATAAAATGTTTAACTCAATAACAACCCCATAGCGAACGTTCACAAAGTTGTTGCAATAAAGATGATGCATTTAATTACGCGACAACTGAACAGAATTTATCTACAAACATAAATAACGACCAAATTAACGGTGTCCTCAGAGAAAATAGAATTTCATTAATTTAATCACGGCCCAACGGGCAACCTGCCCTCCGACAACAAAACGAAAGGAGACCTCGCCCTCCCACCCTCTCATTCACGCAGACTCGCGCTGAATGGGACGCATCGACCACAAACATCGATCCCTCGCACAGACACACCCTCCTCCAAACACAACGAACTTGCCAAGACGTCGCAGCTCAACGTACGCTGGTCTTGGTGCGTCTTACAACAGTCAAACTTACTCAGAGCTTCCAACTTAAAGATTTATAGCTCAGTAATAGGTCTCGCTAAATGGACGATGTTTTATGCCCAGTTTCTTTGTTACGCAAGTATTAAAGGTTTTATTTAGGAATTTTGTTTTAAATTGTAAGTATAAAAGGAGATCAACTATTGTAGTCAATTTTACGAGGGGACGTCGAAAGAATACTGATCCTTTCCACCCGCTGGGAAAGCCGCTCGTAAAAGAGGGATACGCAACGATCGCTCAGTAGGCATAATGTTCTGCCTGGCCAGCTACCACCCTCTTATTGAAGTAAATAATCATCTTTTATGGCGATCCTTTGTTCGTAAACCTGGCCATCAAATCTAGGAGCTCGCACACCGCACTCGACTGTAAGGCCACGTAACTTACTTCGAAACTAAATAGAAAAGGTTAAAGCGGTCAGGGCGATAGGTGGGCGTGTGTGCGTGCATCACATAGTTACGTACCGCTGCGAGTGTGCAGCGCGCGCCGCGCCGAGCCGAGCGCAGCCATGCGAGCGAGCGAATACACCCGAGCGCGCCCGAATGTTCCCGAACCGGGCGCCGCGGCCGTCCCGCAGTCCCCGCTCGCTGCGCGCGCGAACGAACGCATTCGACGTACGTTCGCCGTTCGGTTATTTAAAAACAGATTGCGATCAAAATTTGAAAATATATTTTAACGTTCGGTGTGATCGCGGTTGTTAGCGTCCTTGACATTGTGTGCGAGTGAGACGTAACATGGCGGAGGTGGATTGGACGACAGAGTCGGCGATACGTTTGATGGAGGAGTACAGACAACGTCCGGAGCTATGGGACTCTACCAACGAACTGTACCGGGTGCAGACGGCGAAGTACGAAGCGTGGTCGGACTTGGCTCGGGTGTTCCAATGTGACATCGCGGACTTGCGAAAGAAGTTGAACTCGATATTCGCGTCGCACCGCCGGGAGAAAGCGAAGATTCGCTCCGGCGGCAGATCCACGTGGTTCTTGTATCCGTACATGAGGTTCCTACCTAACCATCTGGAGAATGAAACGAATACTGAAGTTATTGCGGTAATTATCGGATCGATCATTCGCTCATTACCTACCTACCTACTTGTTATCGGTATTTCAGTATCATAACTCATAACATGATAGCGGCTTCGATGGTAAACTGTTTATTAGGCATAAGTTTCCTCTCAGAATACACGTTTGACACGTTTGAAGATATTCATAGAATTAAGAAGTAGCAGGCAGAGCTAACACATTCGAACATAATATGGAACTTAGATTGCATCGGCGGCGCAGCGCTAGTGAATGCGACTGCTGTACACGAGGTCTCAGGTTCGGCTCGAAATTTTTTATAGCAGTAAGGAGTCTGATCCTTTGCCCGGTAAACGGCAATGGGTAAAACATGGGACCTAAACTGATAATTAGAAAAACGTGGATGTAATACATTTCTGCCTGGGCCTTCTGAGACAGAGGCGTAAGACATGTATGTGTATACGTAGCTTCACGCCTCCATTCCTTAAGGGGTTAGCAGACGTGCATTACACCCACTTTCACCAACTATGGTTTTAGGTCTTACGTAATATTAGGCAAGCCTCATGCTGCCTACCGGGCACAATTGCTGCTACTCCGAATTACCAATCTTAATACCACACCCGGGAATCGAATTCGAGATCTCGCGCACAGCGTATACAGTCGTATTCACTAACGCTGCAACACTCAATCAGATAGTGAATTATTATCATCTATACTTTCAATTGCCACATGTATGACGAAGCATCACTAAGAACGGCTCGACCGAATTGGCTGTTTTTTTTGCTGCGTTTGTAAATGTCAGGACAAGGTTTGTATGAACGAAAATTTGCGAATAATCCGCGGAATATGTAGATCAAAGATATTTTTATATGGAAAAAAAAGTTGATGACGTTTTGATATTGAATTTAATTACGTGAAATGTATTTTTGTATAGATTGACAGGATAACGACTGCCGGGTCAGCCAGTAATATATGGATGTGTCGTTACTATCATATCGCTTAATGCGGTATTGTCGTCAGCAAACAATGTGAGAGTCTGAGGATTTGCGAGAGTTATTGTTTTGCAAAAGTACGCAATTATCTTAAATCACGTTAGATGTTTGCCAGCTGACTGATCTTTAATCACATTAGTTACACTTTCTTGTACTTACACCAGTTTTGGTAATAGATACGTCATGCATTATGGAATATGCGATACTAGCTAATGCCCACGGTTTCGCTCGGAAGCAGTGGGTACTTTTCTTTGTTTGAAAGGTACTCTATGTTCTTTTCTGTACCTATGACAACATGTATGAGAAATTTCATCATGATTGCTGAAAAGTTAACAAATAAACTTACATTCGCATTTATAATATGAGATAGGATTGATTTTTGTGTGATGTACCTATTATGATGTATACGCAATGTACCTAATATAGGTACCTAAATAATTTAAAAACTGCTCTGGTGGTGCAGTTGTTGTGAATGTGACCGCCGCGCCGTACAGGAGGTCTGGAGTTTGAGCTTCTTAAAAAAATTCAATATATTGGGTCTGTCCTTGGTCAAAATATTCAGTCGAGTAAAGTGTTATTCGGTTTTCCTATGAAGAAATTTTTATTTCCGTCATCCAGGCACTGTTTCTAAATTTCGTACTGCTATTCAGAATTTCTTGTCTTTGCCCACGCCTCGCGCCTACGGCAAAATAAAGGTGTAAGACTATGTATGTATGTACTTAAATACATTTAGTCTCTGCTTCCTGGAAGCAAGAATGTATGTACGTAAATTAAATTTGAATAAACAGTACTGAATACTTATTTGTAGTGGCTTAAGGCCATGGGTAGCTTAGTTGGTAAAGAGAGTACGGTAATTGCCTGCGTCACAGATATTTAACCATTGGCGCATTTCATTATAAAATAAACATGCTTCAAGATTTGTAGAATTTATATTATATTAGGTATAATCAAATTTTCAAAGACATCCGTATTAAAAAAACGCACTTGCTTGAATTTATACCTAGAAAGTAGGGAACTTAGAGGCAAATTTTCAAACGTAAATCTTTTTGCCATAATAATATTAAAAACAAACCTAGACCTAAAACAACTATCTGTACATCACATATTTTTTTGTTCCGCGCGGGTTCAAACTGGCATACTCGCCGCCATGATAATGACCAGTTGCACAGTACCAATAGTGCCTTATTTTAAAATTACATAAAATTAGTTAAATCCCGAATTGATATAACAAGTGTCCACCAAGCGTAACTGCTTACCATCGTGTTGTAAAAAAAAAAGCTTTGTATAATGGCCTTGTGCCATTTCTGGACAGAATTTATTATACGGGAATATTATGTATTCAAATGGTGAGTAAGTAGGTCATGCAGTAAATCATAAAATTAAGTAAAAAGGTAAATTACGTTCGCAAAGAGTCGAGGGACAAAAAATCGTTGTCGTGTTCGTCCATTTGTCTTATAAATTCGGTCATTGTAACATTCATTATAACCTCGATTGTTCGCGGCTTGCCAACTATTCTCTCTGTGTGTTTATACATATGTATTACATTAGTGATAATTCGCGACTTCAATTGTATTTTAAAGAAGCATAATATGTCATTCTCTAAGAATTATTCTTAGAGAATGACATATTATGCTTCTTTATTTATACTATCATTTTAATCAGTTCCGCAGTTAAAACGGGAAAATATATCAAGCAGAGAAAGATTTCCTCCCATTCAAGGAATAATAGACATAGAGATTTTATTGAAAGTAGGCGCAGCTGACTCACATTTCGCACGTTAAGGTTTTAGGCTCAAGCCTTGTGTCAGACTCCGTGCTGCTATTGAATTTTACAGAAATACCCAATATTTCTTTGTCTGACTTTGAAATCGAACTCGAGACGGCATGCAAAGCAGCCGCATATATAGCAGTGTATCACATCCATGTCCTGCTGTTTTGCCAGATAAATCTACTAACTCTGTGATAGATCGTATTTAAATCCGCCACCACACTATTAACTAATAAAATTAGAGTACCCATTAGTTTTTTGCAGAACTATGTTCTAATGTTTTATTTTTTTATACCTCCATGGTGGCAAACAAGCATACGGCCCACCTGATGGTAAGTGGTCACCGTAGCCTATGGACGCCTGCAACACCAAAGGCATCACTTGCGCGTTCCCGACCCTTTAGGAAAGGAAGTGGGAAGGAGAAGGAGCGGGAAGGGGAAAAGAGGGTGATTGGGCCTCCAGCACTCTCACTTACCGAACGAAACAGAACAGTAGGGATAGTGCTATTTCACGTCGATATTCTGTGAGAGGGTAGTCCTTCCCCGGTCGAGCCGGCCCATTTATGCTGAAATCATTGACGCTCTACTATTGGCTACAACCCTTTGTCTGAACCTGGCAACGAACCTAAATGTTAACTCACGAACCTGTAACCTTTGGCGTTCATAAGTGTTCCTTTGTGACCTAAGGATTTTTAACTGTGACTTTGACTGTAAATTTAAGGTCAAACAAACCACTGGACAAAAAACAGATTAACTAAAACAGCCAAACTATTTAAAACAATGATCAAAGCAATGTCATTATTCATGAAAACAAAGTGTTCCTTAATATCTAGTTGGAAAACAAAATCTTAATTTGTTTGCAGGCAACGTTTGGAACGTTGCCTAATTGATAAAAATATGTCTTTGCTCTTATATCTCTGTGATGTACTAGACCGAGATTGTCTTCAGCGGTTATCCATGTGTGAAAAGAGTAAAAAAAACTGTCCATTATTCACAAAAATCATCTCGCTGTGAATTCGAATTAAAAGATTTTCTTTCTTCATTTCTTAGTGTTTTCTGACTAAGTTTGAGTTTATCTAATCTTAAGATTCTCGATATGTCGGACATCGGTGGTAAGCAGAGGTGTTAGGTCACTTTTCGCTAGCTATATTTTAGACCTATGGGCAAAATACAATAACAAGTCGCCCGACCTGGAAATCGAACGCAGATCCTCAATATTCTAAGTGACTAATAACCTAACGCACACCTTTTCTGATTAAAGTTATAAACCGATGAAGTCAAACGGATACTGTCTGTTATTGACTAGCAATACAAAACCTACATTCATAGTTATGTAGTTAGTATATAGGGTGTCCCAGAAGTCGACGTTAAGCCGGAATCAGGTAATAGCAATCAGAAAAATAAAAAGTAAATCTAAATTAAGTATTTCAAAATTATAGGCGACTTAAAAAATCTACATTCTGTGACAGTCATTTCTCTCCTGTTACTACAGATATTAACTTAACCCTGAATATAGTTTCACGTCGATATCCCCGAAGGCGTAGGCAGAGGTCTCGTGCCTACCCGTAGTTCGCAAGTTATGTTTTTAGACCCCAAGTAAAAACGAGCAGGTCTATTGCCCTCTACCGGGTACAGTTCCACACGCCATGCTACTTGCCAAGGTTTCGAAGTCTGGTGATTGTATGTATGCAAGACCACATTCATTACCGTTGCACCACTGAGACAAAGGTAACACAACAATCGTCACTAAACGTCTTTTTAAAGACGAAAGATGTTTTTGCAAACAAGAACAGATACCTAAATAAATATAACACCTATTTTGATATTTTAAATATGTTTAGTAACGTCAATGCGACGACAAAGTCCGGCCATTCCTCTGATATCAAAATGTTGCCAATTCTTAACACACGTATGTATTTACGTCTTACATATTATATATAGATATAAAATCATACGTAATGGGGCGTGGTTTATGTGAGTTTAAGAAATATTTAAATTTTACATAATAATATATGTATTTTATGTTGATACTACCTGTTTATGTGAGCTGTGATACTACTGACCGAGTCATGTGAGACTAGATGTGCCCGCGGTTTCACCCGCGTTTATGATTACTGCGCCGCTTCCGTTGGTCGTAGCATGATGTTATGTAACCTATAACCTTCCTCGGTAAATAGGCTATCCAATACTAAAAGAATTTTTCAAATCCAACCAGTAGTGCCTGAGATTAGCGCGTTCAACCGAACAAACAAACCAACTCTTCAGCTTTATAATATTAGTATAGATTGGTATTTTTTTATTTTTCGCGGCGTTCGTAGAGAATTATCGTCATATTTCAATCAATTTACACAAAATCTTAGCAAATTATACACTAAACTTTCCTCATGAATCACTCCGTCTATTGGTGAAAACTGCATGAAAATCCACCTAGTAGTTTTGAGTTTATTGCGAACAGACAGACAGATGCGGTGAGGGACTTTGTTTTATAATATAATTATAGTGATAGCGATAAAAGATAACTGACACACTAGGAATAATTTCTGCGTTGTGAAGAATATCCAGACGCAAAGCAACTATTTGTAGCATACAATTTTGCCATCTGAGAATCGAACACTTGGCGCAGCGGCGTTGGTGACACGACTAATTAACAACTAAGCCATCCATGCATTCAAAGGTCTGGGTGTCCGCGTCTCTGGCTAGCCGTCGGAGGTGTTAAAGCGTTATACGATCATCATTTATTGAATAATAATTAACTTACAGTATTTTATCAATTAGTATTCTATCTTGCACTACCTTGGTAACACAGCGGTTGTGAATGCGACTGTAAATCTTGAGGTGTGGGTTCGAATGCTAGGTCGGGCAAAGGATTACTGACCGTAGTAATTGCGCCGAGTGTTTATTTCATTTATTTACCACCGGTGACTGACCACCAGAGGTTTTACAATGATTGACATACAGCACACGGTTTAAGGTGGACACAGCATGCACAGTATTAGTGAGATTAATCGCGGAGAAAGTGCTCAAATAATATAAATAAAAGTGTTGTGGGTTCGATCCCCACAACTTCCAACACGGAACAACAAATAGTTGTTTAAATGTTTATAAAGTTCCACATGACACAAAAATTATTCGTTAGATATTTATTAAAAAAATTAAGAATAAGATAACACAGGCTGTCTAATCCCCACGTGTTTACATAAAGCAGTTGTCGTGAAGTCACAATCGCGGCGCTATTGACATAGCAACGTAATCACCAAGGTCTTCGCTTATCACCTACAAAATTAAATTGCGGAAATAATTGTGTTTAGTTGTTGCGAAACACAAGGGCGTCCAATTCGCGTTATCGCCGACTTACAGAACGATTTTATTGTTTAAAATAAATTATTTTGTTTGTAAATAAGTCATTTATTGGACAAACGGTGGTGGAATTTGAAATAAATAAAATTACGCACTCAGCTTGCCTTGGTACTCTAATGGCATAAGCGATCGTTAGGTGTCGGGTTCGATTCCTGAGACGGCTAATGTTTTATTGTATCATTGTATAAAAGTATATCCCAAAATGTTGACAGAGGTGTTTTATAATAACATTTCGCCAGCCATATAATAGCGGTAGCCGACTTCGTGTTAATATTTTTCTAAAAGAACAAACCGTGTAATACTTTGCCCTGCCCGGAAACCAATGGGGAACCTCAATTTCGATCAAAATTTTCGAAGCGCATACTTCTTCGGTATTTAAATCTACTATTGATTGAGCAGTAGGTAAGAGATCTGTCGATCAACGGTTCGTTCCTTACCGACCGTGGACCCAGATATGCTCTCGCGTGGTGCTTTTCCATCCCGCCAAACTACTCGATTCACCATCGACCATCGATTTGCTGATGTACTACTTTCAACCAATCGTCTACAGTTATCACATCACAACACAACTAATCTGCAGCAATCGATGACATTGTCAAAATTAAATCAATCTAATCGAAAATCTTAAGATTTAAGATATAATAATTGTTCTGAAGACAGTCACATTTTAATCTTAAATCTAAAGATTATGGATTATATTGATTATTAATTGTGACCATGCGTCATAATATGGTTGATCGAGTTGATGTTATACCTATTCCCTAGTATAAAAGTATAAAAAAAGCAATTCAGATCGATTTGTCCGTTTACAAATAGGCTTGAAATTTAATTCAGGCTTTCAATTACAATGCTTAAAGAACAAAAAATGCCTCTCTTTCTAACTAACGAGTATGAGTAGATATATAGACATTTTTTTTTTTTTTCACCTGCCTTAGCAATAAATTTATTTTAAAAACATACATTTACTGTTTTGGGATTGTATTTGCTTTTTAATAATTTTAATAATAATAGAGATCTCAAAAAAATACGAATCATAGTGAGAGGTTAGTGTATATTCTCTTTGGGTACCGGTACATCTTTTTTTGTTTACTATAAGGCAATGTGAAAAAAACATTTACTGTAAAACTACACTTTTGTTAGAATAACATAGTTCTGGCAGATGTCGGATCTTAGTCTATGTACTTTGTAGGTCTATAATATATGCTTGAATATAAGTTATTCTCATCATAAATAATCCTTTTGTTGCTAGGAGGTCTATAAAAATACATCTGATCACACATTCAGTAGCCGACCACACGTCAATACGGAAGTATGCCAAATATAAATAATTGCAATATTAACATTGATACGAAAAACACGTTTTTAATATTGATAAATATTTATTTATTCCTCAGATTTTATTGTTGGTCCATTAGATTCAGTATTTAGCTTGCACATGTACCAGTAGGTCACTGTTTCCTTTAATCTTAGGTCCTTTAAGCGGGGCGTGAAAAAGCACCTTCTCAGGCCGTCAAGGTAGGGACTTCAACTCGGCAACTATAAGGATGGTGTGGGGGCCACTGCTCTTGGACCACATGACTGCTTACCATCAGGCGGAGAGTGGTCATAATGACGAGCAAAAAAAAAAAGAATAATAATATTGGTTAAATTTCTATTTTAAGTGGAAATCCGTAGTTTCTGCCTATCCCTCTGGAATACGGGCGTGACGACGTGATCGACTCTCAGGAGATATTCAGAAGCGCCAAAAAGTCTTAAACTGACTCTAGAAGACGAAACGCCCCAATTAGGCAGGTCTTAAAAATATCTAGCACACCGCTCTAAGTAAAGGTTAAGTCGAGATGTGCTTCTGCCTTATACTTAAGAGATACAGGCGTAACGATATGATATCAAAATTCACAGTAGCACACTAGGAATAAAGAAACGCAACCAGCTTAGATTTTATGGTATATTTGATTGGCAGCAGAGGATAAGGTCTGCATACAAATGTACAATAACATAGTTTTATTGAAAATAATATTTGCAGGAAATAAAATTTAAAGTAAAATTATTTAATGTTTAAGCGCTGCAGTGTATGCGAAAACCTAGGATGAGGTCTACCTCAGTGGGATCCTAGGTTTATAAGTATTACAGGTGTGTTTAAAATAATTTCTTGCAATTTTCTGTGTGGTGAGCCTGTGCGCTTACGCGAGTAACTTTACTTGTTAGGGTTACTTGTCAATCTAGATTCGTCTGCCGGGCTACTTACCAAATTGCCCGTGGAATTCAACTTGCGTGGGTTCAGTTAGTTAAACTGCGTACTTGCATACTTAATATTATAAATGCGAATGTGAGTTAGTTTATTACGCTTTCACGCCTTAACTACTAGACCGATAATCATGAAATTTCCCATATATACGTTATCAGGGGTACAGAAAAGGACATACACATACACCTTTCATCCAAATAAAGATAGAAAATTGCAAAATCTATTAAATATATAAACGCAATGCTGCTTGACTATTTAGCACGTTATCAATTGATAGCGATGCTGATGAAATCTACGACACCTAAACCAGTTTAGAGAATATTTAGTGTTGTAATTATTAATATCTTTATAATTGTTTTTAGGCTTTTTTAATACATACGTAAACATATAAGCATAATCAGTGTAGGCATAATGAATAATGTATATTAAGTATATTGTGAATAAATGAATTATCTTATTTAAATATGTATTGAAACATAACACGTTGCTTTTAGTGGTCATCTACTTCTTCCTATCGATTATGGTAACAATTCGGGTAATTATCTATTCACAGATTGAGACAAAAAAATTGAAATCCTCAGACAAAAGAAAAGGCGAAACCACAATAGATTTAAAAATGTTTTCAATGTTTGTAAGCTTATTTATGACGATATTTATTTATTTAGTGCAAGATTAAGAAGTTATTTTAAGAAACGTTCTATTTTATAATCTAATGCTTATCAAATCAAATTAACACGATCGCAAGGTGTGTCATCAAGTATTGTTTATCCAGTATAATAGATTCTGTTAGGATAGTCTCAATGGCAGTTTGTTGTTTAGAAATATGCGTGGTATACGACTATTGGACGTCACGTAGGCATTAATACTAATTCAATACTGCTTATAATTATACAAGCGTGACTTTGTAATTGTATAAACAAAAAATCTGATACAATTTCTACATTTGTTTTTTGCTCAGTTTTAATGAGCATCTAGCGATACTACTCAACTATTATTGAAACACTTGACTTTGCCAAAAATGACATCATCATTAAATTAGGCCAATCGGGTACGAATAAGTATTTTAATTAACAACACATTGATACGTGCCTGTCGTTTCACAACAACATTTCCTGGTCGCATTCAAGGTTGTACAACTCTTCCTGTTTCAAAATAGGGAGACATTATGATATTGGAAACCGCAATAAACATACTGACTCAATTATTATAAACCAATAATATGATAACGTGTCCAATAAAAGGTATATTAAAATGGAATCACTGTTTATGCGATAAATTACAATTTAATTGTAAACATTTAAATAGAACGCTCACGTCTGCCTCTGTCATGACTATTAATTGTGTAAATTCAGTCATTCCTGAAGTATCTATCTAAAGTAAAACATTAATCTTGATTATTAAAGCGCGTGTCATAGACACTAATACTAACTTTTCTCTTCCACAGCCAACAAAGAACGAAGAGCCTCAATCACAATCAGAAGAATCAGATCAATCGTCAGAAGACGACGATAGTGATAATAATGCTGATCAAGATATGCCCATCACGATCAAACAGGAACCTGCCACAGACACATATGTTAAAGATAATCGGAAAACAATTAAACGTACCAGAGTACTTAACAGACCTCGTGTCATTAGACCTTTATTAAAAAGGCGAATTGTCAAAGAAAGTAGTAACAACATAAATAATACTAACAGCCTTGACAGTCGACTTTTAGAAACATTAAAGCTGCTAAGAAAGTCAGATTTATCAAAGAAGAAAGACGAATGTGACAGCTTTGGAGAATACATAGCGATATCATTAAGAAAACATGATGAGAGGACTCAGAGTATGATAAAACAAGCGATAAACAATATATTATTTGAACAGGAGATGAAGAAGTATAGCACAGGACAGTACACTGTGGTGATCTCAGGTGTGGACGAGAATCCACTCGTTATTGGTGACGAGAAGTAGAACTGTGGCCTCCGACTTGTTTGTCTGTACGAGAAGACTGATTCATTACTTTGTAATAATAAAATTAAGTCTTAAAGAAAGAGTAATTGCAATAAAACTTATTAAAAAACGACAATGATGATGTAATTATATTTCAGTTCATATTACCATTAAAACAAACAATTATTTTTGTCTTGCTAAGTAAGGAAAAAGTTAATATTACCACTGGCTGAAATATGATACTGTTCTGCATAATAATAGTAGATAATGTTTCTAGTTGTCTTGGTTATTCAAATGTTATGAATTTATGATCATTTCTCGAGAGTTTTACTTCAATGCAAAATGTGAATGTATTTTAACTAAAGTTTGTCGAGTAAATGATGTTTCATCAACAATTACAGTTTTCCTTTTACGTCGCGATGCTGTTTATTATAATTATTCCTTTATTATAATTCGTGAAGACGAAGTAAAGTAATATTATTGTGCTACCTTACACAATTAGTGACTCTTTTTATATGATGACGCCCGATCCAGTAAAATATTTTTGGTGACATTTCCGCTACTGGGAATAAATTCTGCGTCGCAATGAACTTTACAAACATTCAAACAACGGAACATAGAACACATAGACTCAAAACAACAATCTGTAAATCACACAAATGTTTGTCCCATCTGGGGATCGAACAATCGACCCTCGGTGCAAGCGATGCTATCATTTAAACCACTACGGCAGCCGTGCAGTCATTGTCTGGATGCATCTTCTGTTATTAAGTTCTCTTTAACAGTAAGATGTTCAGTCCTGTGCTGGTAGATGTCATTAAAGTGATACTAGACATGGCTCTTCAATTGTAGTGATACATTGCCAGGTGATTCTTTTGAGATAAAGGTCTAAATAAATAAGGCAGTTTACTAACTCACTGGATCATAAAATAATAGTTTTATAAAAACAGAGTGAATTATTTTTATTTATGTTTACCCGCCGTACATAATACTCCACCGCAGTACTAGTCATCTAAACAAAAACATTAGGTATTATTTATCTGCCTTAACCATAGTAGGTACCTATGTAATATTATAAAGTCTCACTAACAAACAAGTTTCGTATAATGTCGTAAAAATGCTCTAATTAAGTATAACATATTGTATAATTAGTCTTACTCTTTCTAAAACAGTTAACTAAAACAATACTAGGTAAATCCGCAGAACCGTTCGGCGAACGATAATTATAACGATGAAAAAATAATAGAATAAAAATGCACATTAACACAGTCATGTATCGTCAACTGCATTGTGCTCGTAGCCATTTTTATTTCATTTTTTACCCCATCAATCAATTATTTAGAACAAGTTGTCTACGTGCCGAGGCACACGATCTACTCGGCAATTTTATTATGCTATCTTTTACAACTTCAGCCTTCACAATTATCTTGACTACCTCAATTCCATTGCTGTTTTTATTAGATAGCAGTAGTGGCACCTAGAAATAAAACAGCGATGTTATAGTTACTGTTCTATCTTTGCGTGTGTCCATTTGAATATTTCTTAGGACTGTCTGTTGCAGTTCTAGAATTTTTACCACGAAATCTTCTCACGCGTTGCATCAGCTGCGGCTTATGTACTGCAGTATTCTTAGTTGTTTGTTCTGGCGTAGCGTAATGTACACTACACGTAACAATTAAGGAGTGTCTTGTATTGAGTCTATGGTACGATGCATCACGCCACATTCGTCACAAGGTGTGGTGTGTATGTGTTTGTTTCTTGCGTGCAGTCTACCGGTGCATTTGCATTTAATTGAACTCACAAGAAATTTTTGCTTAAGGTAAACTGGTTATATCATTCAACCCAATTGTTTCTGCGTGTCTTATTATTGTATGTTGCTTCGTTATTTTCACTATGACTGTAATGTGTATTACCGGCCTGCTTGAATATGTATGAAGTTTTGTTTCTTTCGTCAATGTATTTACGTAAATCACAGCACGTGAAACATTAACATGAATCAAAAGCATTTTTGACACTTCTGACTTAGTCATATCATGATTTATTTGGCTCATTAACAATACAATTGTGACCTGAGCTGTATTGTTTAACCCCTTTTTAATTCTGTAGGATGATTCACATTGAGTATTTGTTGAAAGCGATCGACCACATGTTGTGTCCAGACGTAAGACTTATTTAAACTTAAGAACTATTGCGTGTATTTAACACTTTGTTGCTAAGAAGGTGTGTCTTATCAGGTGATCCATGTGTCACGCTACAACTATATGTCTAATACATACAAGGAGTGCTTTAAGGTTATCAGAAATGTTTGAACACACTATGATATTATTTATACCTACCCACCTTGACTATGATAAGCTAAAAACAAGACCATATGGGTGTATTATGAGAACTGCCTAGCAACTGCAGGTAACAACTACTTCTAAATGTGCTGAGTTAGGTTCGTTTCCTCACCTTTAGAGACCAGGTGGATAAAACATGATGGCGTCAATAAAGATTTTGCATAACACTACTTCCGTATGCCAGCTAAGAAGATTAAGTAATTCATACACGAGTAAGTATGGTACAATATGAACCAGTAAATGTAAGCTGTCAGTACCAATGTGACCTTTTTAACCACAGCGATATTATTGAAGTCGAAAAATAGTAAAGTTTAAATGAAGAACTAATGTTAATCCATTAACATTGTCATAACATTTTGATCTGAATGACATTTGTTTAATGAAGATTTATTTGGAACTAAAATTGCTTGGTGTAAACATCGGTTCAATTTGGACGTACCTAGTCAGTTGCCCTGATTCTGACATTCGTCAATGCCCACGTTTGTTTACGAGTAGTCGTAATTCTATAGTTTCTTTATAATACCAATGAACAAAGCAATGCTAAACGCTGTTTTTTTGTATTTATATATTTCCATTTCTGCCAAATTGAGATGAAGGCTTGTTAAGATTTATTGACAATCCGTTGAAGGGCAATGTATTAATGGAATTTGCATAAAGATAATTTATTAGCCAGAAAATGATATAAGTACTGTTTCTCAACCACAAAAAATGCATACTTCGTTTGTTTTTCTCCGAAACAATGAGGCTGAGTTTTCCGCAAATTGTATAACCCAGTGTATTAAAAGCACATTGTATTCTCTAGGTATTGGCCAAGCCAACCAACCAACTCATAATAATTGCTAATTCTATTGTTAATCAAATACATAATTTTCATACATTTTCTTCCATTAAGAATCTTCAAAAATTGTTTAATAAACTTTCCAGTTTTCAATCTAAGTATTACCTTCATCAAATTTTATTAAATTCGGTACAATTAAGCCTCAGAATACAAAAAGAAATCAATGCACACGTAAACAGTTTTGAAAGCAAATGCCATCCTGTCTTCGTCTTGCTTGCTTCTAAGAACATGCCTCGTGCATACGGGCCTTAAGTAACGTATTTATAATAATGTGATAACAAGCATACCATTGAGGCAATATTCACACACTCTGTTTGATACTGATATTCCCTAGCAAGTCCAGCAAGTAATAAGCGACGTAATAATCCTAAATTTAGTCTCATAATATCATTAACTTCAGCACTATCACCGTTATTACTGTCGTAAGCTGTATTACATTCTCCAAACATTGTCATTATGTAACGATTACACTATGATTCATGCAGAAAAGTGGATTATTTTCGCTGTTAGGCCATGACCTTATATGCGGTTAAGGCCAGCTCTTTAGAATACATTTTATGACAATAACAATGAATATGTAAGTTATAAAACAAATCAGATTTTCTACCATTTATTACCTGCTATCGGCGACTTTGTTCAGCGTGGTAACACGTTTACAATTTCACGAGAAAATATACTTTGCATTATTTACCTACCTTGTTCCGTGGCACTATTTTGAAAAGGAGTAAGTAGAATATATTTGACATGGAAAACTTCTGTTAAAGTTTTATTAGTAAATTTGTTTGTGAATGAACAGCCTTTGACATCTCGTGTTCGGTGCCCGGATTAGGCAATGCTATTTAGATTTTGTTACAAAATTTTCATAATAATACATGAAGTCTCAATCTACGCCCGGCAGACAACAGGCCCGCTCCCTATCACGTAGGCCTTCCTTCCTGATACCACCCTGCCAAGCAGTATATCGGCACGAGACCAAGTATGTCTGGAACAATCATGACTAGTGCCGTACTATGAAACGTTTTACTAGATTGCAAAATATATCCTTATAAACATTACTAACGTATATTATAACATATATTGACCTTATAACGTTATACTTCCACACTCAACCCTGTAAACTCCAGTTATCACCGTGGTGCACTATGGCCTTAAATTATCGGACACGTGCTGAGTGCAGAGCGCCAATAGAGACATTACTGTCTAGTTTAGCGAGCTATCTATCCACTATCGTTTGTCTACTTCCGCGTCAAGTGTCACACGTTACTGCGCGACATGTTGCGTCAGACTCGTGTGTTGCCTGACGATGTCGCATCATGCCAGCTCGGCAAGTTAATAACCAAATTGAGGCAAATATGACGAATTAAAAATATTTCCACTGTAAAAGGAAAAATTTTGATTTATTTTGTTTCGGGTAAATCCTATTGCTGTTTTATTTTATATTATCTGAGTCTCATACAACGTAATTGTTCGTTATCTGGGACTAAATATAGCATTTATAAAATAATGACGGTTTCTATCAGACTATACGTCTACAGTCTCTAATCCATTAACACCTTTTACATGAGACCATTTTTATTTTTTACAAACGACCCATTAAACAAATACAAAATGTAAATTGAAATTAAACTACTATAATTATACGGATTTTATCGCGTTATTTATTTGACACTTTATTACATAATTTTGAAAACTGTTACACTACTACTATTATTAAACTTTACTAATTTTTAAGCTAATTGAATTATTATTAAAACTATTGAAACTAATATTGTCTTCTATTTACGCGAATGTTATTCATTGAAATTAAACTGCTATATACGGATTTTATCGCGTTGTTTATTTGACACTTTATTACAAAATTTTGAAAATTTTTACACTACTACTACTATTAAACTTTACTAATTTTTAAGCTAATTAAATTATTATTAAACTATTTAGATTTAATTTAATTTTACACTTTCCCCGACGTTTCGGTTGCTTTGCAGCCATGGTCACGGGGAGACTCCGTGACCATGACGTATCAATGAATAATATTCGCGTAAACAGTAGACAATATTACAAAATGTAAAGTAAAATCGATTAAAATAGAAGTTTGTATAAACAAGTAATTAGCTATGTGAGCGAATTTACAACAAGATTAGAAGCACATGCCTGTAATTATAGCTCTATTCCAACACAGGTAAGTCATACAGATACAAAAAAAACAGTATTCCAATTGTTCAACCAATTATATACTTAGACTAGCTTTCCGCCCGCGGCTTTGCCCGCATGAAAATCCAAATTTTTAAGTCACTAACTTCAACGGTGTAGAACTTTCATATAAACGTTATTCACCCCTTTCACCCCCTTCGGAATTGAATTTCCAAAAATCCTCTCTTAGTGCTCCCCTACACTCTCCAAGGAACATACATGCTAAATTTCAGCTTCTTGCGTTCAGTAGTTTCGGCTGTGCGTTGTCTGTCAGTCACTCAGTAACGGAAGAGTTTTATATATATAGATAGATAACACTAAGATGTTTCGTATCTAAATACATATATTAGAAATATCATTGATGTTGTACAAAGGGTAACAACATTTTTTAGAGAAATTAAACAACGAAATCGCCTTTCAAGCTCTTAAGAGTTCAACTGTGGCACTATTTCCACTCCAGAGAAGACCAGAGCCAAATAATTTAGTGCTGTGATCCTGGGGAAAAAGAAGAGAAAGTATTTCTAGATCTCCTTTAATGCTTTACTATCTAAACGAAGAAGTAGTCTGTGTCCAATGCGCTGTTAGCTCAGTGACTCACTTTTAATACGACCAGAAGCGCGCGAATGATATCCCTCATTATGTTGGATCCATAGGCTATTTTAACCGCTTGCCATCACCTGGCCTGTATCCTTTTTTACCTGCCGCAGTATAACAAAAAATACAGCTGTTCATTACAACCTAATTCTGCAAAAGGTATCTTAAATAAGTTAGTTAAAAAATTAACCTTAAATCACGCAGTAATAACACTAATAACATTTCATAAACAGTTTTCTTACAGTCAATGTTTGTACGAAGCAGACACTATGTCGCCCGATCTAAATATACATCTGACATACCCCCACAATAAAGTACAGCCACAACCTGAACTCAACCTTAATAAAAGCTTCATAAAATATGTTTTTGTATGTACAGCATTGAAGAATCAAAAGAAGCATTGATATTGTGAATTGAACTTAATGACGTAAAGTTAAGGTTGAAATTTGAATGTATTGATGTACAGATAAGGTGTGACCTCCAGTTATCAGTTCTAGATGTCAATACTGTTTGTTTTTACTCGTTATATCTTGTTATCAGGATAATAGCGGTCTTAGGTAATGCCTAATCTGTCGATAAGCTGACAAACAGCTGTTGATATAGGTGATACATTGTAATGTTCTGACTTTTAAAACAGAAATTGTTTAAAGTTTTGTCTATATAGCATCAAGCTTGTTGTCAAAGTGTAGACAGTGATATATTACACTAAGACGTCAAAACATAACAGAGGGTGAGACAACTGTCGATTGCCTGACAAATTGCCATACGCCCAAATTTCTCTAACAGAAAAGTAAATAGTACTTTGAACAGCTATTTAACCTGGCTCTGAATAGAGAATTACATTAAAGTGATAATAAGTAAGAAATAAGGATGGAGAAAATATTAGAGAGGACAGCAAGAATTCCTTTCAAGCCTAGAATTGACCGAATTGCAGCGACTCGACTTGAGAAGTAACGCTAGCCAACAACCATTAACCAAACGACCTCAGAGACAGAATCAGAATCACTAGAAATTATATTGCAAACAGCGAACCTACAGAAAGTTAGCTATCTTCAATTTTGGATCACTTATACTTATGACTGCAAGGAAATATCAAAATAATTGTGATCATTTAAAATATCTAAATAACTGGTTTCTAGGAACCCGGTACAACAGAAAATTGACAATATTTTACTACAACCTTTTTACTTCTTTGCGTAGGTATCTCATCTCTTAAATAAATGTTGTTTTTCGATTTATCGACACGAAATTTCTCTGAATTCAAGCGTTCATTATGTATTTTATTAAGACAGGGAATTCTATAAATACTGTGTACTTATCTTAATTTAGAATACCTTTGAGTTGCGTGTCTCCTCGCAATCCAGCATTGTATCAACAACAAGGCTTGGAGATAAATCAAGAAATAGCCTCTACTTATCTTGTATGAAGTACTAAAGAGTAATTATGGTGATAATAATTAGCAGTGTTATACTTGAGTACTTTCGTCTGGCGTTCGAGAGCCAGTACTCGAGAGCCAGTTTCAAGGGCACCACTGTCGCTACAGAAAGTTTCTACTGTTCGTTTATCACAGAAGTTTTATATAGAACATGATAATATCGGTCCTGTTAATGAACAGTCCTACTATTGTGTTATTAGAAGCAGCTATAGAACTAACACCTGTTCAATTGTGCATGTTATATCTAAAGTTTCAAAGCTTCTGGCCTGTATCCTTGGAAAGGGGAAGACAGGTGGTTATTACACACCCACATTTCGTCAACTATCTTTTTGTCTATTGTTGCCTACTGGGCCCATTGCCTAACAGGCTTACTGCTGCTGAGAATTACCCTTCAGAAAACCCAAATTGCTCGACCCCGAAACGCAACCGATAACATGAAAAGTTATTAAGTATTATAGCATCAACGGGGCAGCCAAAGCTTAAAAGTATGTATCTACCTACTTTTCTGCTATTAGTCGCGGGTAAAACCTGGTAGGCAAGTAAAAGAAGATAGCTTTATAAGATAATTGCTCTGGTAATTTGTTGAAAGTTCTAGAAAACGTAGATAAGCATAGCAATAACTATATGACAGAGAGGAAGAAAGGTTAAAATATCTGAGAAGTCATTGTAAACAACATATTATGTTTTTAGATATTTATGTTCGGACGGGCAAAGCGTCACGTAGCCACCGCCAACATAAATTAAACCAAGATATCGTGCATGCATTCATTCGAATATCACCTTTATGGAAATGGTTTTATGATTGAGAATTATTTGTACATTTTGGATGATTTGTGGCATATTGGAGGGTAGGTTGTGATGGCAAAATGTAATTACAACGTTGTCATTGGAGTCAGTTTAAGGGCTGTTTACATCAACTGATGTGTTACGTTTCCTGGTAACGATAAAACATGTCTGAAATATGCCATAATTCTTGCAATTTTTATCTCGTATCGTGGTATTTATCAATTTAATATTTATCTTGATATTATAAGTAAGCACTTATTTATCAAAGGAAAGTTTATTTCCTCATCGATCTTCCGTATCTAATCTAGTTAGCTGTTTAATGCCTATAAAAATATTTGTTGATTCAAAAGTTAAAAAATATGCATTTATAGCTTAGTTAAATAATTTTACATCGCAGATAATTCTTACCTATAGGATCGCCTAGAGGTTTGAAACAGCTGATGAAATTGATTCCATGACTCCGAATAATTATATATTTAAATCCAATCCAATCCAAATCATTGTCCTTTGCGTATCGAACTAACAATAAAATGGCTAATTGATGCCGCCTACGAAAACCTTTTAACCCATCCTCTCAAATTGTATAATCATTTGTTTTGCTATTCTACAAAAGTTCCTATACCTACAGAATAGGCAAAAACTAGAACCTCTATTTATACCTTTATAGAAGGGTTTTGTCTCTTCAGCCCACACTAGTGTTAACCGCACTCATCACAAATTGATGACGGAATAATCTGTATCCAACATTTTCTATCAATGATTATTATAATATATGAGATACTGTAAGCACAATGCGTGAATGCTAAATTTTTAATTTATATTGTATTTAATATTGTCTTCTATTTACGCGAATATTATTCATTGAAATTAAACTGCTATATACGGATTTTATCGCGTTGTTTATTTGACACTTTATTACAAAAGTGTAAAAATTAATGAAATCTAAATAGTTTAATAATAATTTAATTAGCTTATAAATTAGTAAAGTTTAATAGTAGTAGTAGTGTAACAATTTTCAAAATGTTGTAATAAAGTATCAAATAAACAACGCGATAAAATCCGTATATAGCAGTTTAATTTCAATTATTTTATATTATTAAATAGTGTAATTGGCGCAAGTCGTTCTATTTGATGTAAATAACCGCTAGCTAGAATTTTGTTAAAGAGGTGGAGCTATTTAAAGTCAAAGTCGAAATTAATTAATTTATTTACACAGAATATAAAGTCAAAATTTATAATTAGCGAGTTAACTAATTGGTTAGACAACGGCCTAAAACTCACGGCCATTATTTTAATATAGATACAATATTATCGAGATTTTACAGATTTTTATTGCGGCGTCATTTAATTATTAACTAATTGCTGAAATAAAATCAATGTAGCATGCAGCATGTTGCACCTTGGCCTCTGAGAAATGTTCATAAAAATTGGCTGACGGATTATAGAACAAACCTTTTTTAAACGGTCGGATAAATATCTTACAAAAAGTGTTTATGATTCACAAACTAATCAGAACAGTGATGATAAGAGAACCTCTTGAAAACATTGACTCAATGACGTAAGCTTACATCTCGAAACATCCGTCAACATTGATAATTATGATAACGTTGTGTTATCACACAAAATACATATTCTCACGTAATCCATGAAATATTAAATAAATAATCAAAATGTATAATTATATCCGCAAAATCTTTAGGTAAATTCGTGTTATTTTGGATAATTTCTGAAAGGCAGGTTTCTGAACAACAGATTAACACAAAAACAAATTGTTATAAGACGGTCAAATGTATGTCAGATGCTGTGATTGGCTGTTTGAATCAGTAACCGCCAATCAAATATTGATAATAATTTGACATGTCGTTAATTAGCCTTTCAAAAATCGGATATTAACACTTACATATAAGCGATGATTATTCAGCTCGTAAATCTATCACTAAACACCTCTTTACTGCAAATTGTAATTATTTACTGAAGATAATCATCTTACCATATTTCGGTTTTCCCTGAAACAATAAATATAATAATAGTCTTTAAAAAGTGTTTATGTGTATAAATTAAACAACAGAAGAACACAAATTCAAATCATTAATGTCAATGACTAAGTGAAATGAGCTGGTGAAATCTGTTCACAATTTGCAATGGCTGAGTAACTTGACACTTAAATGGTATATCAGATCTTCCTGCCCTGAAAGTGGTAGGAATTTTGTTCTCCTTGACATTCTTTTAAAAGGATATGAAATATATTTAATACAACCAAAAGGTGTTGCAAAGGTAAATTCTGGTTACCTACTTAAACCTAATGTTCAAGGTCGTCACAGGAAGACATACATTGCCAATATTATTGACATTATATTGTTGGGGCATCATCCTTTAGACTAAATGGACACTTTTAAATAGTCAAGTAATATAAAATAAATTTTATATTAAAATTTGTTGATAGTCGAGTATAAAAATAATTTAATACTAAAATGCACTTTGCTATATCGGCACGAAGATTGCATTTTTGTATAGTCGTCAGTACGCTTGCAGTGTTGCACATGTAAACACTTATCATCAGTATAATGAATAAAAATAAATATAATAGAAAACTTTTTGATAATACATCCATTATTTCTAAAAAACAGACTGGTTTTCTTATTACGATATCAATAGATTATTTTTTTATTTGGTTGTTTTTCTTGTTGACCGCAGATTAAAACTAGCGTTGTGTTTCCATGATACGTGTTCCATCGGCTCCACTCCCATAACAACATATATGTATACATATATACATAGTCTCACGCCTGTATATCGTTAAAGGTATAGGTTGAAGTGTGTTGTAATTGGCTGTAGATGGCTTGGTCCTCATATTGTCATCAATGGATTGTAGTATTTTATCATTGCGCACTGTATGGAGAAAATGTAAAAAAACATTGGATCCGTCCGACAATATTATTTACTTTAAAACCTGATGTTCTAGACATATTCGAAGAATTATTGCACTCATATTTCACGAACTTGGTTTAGGTCCCACGTAAAGGAAGATTCTATTATCATCGACCTGTTTCATTCACCGAATTTGCGATGAAATTTAGAAAATGTGTTATGATTTCATAGCCCGCGCGAGAATCAAACCCAGATCTATACAATCGGCTATTAATGTAAATGCATATACCTATATGGCGAGATAACCATGCAAATAAATAATCACACCTTCACATTCGGGTGCCAAAGAGCAGACAGTGATATATTTTTAGCCGTTTGGATTTATTTTATTTTAGCCTTTTGTCGTCTACCAGACACAGTTCAAGACGCCGTGCTGCTCCTGAACAGTTGCCGTCCGTAAAACCTCATAACACTTACCTCGACCAAGAACCCGAGACCTTGACCACAACAGTATTAACTACCGCTGCGCCACCGAGGCAGTATACCTCGTAAATATACAGGAAAAAGTAAATCTATGAAATGGATAATCCAATAAATTTGACAAAAGCGAGATGTTAGCCCACTTCCTAGATAGAAGTGTGTCATATAATCAGTGTTAGTTTCATGATCGTTCAGTATTCAGTTAAGTTTTTCCTCAACACAGTTTTGAACTGGCGGCAGTTCGCGGAATCTCTCGCGCGATGGAAAAAAACTAATTGCACGCTCGCGTCCGCGTACGTGAGGCTCGGCACACCACGCACACACATCCATTATGACGAAACGCTTAATGTTTTTACATAAAAATTAAAAAAGAAAGCTGCCATTTTATCGTAGATAATCTTATTATTATTCTTTAAATGTAGGTCTGTTATTGTATAATTGAAACGAGTTGTTCCGGCGTCATCTTATGACGTTTCATCCTACACTGTTTTTTTCCTAACTATTTATATATATATACTATTTACGTTCCTTACTCAACCGACAGCAATTATTTCATTTTTAATTCTTTATTCATCCTGTAAGTATTCCTAGCTCAACCGATTACAAAATTACCCAAAAGCTTTAAGGCTTGGGTGACGGTCTGAAAAAAAATTACTGTTTTCGTAATCTATATTTATATTAATATTATAAACAGAAAAGATTAGCTCGACCGATTTTAAAAAAAATCTCCATTTGAAATCTTTATTATCACCTTGAGTACCTAGCATAAGCTATATATTTTTTTTAAAGTACTGTTACTAACCTAACCTAACCTACTTTTGCAAAACCAAGGGTTGTTTTGCTATCCATAATTTTTTCGGTAACATTTGCCACCGGTAGAGTAAGGAACGCATTTCGGTTGAATAAAGAAACTTTATTAAAATAATGTAATCGGATCAGTTAGGCAGTCTAGTTTAGGATAAGTAAAGAAATAGGATGAGACGTCATAGGATGAATACGGAACAACCCCTTGAAACATCGAGATATATGTATTTGAATTCATTGTAATCTGAGACGGCGTTATCCTTTGCGCTATTATTATACTCTATACGTATTAGATATATATAGTATAATAATAGCTTTATACCTTAAGTATATTTAACCTTTATAGCTATATAGCTTAAAGACTGATAAATTACTGATATCAGTATATGTTAATATTATAGTATTACGCTGTATATAGCATAAGGATTAAGCAGAAGTATCTTGCACGTGCAAGAGACTTCTGCCTAATCCTATAACTTACCTAATGTGGCACCTAAAACAAGGCTGGTGAAAAGTACGTACTTTTACTTAAGTTTATTATTTAGGCTCTGTTACGCTACTATATTTGCGTAGCTGGGTCTAACAGGCAGCCGCAGCATACATGTACATGTGTCTAAATATACATCAATGTTATGTGCCTAAAGGACAAATTATAAATATATAAGTTTACTAAAAGTCATGTTTGACCTAAACCGATCATAATATATCGATAGG
Organism: Catocala fraxini; assembly: GCA_930367265.1. Lineage (NCBI taxonomy): Eukaryota > Metazoa > Arthropoda > Insecta > Lepidoptera > Erebidae > Catocala > Catocala fraxini. Next base: position 24,674,401 of record OV884042.1, on the reverse strand, counting down.
TTACATTTTATTACTCAAAAATTGTTGGGCAAAAACAATTTTCAATTTTAAAAACTTTACGATCATTTCTCTTGTTTATCCCTAGAGCTTTAGGCCTCACTGCAACTTGCATTTCGCCAACAACCAAACATAGAACAAGAATTATTTTCATTAACTATAATATTTTAAATCCCACGATTAAGGTGTAACCTATTGCCGTCCTTTGTTGTCTAATACAATAACCTAGCAATGGGAATCTTACCCAGGACTTCGATTTGGTATTTAATGAGTAATGACAGATGGCGAGCATTAACTACCAATAAAGCGGTAATAACTAAAAAATACGTAGTTATATTTTACCTACTTCATATTGACATCAAAGAAAATTAATTTCTTGTAGTGCCACAAACAGAATTAAGAGTTTATATTATTATACAAAAACAAATAACTAAATAAAATAGCAAATGACATTAGAACAGACAAAATATGTCCAACAGTCGCGGCGAAGTCGAGCCGTGCAAAATTATAATAAAAAATGCGCTGCCGTTGCCGGGTCCCTTTTTCCCACAGATTCGTTAAAATGACCGGCTGTCGCCAACCATCCGTCAGTTTTTCAATTATAAGAACAGAATATTTTTGCCCAATAGACTTTTGTGGCATAACATTTGGGGAAGCATTTAAACAATTATTTTTTGTGTTGTTGCTAGAGACTTGTTTGAACACAGTAAGTAGACTCTACGGGAGGCCGAAAGGAGCAAACACTAGTGTAATGTGAGGCAAAATGATAATTAAGGGTAACTGAAATGTTAGTTGTGACACAGCTCAACGATAATTAATAATGCTATTGGTTGAAAAGATTATCGTTGCATTGCAGTCAAATTTATGATATAAGTACAATTCCTAAATCAGAATTAAATGTTTATTGTGCAATATCATACAGTCAGCAACATAAGTAGCTGAACATAAACCAAATTCGTGAAAGTATTTTATGAATTAAAGCCGTAACTATTATTCCGTATTTTTGCACAATTAAAATCATCTAACTTTTTATACTACTTTTACAAAATACTAACATCTGTTATGATTTTGAAAGATCGACACAATCGAAATCTCGCACGGGAATATTGAATATGTTAATGTACGTCAATAAAAACGAGATATTTCACAAATAGTTTAATACGTTTTGCATGTAACAATCAACTCTATATATCAACAAATAATGTTTAAATTATGACTCTCATTTAAATAATAGCTGACCCGCGCAACTTCGTCTGCTTCACATAAGAGTATTTTACCAGTTTTTTCATCATTTTTCATTGATGCTCTGCTCCTATTGGTCGTAGCGTGATGTTATATAGCCTATAGCCTTCTTCAACAAATAAGCAGTCCAACATTTAAAAAAATGTTCAATTCGAAGCAGTAGTTCCTGAGATTAGCGCGTTCAACCAAACAAACAAACTCTTGAGCTTTATAATATTAGTATAGATATATGTATAAACATCACATAATACCATACTCATTTTGCATTTAGGTATGTATTTGTAGGTAAGAAAAAACTAAAATCTAATCTATGCTATATAAAATATAGGCGAATAAAAATAGTGGGCATACAAACATGTGTAATCCAAGTCGATATATTGTGTTTACAGTTATCTAGATATTCTGCGTTCATGTTATTATGGAGCTGTCGACGAAACAGGTCAGTGGTAACACGTTGGAACATGTCCAAACAGGTACGGACGGGTGGAGGGATATTAGTCCCGTTCTTTTACTTCACTGCACAAGTTATGATAGGGCTCGTCTGTAACTATCCATTATAGTAGCTACTCGCTTTTGTAATTAAGTATTTTTATTGGCTTGTTGGCTAAGCTTTTTGCTAAGTAGTTATTTAGATTGCAGGTTACTAGTATTCTCGATAACCCCTTGGGCTAAGCTTTGCATGTTTCACAAGTGGGTCACGCAAGTAGTCACAAAATGTACTTATTATCCGTTGACTATCAATTATATTATTTTTGGAGACTGAACTACCTTGGTAAACCGCAATAGCTCGCCTCTATTAAGAGACGGGTGGCGACCCGTACATAATTATGTAATATAAAACCTTTACAGATGTGTAGGTAATGTTTCTAAGGTACTGTTACAGTGAATACGAAAACAAAACTGTCACTGATGAGATGATTAATCAATGTAATCCAATTTCGAGTCAAAGCATATTATGTCGTCCGAATAAAATTCTACCAAATGTTAAATCAAATATTTATCCCAATCTATAATTTAAGCATAAAAAACACATGAGCATACAGTCCACTTCTTCATACTACTTTTATTAATTAAAAAATATGGCGTTGTGGTAGCTGGAGACAATACATAGAGAAACTTCTATGTACCTACTGTCTTTCTTTTTTTTTTGACATATCCTTTTATTAAAGAACGAATATAGTCTGAAAGCAGTTACTGAATAGTTTAATAATGCGTTTGTTGGTTTTACAAAGAAGATAAGAAAAAAAATTGTCAATACATAATATGTTGCATTATTTATCACATTGTGTTAATTGTCGACTGACACTAATGGCCGCGAGTTTCTTGTCTGATTAATTAATTAATTAACTCTCATGTGATCTCTGCTGCAGGAACGGGTTTATTTTACAAAGATTTCTGCTTGACTATTTTTACTATTTTATGTTTAACTAGTAATGCCAATGCTAAGCTTTATAGAAGTCAAAAAGATATATTATACGTCTCTGATGAGGTTTAAATCATCTTTATATAATTAAAAACATCTGATTTCTTATATCGAAAAGTATGTAAGTGCGTATTGATAACTTAATTTTTTTACACAACGTAACATTTGTATATAAGACTTTTTAATACTTTTATTCCGAAATTCCAATCGGAACGGGCAATTAAATATCAGATTGAGTCACAGTGAAGCGTTGTCAGGCTTAGCTAGTAAAATATAAGGAAGATTTTCTTTATATGTTATTATATTAGTATGGAAAGGCACCTAGACTTGTTAAAAAAATGTTAGAATCTTTTCTACTACCTACATATAATTGCTTTTTTATAAAATAATTTACTGATTCGGCATCACCCCATGTAGAGTTTCGTGTTCCGATTTGGTTCACGGATCGAACAAAGTGCTATTGGGAACTCCCAACAACAAATTCTCTGTTACAATGCCCAGTAAACGACAATAGGCTCCCTTTAACGTGGCACCTAAAAAAACTGGGAATACGTGGGTGTAAAACACCCTGCCTGCTTATTTTATTTACATAACAGGTATGAGACTACTTAAATAAAGTTCAGACTCAAATAAAAATATGTATCCATATTCAAAATATCTGTTGTCCTCTCCTCATGACATTATAATTACATAAACATATTTATATGTTTAATTCAATAATAAATAGTATTATTAAGTCACCTAATCCACCGCAGCTGTTTTAACAAACGATTTCAATAAATTTATTATTCTGTTTAATTAAATTGTAAACACGTTAACCTACTTTTGACTTATACAAAGTGGCGCAAATGTTATCACATTAAATGATACCACATATACAATATGGTACTCTTTGACGATTTACAAATTGTGAACCAAATGTATTCAGTAGTTTAGCCACAGGACATTTTTATTGTTTTTATAATTTAGAAATTTTAGAACATCATGTAATGCAGAGATAACTGTACTTTGGTGTCAAAGACCTTAAGCAATGATATTAAAAAACCGTCGTATTGTATACGAGTCCGGGAATTTCTGGATCCTAGCGAGTTGACAAAGACGATTTCTCGGAACCTATGACCGTTAACAAGCTGGCTACAGCGCTCGATTGGTTACAATGGTGTTCCAATTTGTGTCTAAATTTATTTTATTTATTTTGTGCAAAAAAATAATTTCTTAATTTCTGAGAAAATAGGTTTTTTGTTTATGTTAACCGTCTTATATCAACCAACTTAAGGTATTACCTATATCATTTAATGTGATAAGTGTGATAACATTTGCTCCACCTTGAATATGTATAATTATTCATAAGTTTATATGCCAAAAAGGATTGATATATTAGTTAGGATTTGCTTTGATGAATCCTAATTAATATTTTAAATGCAAATGTGAGTTTTTTTTATACCTCTTAGGTGGCATACAAGCATACGGCCCACCTGGTGGTAAGTGGTCACCGTAGCCTATAAACGCCTGCAACACTAGGGGCATCACTTGCGCGCTTCCGACCCTTTAGGAAAGGAAGTGGGAAGGTGAAGGAGCGGGAAGAGGGAAAGACGGTGATTGGGCCTCCGGCACTGTCACTCACCGAACGAAACACAACAGTAGGAATACTGCTACTTCACATCAATATTCTGTGAGAGGGTAGTCCTTCCCCGGTCGAGCCGGCCAATTCATGCTGAAACCAACGAGGCTCTACTACTACTGTTGGTCACATTTTCCGTCCTTAACTACTCGACCGATCATCATGAAATTTCACATACACGTTGTCAGAAAAAAGTCCTATTCCCGAGAGCAAGGTAGAAATTTATTGGCAAGATATACATGAACGCGAACGAAATCGCGAGCAAAATCTAGCATTTAACATATCATAGTGCTCGTGTCTTTATGAAGGGTTAGGCAAAGGTATGTATATTTTGCTATCTGCCTATATATTAGGTAAGAGGGAGCTAGCCTATTAAGATAGGAGACTTAAAATATTTGGGAAGGATTATAAGTGGATCTCAAACAGACATATCTGGCTTAGTTTCCAGGTATCTATAGGAATATACATTTTTTCGAGATAAGAAGTAACAAACACATGTCACTCTACTTAATAAACTATTTCCATGCAAACTCACGTCGCGTCGATGCGTTCTTCCGCTGCTACATGGCTCAAGGACAAAACAACTAACACACTTTACATATTATCCTAAGAATACTATAAATATAAAAGTTTGTATAGCTGTTAAGGTACTTATTACATACAAAGCACCCGAAGGCGTAGGCGAAGGCATACCATCTCGCCAGTTATGCCTTTAGATTCTACATAATACGTGGCAAGCCTAATACTGTTCTGGGCAGGAAAATCTAGTAACTATTTGCATGACCTAGAAATCGAACCCAAAAACTCACGCACACTAGTTCCTTTTACTCACCTCGCTTTCGATCACCGATTTTGACGGACAACGGACTTTGATAAATCTTAGTACCTACATAATATAAAGACCATGTATTGGATCAGCACATAGGATACTTAGTTATTATTTCGTTCCTGATAACTTTACGCGGGCAAAGCAGAAACTGGTTCATAATATCAGTAGGTAGTACTCATCAATATTATACGTCGGCATTGCTGATCCTTCAGAATAAAAACGACAAACTCATTCAATTGATAATACAGGTGCCTAATAAAATGTTCTTTCCATAAGGACATTGTCCTGTCTCAGTTTTCGGCTGTGCACCAATATTGATAATAATAAACAATGTCGGACATGTCAGAGGAAAATTTCCTTATCTATAGACAAAGAATAGATACAACTTTTGTGCCATCGTGACCTAAATTCGGTTTCCTCATACACTAATCTGCTCTTTCGAAGAAGTTTAGTCACGCTGTTTCGCTTGGCCAAGTTCCTCTTATTAATCTTGGAAGTGTGCGAATTGCAATGGTTACTGTCCATTGCTTCTTATGTAGCACGAATCACGATGGATTACCAATAATGCCTATTTATTATAAGAAGTTGAGATGTATTCCATCTGGCTTAATGCTAGTAAATCTTTCTGTCACAATAGCCATCGGCAGAAAGCATTTGCAATCAGGTGGTAAAGTTATATGCATCTAGAGACAATAAAAAAGAATACAGGAATTCTCTGTATATAAAAGTGTACCTTTTTCCCAGTCAATTTAATGTTATTCAATACAACCTATAACGACTGTCAAGGATCGTTGGTAGACGACGTACCGATAATGGCGGCTTTGCCACCTTGTCACCCATAACACGGTTGTTCGCAAAATATGTAATAAAATAATAATAATAAAATAAAATTTATTGTGTCAGATAATTTGTTTCAAAAAGTTGTTGTCAGATTCTTCTTCTAATAATGCTTGTAGTAGAAAAATCGGCTCCTCCATTTCCATTACGGTACCTATATGAATAAGTTTCCATCCATAATGAATAAGGTTAAGCTTGATTGTGCTACATAAAAATTGAAGACACATAGAAATATGTAGGTGTACGGACTTTATTGCGGTTTACTTAAAAACCAAAAAGTTTAAATGTATACATTTCTCGACGTGTCGGTGAATTTTCAGCAGCCATCACCACGGGGAGACTGCGTTCGCTTTAACCTAACACAACACTTATTATTGATTGCGTTATTTTTAAGACGATAACTGATAAAATGTATGTAGATGCGTTACACTTTTGCCAACCCTTTGTAGAGAAACTGGCGTGACGTTGTCTCATTATTATTAAAATGACAACTCAAATTCAAAATTTCTTAAGTAGTTCATAGTCTGTTCAAAGATGTAATGTGAAAGACTTCTATTAATAGATTAAGGAAAATTCTGCCGCCGCGCCGCGCCGGTTGCCTACGTGACGTCCATCAGACGAGTTGAAGAGAGATGCAAGATAACGATCGATAAGGGAGCGAAAGGGATGGTTAGAGGGGTGTGTCGGGGGTTGGTACCTGACTTTGTAGAGGTCTTTTTTAGCTTTTATTTGTTAATTTTGGTCTATTATGGGTATTTATTGTTCGTGCTAAAATGGCGTCAACTTTTTTATGTTGAAATATGGCTGGTGAAGTAACTGTTTTATTTCTGTATTATTCGTAATGATTTTTTTAATTTCGGTTGATAATTTTATTATAAAATTTGTTCCCATGGGTTTGGTATAAATGCTAATCGACTTTAATACGTCCATCGGCGTATGGACGCTGGAGTCTAAACCCAATGATATTATAATTATGTTTCCATATAGTTATATTTTAATATACTGTAGAAATGAGAGCGCTGAGAAATATATGTGGTGTGACTCTGAAAGATAGAATAAGGAATAGTGTGATTAGAGAGAGATGCGGCATGAAAGTGAATATAGTGACAAGAATAGAAAAGGGTATGTTAAGCTGGTTTGGGCATGTAGAAAGAATGGACGAGGAAAGACTGACTAAGAAAGTTTATAAGGCTAGTGTGAATGGAACAGTCGCAAGAGGAAGACCTAGGCGAACGTTTCTTGATCAGATTGGAGGCATTCTGGACAAAGGCCAGGTTAAGAGCATCTTGAACCGACGGGCGTGTATGAGGAATGTGATGAAAGTGAATGAAGCCAGAGAAGTGTGTCAGGATCGTGGCAAATGGAAATCAGTAGTCACTGCCTACCCCTCTGGGAAACAGGCGTGAATCTATGTATGTATAACATTGTTCCGATGGTTAAGTGATAAAAATAGCATCAGCCACACTGTTAACGTACCATGCCGTGTGTTGTGTGTGGTAGAATCCAACAGGTTTATTTTTACGATGAATTTGTAGCCGTCTATCGGACACAGTTACCGATGCCGTGTTATTAATTTCTTATGTACAATTAATCTAACAGACATTATATTCATACACTCACGAGAGTATCGTCGAAGGGATGGCCAGAGGCGTATTACACTCAAATGGCATGACCCATTTTGGTCCAAATTTGAAAATGGTGGCCAAAGAAAAGAAATACAATATTCTGTTAAAACTTGTTCTGCTCAACATTTTTTGTTGTGGTACCAAAACTGTGGGACCGTTGCCCTCGGTTTTATTTGAGTTCAAAATCGCACTCATTTTTGGTAACATAAATTGTCAAAACAAAGGATTTAGGCTGAATAAAAACTTTAAGGTAACACGCCCTTGCCGGCACACAATGTGTTACCCCAAGCAACGGTATGGTGTACGCTTAGCTTTTCGTATTAGCAGAAGTGGTTAATCGCCATAATTATAATCGCAGACGAGCACAGTTTACCCTCATGACAGCAGATATTATGCCAGTTTGCAGATTTTCCGAGGCTGAGTGAAGATGATCTTTTGTTATTCATTCTTGGCCTATACCAATATAAACAAGCCAAAAGTTACTATGGCGAACATATCCTCCAAACCAAATCATTTTCAATAGAGCTAAGCAATAAAATGTCAAATGAACACTTGGAAGAGTTAGGAGAAACCGATCTGTGGACGACTACAATCTCAACATATCCGAACTCGCCAATATTATATCTATATCGTAATAGACAAAACATTATCCGATCGAAGTGCAATTCGTCACTATTGTTGCACGTGCATAATAGGAAAAGGATTGATTGGGTGCTGTTCGCATATTATGTGCATAATAGGTACATAAGCTGCGCTTGTCATTTACAAGTGTTATTACCCCCGTCTTTAGGATTAGAGAACATTATAGTAGTTAAAGACGAGGATGATTAACCATAATATTATGTAATGTACTTGTAAGAAGTGCATGTACTTTTAGAAAATAAAGGGTTCATTAACAATTGAATGTAAGATACAACTGCACCTATTTTATATTTTAAGAAAATCCCATTATCCACAAAAATAGAATAACAATATAAAAGAAACTACAAGCGGGCTGTATTTTCTCAATACCTATTGTATTCTTTAAAACTATTGTAATGATTGCAGTATAGTTCTTGTTGTTTAATGTATAAAGAAATATTTTTGAACTCAAATAAAACCGAAGGCAAAGGTTCCACAGTTTTAGTGCGGTAATAAAAAATGTTAAGAAGAGCAAGTTCTAACAGAATATTGTATTTTTTTTCTTTGGCCGTCATTTTCAATTTTGAACCAAAAATGTATGGAATGTGGGTAATGTCTTTTCATTGCCAATTGTTTTACGTTTCATGAGGAAGGGGGTCGAGCGCAATAATAACTACCGGCCAAAGTTTTAGCGCTTCATGCTATTTCTGCCAATATCTAATAGAATACAGCTATCTGCAATCAGGTCAACTGGCCTGTGATGTTCAATGGGTGTGTGTGAAGTTACGAAACTTTAACTGGCAAAAAATTAAAATCCTTTCACGATCCCCAGTGATTGAACACCGCGTCCTAAATGAATAAGGTATTTTATAAACATACATACATTACACTCTTATTTTGCCAGCGATGTTTAATACTACGTAATGGGGAGCGAGCCTATATAATAATTAAACTCCGTGCTACTTTGAAACTCTGAAATTCCTTACAGAATACAACCTATAGGATACCAGGATACCTACTTTATGTGAAAAGCTACGAAAAATAATTTTTGATAAAATATATAAAAACTTTGCAAGGCTCAGCGATAGAACACCGCAGCCATCAGTGTGAACTCTTAAAATTGAGTCATTAAAACAATAAAAAATCTTATAAACATTAAATGTAAGATAGTATAAATATATAGAAAAAACGGCAAAAAAGCATCGTGAGGAAACATGCTTGTCAGAGAGTTCTACATAATGTTCTCGAAAATAACTTAACATATTATGTTAAAACAGCGTGGTGGACTATCTTCCCACTGTCAAGGCGGCAAGGTCCGAGCTCCGCCAGGTCCTAGTGGAGAAGTGGAAAGAGCGACTTGTGTGTGTGTGACTTCCAGCTAACACAGGTAATGACTGGCCATGGTTGTTTTGGCCAGTTGCTGTGTCGCATAGGCCGGCAAGAGACGCCCGGTTGTCACCACTGCGGTGACTGCCGCGACGTTGTTGTGAATACGGCGCTGCGCACTTTGGCGGATTGCCCCGCCTGGGCATCGCAGCGCCGTGAGTTGATTGCGGCAGTCGGATTGTTTGCCCTCTCGCTCCCGGCCGTAGTTCAGTCTATGGTCCGGAGTGAGAGGTCGTGGAACGCCGTCGCCTCCCTCTATGAGGAAGTGATTTCCACCAAAGAGGCGGCGGAGCGAGAGAGGGAACGCTGAAACCCTCTCCCCAACCGCAGAACCGGACGCCAGAGAGCGCGAGACGACCTCAAGCCACCCTGAAGTTTGTCCTGGTGGTGGTGGGCTTCGTGGGCCTACCCGCCACCCGATCAGCATCAGGTCGGAGAGGCGGTGTGTGTTCCCACGCGCGCCTCTATATCGTGTGTCCGTCACCCCTTCAGGGGGACAGTAGAGATAAAATTAGTGATGCCTAAAGGGCAGGTCTATTTGTGTAGTGGCTTGCCGTTTCAAACGGCGGCGCGGCGCGGCGGGCCGAAACCTTGGCGGGGTCGCGATTGTATGTGAAAGCGATTCGCGCGGGCCCCGCCGATTGCGGTTATGTCGAGGAACACCGTGGTAGGTTTAGTCGGTATTACCGGGATGTCGCAGAGGTATGCGACGAAGCATTCTTCCATGTAAATAAAAATAAAAAGTGTGTGGTGGACTATAGCTAACTCTTCTTAAGAAGAGTGCCCAGCAATGAGTCAGCTTATATACAGGGCTGATATTATATTATTGTTATAGTATAAATAGATAAGTGTTAACACCTTGGAGCGGTAATTTTATATATATATATATGTATATCCAGCCAAGCATGCATGATCGCTGATACGACGACAAAATATGTACGAGTATGGCGTGTGCGTGGCGGTACACGCACGATGCACGAATATGTGTAGCACAGACGTCGCAATCATACACCACACACGCCTGGCGTGTGAAACGTATCAATGCACATACCGCACTACAGATATATCATAGATACTGTGAATGTATTAAATCGTTCTTGTTTGTCTTTTTATTCTGAAAAAACAACTCCTGCGCTAGAAACCGTTCCTGCATTGCGTATTTACAAGTATTCAGACAACGGGTGCCCAGAATTGGAACAACTATCTGTGAATCTAAAAATTTTTTGTCCTCATATCATACCCATACCAATCATCGCACTGTAAGTAAGACCACTTAAAACAAAACTTCATGTAACACGTGGTGATATGGTGAAATCCATTTATTTTTTGAAGATTATAAATTACCCATGTTCTATTCTTAAAATGCTTAGTATGAAATGAAATTGCACGACTGGCATGATGATTATAAGTAGAGTCTACTCAATCTGTCCAAAGTCATCTAAGTACGTACATTTTTACGTAATAATCAATCACAAGTCTCTTTGCCTGGACCTAGAAACGAATCTGAATGTACACTCATTAACCAGTAAACTATCTCATAACAATTGTTCACTCTGTGATCGATGCGAATAAATGATTGGAACCTTGAATCAGGGGAAGCCAGGCAAAGCGTTCTGCCCCAGAGCCATTTGGGTCACTTTATAGGCGTGATAAAGACTTACAATTGAGTGAAGGCCGATCGGATATTGCGAACTGTTACGTGATTGATTGAAGCCTTATAACCACGTATTGCTTTAGAAATTGCAATCCAATCGTTTTACCTTCTAGAAAAAGTTTGATATATCCGTGTTGCCAGTGGGTTTTGTACTTGATATATGTATGATTAGATAAAAGACTGCTCGTTCTATTTTTGTAATAAAATATTCAAAATAGAATCCAAGCATCTAGTCTCAGTTTAATAAATAATAAAAAATATGGTATTCTTTAAAATTAAAGTCATCATCAAATGTGTTTTAATTCCCATTCATTTTACATTTGGCGTTTATACAACAAGTATGAAGTCTATTTTGAACATCTATTATTCCCAGAATTGGCATTCTGATTGGCAATCATACTCGCAAGCTAGAGGAACGAGGCAATTGGATATGTTTGAAGAGGTAGGTCTGTATTGAGTCAGTAACATAATATTGTCAAACTAGCGGAATATTTTTCTCAGATGTATTTGTAGCTGCACAAGGATGCTTGGCATAAAAAAATCGAAGCGGTAGAAAGAATTCAGGAAAGTTTTTGGTACATACCTACTTTGTATAAACAAGATTTAAAGATAATCGGTCAAGTAGTTAAAGGGTGAAAGCGTAACAAACAAACAAACTTTTGATTTATAATATTAGTTAGGAAATCAAACAAAAGAAATAAGTTTTAAGAATTTTTAATATAAAAGGTTAAATAGAATTTTAGATATATATAGTCTTAATTATAAACAATGTAATGCTATTGTTACCAAACACCTGCAAACACTGACCTACTCCGATACGGAGAATTTGCTTACAGTTGTAAAATAGCCTTAAGTCATCAGTAATTTGTAATAATATGTAATCTAAGTTATTTGTATTGTATCAATATACATGTTTATTTTAAGTTTATGCACATTGACCTAACCTCTAATATTATATAGACATATATTTTTTGTAAATAGAGAAATAGCCTGAAACACAGGTCTAAACCTAGTTCAGGCAATAACATAATAAAACCTAGAACATGAAATGAAATTAGAATGCACAATGTCGGCCGATGAAAGTAACTATAAGTAAAACATATATCAGATTAAGGATAATTATAATTTATTGTAGTATAATATTATTTTAGACTAATGACAAAAATGTATACCCATGTATTATTATTATTGAATAAATTATAGATTAGTTGCTTTTAAACGAAACAATCAAATTACATAATATTATGCCATACAGTGGTTTAAAGTCATTATGATGAGTACAAAAATAAGTGTACAACCTCATAGAAATGTTGGTATTAATCCAAATCGTCAATATCTCCTCGGGAAATATGTTTTCCTGATACTGTTGGATTCTGTTGATGTTGATATAGCTTACAAATCATCAAAATAACTCGTAATTTGATTGTCTCTTAACAAATTATGTCATTTTGGCTCTTTAGTCAACTGTGGCCGCTCCAACTTATCCCGCGGGATGAGTTGACTTAATAATTAATTTTATTATTTTTGCTTTGTCAACTCATCCCACTTTAAAAAGAACAATATTATTTATATTAATGCAAATAAATATGTACACACGTGAACAAAAGTGTTTGGAGAAAGAAATGACACACCATCGCTTGGTTATACTGATATATTAAAAAATGGTATTAAATATAATAATGACCATCAAAAATACTAATTGCACAGCAAAATATGCTTACTAAAATATATCATAACGAGCACCTGTACGCCTCAAATCACTGCATTCCGTCTCGGAAGGGTTAGGTTATATTAGGTTCCTTCTTAAACCCACCCAAAAATAGGAGCCCCGCGAAGCGGCGAAGCGAGGTTCCTTCGACTTAGTTTGATCTCTTTAAATATATTTTGCTGTGCAATTAGTATTTTTGGTAAGCATATTTTGCTGTGCAAGTAGTATTTTTGGTGGAACAAAGGCAAAAATTGAGGAACAGTTAAATACTACCCTCAAAAAATCACAATCATAACACTTCGTGTCTGTATAAATCATAAAATGTAGCAATGGCATCAGTTGCCCGATTTAAAACATTCGTCAGGTCAACTGATCCCGCGGGATAAGTTCGAGCGGCCTCAGTTGACTAAAGAGCCGACATTTTTATTGAGATTCAGTTTCGGTATCAGTGATTTCCTCTACACTAACTGATACTATTAGGTCCACGATTTTAGGCTGCAGTATCAAAGCCTTTTTAGGAGGCAAAGTCCTCAGTAAAGAAGCTACGTAAATACCAAAAGAATCATAACAATCTCTTTTCATTAATTCCGCTTTTGATACCAATTCCTTTTCTGGCGTCTTTTTCTGAATGGTATTTACATTTTCGCCATTTATATCTCGATTCTGATCCGAGGGTTCTGCATTTTCGCTAAATCTACGCAGAAATTCACTTCTTTTAAGCGATTCTTCGGAAAGTTTTCGTTTTTTTACATCAGGCTGGTTCAAGGTTTCTCCATTTTCGCTGGTAGATTGTTCTGTAAACGTCGGATCAATTTGCACTGAACTGGAACAGGATGCCTCACTCTGTGTAACATTCTCCACAGTCCAGTCATCACGTTCTTCATCACTATCTATTTCAGTCTTTATATCGTATACTGGCTTTACTTGTGATACAACCTGCGGAAGATACATACACGAATGAAATAAGTTTATTGGCTTTTTCGAAAATATCTCCTGGACCTTTTCTTTAAAATGTAACTGTTCTTAACTGTTTTTAAATGTCGGTTGTGTATCTCTAAGGGGTAGGCAGAGAGGAGAGATATTGTGGGTATAAGAGATGTCTTATACCCACAATTCGCCAACTATGACGTTAGGTCCTGAGATACCATAGCTAGGGCCTGATAAGGTGCTAAGTAATAGGGTGAGGTCTATTGCGATCTATTGCAATTACTAATCTGTTGAATGAGGCGCCCATGACGCGCGCGCTTCGCACTCTTAACCTTGTAGCAGAGGAGATGGACGTTTTTGCTTGTACACTGAGTGAATTCACAAGGATAACATTATATATAATAAGTCTTAGAAAATAAGTTGTTCTTACATATTAGGTTTGCTTCACTATTGCATTGGGTTTGCCTGTAATGCACCAGTCAATCTGTGACCACGTGTCAGTGTAATCTGGTTGAAACGTGAAGCATTAAACGGTAAACATTACGCATGATCGCGTTTATATCCGTTACTACGTCCTGTTATTAAAAATCTCTTGATAGAAAACCGAATAACACTTTTCACAACCCAGGTAACAAACCTGAGATCTCACGCACAGCATTCAACTAATACCACATGTCTATACTACCATATATAGTAGTCTGCCATAACACACACACACAGACACACAAAATTGTAAATCATGTCATGAATAGTCATGATGTAACCCAGAAGTCGTTAAATATAAGCGGTGTTCGACTGGACACGTTTGCTGCATGCCATATGAGCTTTAGAGGCCAAAATTACAATGGACTTGATCTCAGAAGATGCTAGTGGATAAATAGGCTGTCTTAAACTCTTAAGCAAAGTTGGTGAAACAAACTCTCCTCCTACAGAAAACTAATTCGTAATGTATTAAAAACGGACTTGGTCGTGCACTTGATTACAGTGGTCGGCAACTCGCGACTCGCGAGCGCATGCGACTCTGACGCCTCAGTTGTGGCACGAAATGTTTAGTGCAGGCACGGAATATTACCTACTTATTATCTTGCCTTATAACTATGATACCAAATTTTATTTAATTTACTGTTAGTTATATACTAAGACTTATTTGACAAAGGTAAGCTCGAGAGCGTACTCTCGAGTGTATTTTTTTCGTAATAACATCCCCTGATAAAGCAAAGTTTAAGTTAAAAAGGGCTCTTTGAATAGATTTAACTTGTGAATTGTCTATATTTGGCTCTTTTGGACGACAGGGTTGCCGATCACTGCCCTAGAGTATAAAATAATAAAACTATAGCCTAGTAGGAAACCGCTGGACTACCACGCAGAGGCCTCGAGTTTGACCCCAAAGCACAACCCTTCAGAAGCATTATTCAGCTGTAACACGTTAGGTACATAAACATTTCGCTGGTCATACCTTTGGCCATACGTAATAGGGGGTAACCTTATGTCGTCTACAGCACACATTAGTAAACTCCGCACTGATACTGAAAATTCTCCAACAGTAAGACTTAGCAACAGTCTGCACGATTTGGGAATCGAACCTGGATCTCGCGATCGCATGCTGCAAGCTTACGCCGTAGGATCAACGAGGCAATTATCTACATATAATTTTAATTTACCAAAACAAATACGCCATCCGTGCAGAAATATAATCAATTGAAGATACATTCTCTTATGTCTAGGTCATCACTGGTTTATGTTTAGTCCTCAAGTATATAAAGGGGCATCGTATTGACGCCTTTCAGATATTTATACACGAACAAAAAAGAAAATTGCCTGATCAAGAGATCGAACCCACCACCGCACGCAAACATAAGCGCAAATGCTACTGGACCAACGGGACAGTAACCCTAATATAACTATTTAATAAGACCAGAGGTTTCATCACCAAAATTAAATGCATTGTTGTCGCATACGCGAAAACAAGACAACGCATTACAGAGTGTATAGCCCTCTCTTTCTCTCGCGTACTATTGTTATTTTGATACGGCCCCAGGTAACTATTCGTGGTGCCTGCCGTGGTGATTTCGTTCTACTAGCACTTATTAACTTTTTAAAGACTATTTAAAAAGGTAATAACAATAGGTTTACGCAGAGAAACAGTGTTTAAAAAGGTAATATGTGACATAATTATGTATAATTATTACAATATGTAGTAAAATATGCACTTATTAATCTAAATTATGGAATAAAAATTTAATATACAGGGTGTCTCAGTATATGTGAAACAAATTGTAACGGGAGATTCTTTATTTTTTTTATTTAGCACATTTGGAAGGTCCTTACCTTAGAAATCTCCACGCGCTATTTTGGAAGTATTCTAATTGCTCATTAATATGGCTATAGATATGTATTTCATAAATAACTCATACATAAAAACTTCAATCAATCAATCAAACTTTATTTGTGAACATAGGTATTACAATAAAGGTCTTATGGATGGAACTTGGTCCTTAAAAATACAAATAAATAAAATCGTTAATCTTTCCTACTTATCGAATAAATAATCAACAATCGAATTGATCATCGATATTTTAAGTCACTGCAATCACTAGTTCCTTCTGTTTAAATCGAATACCGTGAGGATGGGTTTGTGGTTCAAATTGTCTGAAACATAATAGATATGACATACGGACCATTAGATAAATGTACATGCCTAAATCTGCCATCAACATACCGCTTTAATACATCGCGTATTATAAACAATATTTACATTAAATGCCATATATTATTATTTATTTAATTCTAATTCTAATTAAAACTTTATTGTTTTGCCACCATGTAGTTGATATAATAATAATATTATCGGCTCTTTCCAGTCAACTTGAGTGATGCATAGAGAGTTGGAGCATTTATTTAAAAGTATATGTAACAAAATTATTATAATATAAACTAAGTATACAATAATAATACTACTCATGTACACATATTATTACATACGTACACAAATAATATTAAAGTAAAGGAATAATAAAGAAGCAACTATTAACATTCAAAATGAAACACATAAATAAGGATACTAACACATTGAGCTAAAGATACATATATTTATATAGAGATTCACACACATCAATCACATACTGCGATCAATACTCACGCCTACTTATACACGACGAGGTAGGCAAAGGTGCATTGCACTCACATTAAGACAGCTATATTTTTGAGCCTAACTACTACCCGACACAATTCTCAATTGCCGTGACCTTGACCATTTTCTAACAAAAACTTATAAAAAATTATCTGAGTTTCAAACAAACCCCAGACCTTGAATACAGCAGTCACATTCACTATCGCTGCGCCACCGTGGCAGTCTCAAAGAAATATATTTCTTTTGTTACAATATACCTTTTATAAATAAATTATATTTAAGATCTTGTAATACTTACTTTACTATTATCTAGGTACGAGCTTATCTTCTGCAGATGTGGTCTGAGGAACTTATCCATATGTTGGAACCAAAATACTTTCGGTCTATACTTCTCATCGGCCGCCATCTTCTTTAGCTCCTGACAATAAGAGTTCCTCAAGTTCTTAAACTTCATTGCAACATGTTCCTGACTAAAATTAGGTAGATCCAACTTTTTTGCGATAACGCCCGTAGCGATCAATCTCTCTCCTTTATTTGGGTAATCTTCTAGATTGGTGTTCCACAAGCATTCTTGTTTCTCCCACTCTTGTATTAGTTGTATGGTTTTAGCGTCGCTGATGCGCAGTATGGAGTTGCGCGTGATTTCGTAGGGGTACGCGCGGCGTGCGCCGCCGTGGGGGGCGTGGGGGGGAACGGCACGCGGACGCATAGCGTCAGCCCGTCTACTCGGCTGGCGTGACCACGCCTCACTGATGCACGCGCCGTAGAACTCGAGTCGTATTATACTCAATCATGCACCGACGCATTTAATACGGGCTTAGATTCACTTCACGTTTTAGATTATTGATTTATCTTTACTATTTGATGTTTTGTTTGTTATATTTTAGTTATTTTCGCGTATTTTAGTTTAATAATTAGTTGTCTTAATTTTGATGTGGTGCCATCTAGCGTTGTGATTGTGAGTTATTTATTTAAAATGTTAGAATGTAGAAATATAAGCTAAGTACGTCTTATTAAACTGTGGGCTGCGTTAGATAACCTATAAATATATTTATAAACCGGAAATTAGTAGATTACCTACTCCAAAAAAATATTTAAATTACTTTAATAAAATCCGTACTTAAGGCTTAATAGGATAGGTAGTTAAAAATATTAGTAAGTATGTCTAAATACAGACCAAGAGATCCTACTAAAATAATAATTCCATTTTGTAGAACCTTAAATAAACATAATGTTTATCACATGCGCATATCAGTTTTTAATAAACTGCCTAGGAGTCTAAGAGAACTTCCATTAAAATATTTTAAACTTAAGTTAAGAAAATGGCTAGTGGATAAGTGCTTTTATACAAGAGAAGAGTTCATGTAACATAAAACTATATAATGTAATATAATAATGATAAATATGCTAAATAATAATATAACTTGTCAGTTTGTTAGTGATATTTTAATGTTTTATATAATTATTAATATTTGCATGCCTAATACAGGCAGAATATAGCCTGAACTATTCACCATTGTAAAACCTGGTACCACCTGTATTATGTGCAAATAAATGTTTCTTGATTTTTATTAAATGCATTGAAAAAACCTTTATTCATTAAACCATTATTAAATAGGTACCTACAACATCGTTATTAGGAAAACTAGCATTCTTTAAATGTATTATTATGTACTAAAATAATACTTGATATTATTTTTACTTATAACGACGATATATTAACCTCTTGTAAGTTTTATGAATATGGCCGTTTATGTTTAAAAAAGAGCTCAGTTAACTATATAAAATATATTATTAATTTATTACTCATTACAAGAATGCATTGATGACAAAAACTTCACATAACGTAATTTTATTTATTTATTATATAAATTAATATAATATGTCTTAATTAACTAAGGAATATATATAATACTAAATTTGTTTACATTTCATAATTTATATCTGTTATGTAATATTTTACGTAAGTATAAATAATAATAATAATGTTCTATCACATCACACAACACCATCTAGCGCAAACTAAGCAGAGCTTGTACTATGGGTACTAGACAATGGATAAACATACATATATATTTTTTTTTATATACATATTATACATAGAAACACCCAGACCACGCCAAACATTCATGTTCATGCACACAAATGTTTGAAATGGAAAACCCGCAACCTCGGGCGTGGCAGTCGGTTACACTAACCACTACGCCATCGAGGCCGTATAAGTTAGTTATATTATTTAATTTTTTTGTTATTTAATAAAGACTACTGCCGCACTAGATTTAATTCCAACATCGCGGGGGACTTTACAAATATTCGGACAATGGACACAGAACATCCAGACTCGGAACGACCATTTGTGGATCACAAAAAGTTTTGTGTGATCCACACGTCGGACTCGAACCCACAATACTCGGCGCAGTGGCAGTAGCGAGGCGACCTCTTAAACCACTACGCCATCCGTGCAGCCAATTCAATATTATTTAGTTATTTATTTTTTGTTAGTTTAGTCGATAAAAACAATGTATGTATATAATGCGTAATGTAATGATATTTTATTTAGTCGAAGTAAACGCTTGCACTCCAATATAGTAAAACATGGATTAGACACAATCTACTTACATCTGACAATGAACAGCATACATGTTTAAAAAAAATAAATTTAATTTGATGAATTTCTTGAATATAATAATAATATTAGCCTTGTATTAAACTGTCCCACTGCTGGGCACGGGCCTCTTCTCAGTGTCTAAAGGCAAGACCATAGTCCACCACGCTGGCCTGCGGGTTGGCAGACTTCACATAATATATTCGAGAATATTATGGAGACATGCAGGTTTCAAAATTCACAACTTCTTAAAGTTTTCCATTAAAACAAGAAAGGTTTAAAACTGATCGTATTTTTGAGATTGACTCGGTAGTGCAGTGATCGTAAACGACTATAACTGTGCATAATGTCTCGGATTTGGTGCCCGAGTCGGGCGAAGTGCTATTGGGTTTTCCTGCTTTATATATCTAATTATTTAATATTATTAGTATTTCTTTATAGTAAATACTTATAATAATAAAGAATTAGTAGATAACAGCAAGAAATCTAGCATATTCAATGATAACGTGGTATTAAAATGTAGGTGCAATGCACCTGTGCCTACCTTTTAGGGGTAAACAAGGCGTGAGTCTATTTACTACCACGCTATGACACAAAGGAGCTGAGCTGTATCCATTAACGCTTGTATGAAATAAACTCATATCGTCTATTTGTATCTTTTAACGAGACCAACGCAAAAAGACATTCCCGTTTGCTAATTTTAGAAATCAAAAACGAATATCCACTCTTTGCCTGATACAGGAAGCGAACCTGGGATATTTAGATAAATATTTGCACATTTGCTCTCGCTCCAGACTGACCAGACAAATGATTGATTCTTATATATAAACGTATATGTTAAGGTATTTGTATTATATACAGCCCACAAATATTTATAAGCATTTGTGATAAAAATCGATAATAGCAAAGGGGATATTGCTATTCCCTAAAGCGAATAGTAATCCCCAATTTCACATAATAGATATCATAGTCTACAGGTAATTTCTTATTTATATATATTTGTTAAGCATAGCAGCGATAGCCTTGAACTTAATGCAGAGGGCGCTAGTTTGATTCCAAGGCACGCACCGCAGACTTTCCTAAGTAACGTGCGGATTAAATAGTTAATTATCACTCGCTTTAACAGTGAAAAAAACATCGTTAGGAAACCTTTACCAGACATTTATCCTTAATGTTTTCAAATATACCACATTTTTTATACTCTATTTAAATTTATCTCCTGCGCTATGAGTAAATCCTGTGTCACAAGGACTTGACAAACATTGAAACAACGAACAAGAATGTTTTCGCGTTCGTTGTTTGAATGTTTCCAGACTCAGAACAACTATTTAGTAGATCTCACACATTTTTGACCCGACATGAAACCTATAACACTCCACGCAATAGCAAAGGCGAGCCAACCATTAAATCAAAGTCAAAAATCAAAGCAACCCCCATGTTCGTCGAAATCTATTGGTTAGTGAGTTTACTAAGCTACTGAAGCTAAATTTAGTTTAGTTGCTAGGTCCAGGCAAAGGGTTGAGCCTATGCGAAGATAAAAGTAGCAAACTGACGGCCACTCTTTTAAATCGCCAAATAAATATAATTTCGATATTTTACAATTCAGCAAGGTCTTGCAGCCATTGTACCATAGTATATTACCGACTATAAAATCTAAAAAGAATAACAACAATTACCTAATAACATTAAGAAGATTAAATCATATAATGAAAGTTGTTCGAGTCTGGAGGTTCCTTGTGTCCGTTATTTGGATGTCTGTGAAGTCCTCCGCGACACGGGAATTATTCCTAGTACGGGAGTTGTCTTTTCAACCGACTTCATAAAAAGGAATTGTCACTGTACATTGTCGTATAAAAGTTCATTTGTAAAAGAGATTTCATGAGGTATTCTCGTATTGTTATTGTATTGTAATATACCTAGGTATATTGTCGTATTACCTTGGCTGACACTGACTCCAAAAATAACAATAATTGTACATTATGTTATCCTAATAATTTGATTTTCTTTAAGCAGTCTACACATTAATTTGGATTACTAATTTTTGCTGTAAATAAATATTTTATATGAGAACGAAAACAAAAATTGAGACTAGATATATTAAACCACTTCGCCGGCCTTACAGTCTCTATGATTTAAATGACTTAAGTACAATTCTTAATGTCCTTCATAATAAAACAATAATCAGTGACGTCACTTAGCACTAAGGAGGTTATAACTGGAATGGTGGCACCATTTCTGGCGATGTTCGTTATCTTGCTCACACAATGTCATACGATGTTATTTGTTTGATAGCCGCTGATAATGCTATATTTGTAGGACAGCTTGTATGCGCCCATATTACGTAGTCTAATAATTATAGCTATTATAATAATACTCAGAGGTACATTAAGGGGTGATTAAATTTAGGGATCGTGGTTTATTCTATAGATGGCGCAGTGGTTTTAGTGATCGACTGGCTATAGCCAGCCGTGTGTTGTAGGTTAGTATCCCACACGGGACAAAAATTTGTGTGATCCACAAATAGTTGTGGCGAGTCTGGGTGTTCTTTGTGTTCGTTGTTTGAATGAGTGTAAAACCATTATTATTAAAAAAAAAATTTTATTATTAGTGCGGGAGTTGTCTGTAAAATCCTGAATAATATTAGCTATACCTAAATGAGAATGTGAGTTTGTGTTTTTACCCGACTGCAAGGAAAGGTTATGTTTTCACGTCTTAACTACTTGACCGATCAACATACAATTTTGCATTTACGTTGTTGGGGTTACAGAAAAGGATATAGGTTACCTTTCATCCAGAAAAAAGTACTGTTACTAATCTAAGCTACATTTAAGTGAGCAAAGTCGCGGGCTAAATCTAGTTATATATGTAAGCATATAGGGATGGTAGCATGCAATGTAACTATAACACATGGACTTTTTAGGGCTTTGCTGGTGATATGCTACGGCACGGATGGCGGTTATGTATGATAGTGGTTCAAGTAGTGCCTCGCCATAGTCAGTACGCCGAGTATGGGTTCGATCTGCACACGGGGAAAAATTGTGAGATCTATAAGTAAATGTGCCGTGCCTGGGTGTTCTTTGTCTCCGATGTTATAAAGTCTCATGCGGCACAGGGTTTATCCTTAGTGTTGAAGATGACATTAAGATTTAAGAACAATACAGTACTATGACATTAAAATATCTTTTTATGGTTGTTCAAGCAATTATTTTCGCAGTTTTCTTTGACATAATAATATATACACAATACTAAAAACAGAAATTAAATTAATAATATTGTAAACATACTAAAATTATGTTTGCAGTACAGGCATTTAGTTCCTTATTTTTGTTTTGTTTGGACGTTTCTAAACTAATTTGAATGTGCTATCAGCACTCTCGAGAATCACTACTTAGAATCAATTCAAATCACCTTCTGTATTAAAAAATATGAACGTAAAAAAATTTAAATCTAGATTTTACTCGCAGCTTTGATCGCGTTTACGTAGGACAAGCTATTTTAGGAAAAGTACTTTAGAAAATATACCTTATTTTATTGAGTGATAATATAGGTTTCTAATGGAGAAAGAATTTTTAAAATCGTTTAAGTAGTTTTTGATTTAAACCTTTACAAACAAACAACCAAATAAATAAATCTTTCCTCTTTGTAATATCTATTAGTATAGATTATACTTTAGACACAGATTCACAATACGACGTTTAAATATAACCACAATTTTTTGTTACACGCCGTATAAGCAATGCATTAAGTTTACTTTAGATTGTTGGAAGTTTTGACGAGTTTATTCTAGATGATAAGCTAATAGACATCACATCACCGTTTAAACCATAAAACTATCGTAATCTACAGTCTATTTTAAGCTTAATAAAATCCTAACTAATATTATAAATGCGAATGTGAGTTTGTTTGTTACGCTTGCAAGCCTTAACTACTCGACCGATCATCATAAAATTTCGCATACGCAGTATCAGGGCAACAGAAACAAGACATATAGGGTACATTGCATCCAGAAAAAGTACTGTTAGTAACCTAACCTACATTTGAGCGAGTGAAGCCACGGGTCAAATCTAGTAGTAATTTTATGGAGGTTTGGATGACGTTTGATACTTAATCACGCATAATTTAAGGGACCCTTAAAGTTAATAGAAATAATAGTTTGTAAACGTCACTAAACGCGTGTGAAAGGGAAAATGACTGATTATAATAATAATAATATTCTACCACATACACACAACACCATCTAGCCCAAACTAAGCAGAGCTTGTACTATGAGTACTAGACAATGGATATACATACATATATAATTTCTTTTTTGTAAATAATATATACTTATTATACATAGAAACACCCAGACCAAGACAAACATCCATGTTCATGCACACAAATGTTTGACATGTGCGGAAATCGAACCCGCGACCTCAGGCGGGGCAGTCGGTTACACTAACCACTACGCGATCGAGGTCGACAAAATTGCAAGATCGCACGGATGGCGTAGTGGTTTAAGTGGTCGCCTCGCCACTGCCGCTGCGCTGAATGTTGTGGGTTCGATCTCTTTCGAACTCTCCTCTCTCGAACGGGAGAAAAATTTTATGTTCGCAAACGGGAGTGAATGTTCATTGTGTCTGTTGTTTGAATAATTGTAAAGTTTCCTGCAACAAAGGAATTATGCTTAGTGCGGGCGTTGACTTTTGAAAAGAAAAGAAAAGAGAAACTTCTGAGCTTACTGTACTTGGTTTTCAAAGCTTACAAGAAACGTGGACTACAAATAACTAGAATTTTTGGTAATACTCCTTTATAGTAAGATCATCGTTAGCGCAATAGGTGGTACTCGAACCCACGACTGTCTAGATCGCAAGTTCAATGCCTTATCCACACTGAAATTCTATTCTAGATTGTTTAGCACAACAGCACTTTTCTAATCCGGTATCTTTTTTATATAAAGATGTCCGCGCTTGAAATAATACTTTTGTCACGGTAGACATAACAAAAATATAAAAAGCGGACATAAAAACACCCAGTCTCGGCACAACTATTCGTGCATCACATGTATTTTACCGTGTCGAACCCATCGCACTCGGTGCAGCGCAGTGGCGAGGTGATCAATCAAACCAAGTTACTACGCCATCCATACAGTTTTAACCTATCACAAGAATAAACCAATGAAACACATTAGTAATTATGTATTATCTAGGTATATTACATCAGGAGTAAAGGCATTGCCCGGATAGCAGACTCTCGTGATTAACCTTTAATCCTATAACGACAACATTATATTGATACGGTTACATATACATACGTATGTAATTATGTAACTGGAAAGTACATTGCTACAATGACTATAATTATATTTACCCAAACAAATTTTCCTTGACACCATTTTCCTTAAATTACTTTCGTCACAAATTTTCAGAATCAAAAATGGGTTAGTAGTATGCCTACTTTTTGTACATAATATGTATGTATTGAATGGAAAGGTGAAATATATGTGTACTAATGTATGAGTGTATGGCAGCGGTAATAAATTTGAGAGCTATGCATATGGTTTTTGGTTCGATGTCAGCGTCAAGCAAAGTATATACGGATTTCACTGCAGTTTGATTTAGAAAACACTAAATCTATTTATTTTTAAAAATAATAATAACCACTTTAAAATTGTAATTGTAAGCTATTTATATTAACAACTCTCTGAAGGTTCGTTTGCTTTTCAGAAGCCATGGTCACGGAGAAACTAAAGGTAAAATATAAAGATTTATTTGCTAAAACATGTGTGAATGTCATTATACATTATGTGATATATAATACAGGTGGTAAATAACAGTTTGTATTAACATGTTAAACCAAAACTAGAGTACAAATATAATTATTAGGAATTTAATTAAAATAAAATAGTTTTAGAATAACTCATAAGTAATCAATTAAGTACATATATCAAAATAGTCAAATTAGTAAATATTATAACAATATGTAATTAATAGATAAACATATTAGAGAAAAATACAATTTAAATTAAAATCAATTGTAATAAAAAATAATAATGCGATTTAAATTAATACAAATAATTGGAATACATAAGTACATACTCAAAATTGCAATTAAATTATAGATTTTTGTCATTAAGAAAGTCATCAACATTATAATAACATTTATTAGAAAGCAGGGTTTTGAGTGTTTTTTTAATAGTGCTACATTTAGTGATTTCATGTTATTTGGAATCTTATTATATATTAATGGAGCTTTGCATATAACACTTGTATGTAGTAATGCTGTTTTAGCAGGATGAACACAGTCTATTTTGATCTCGTCGTTTACTTCTTCCATTATCTGATAAAAGTGAAAACAAATGGTGATTATTCCTGACAAAAAGGGCCATTTCCATAATGTATAATGACCGGAGCGTTAAAATTGTATGTCTATTAAAAAAGGGTACAGCGTTATGTGCTTTAAATCCCAAACATAGCGCAGTTGTCTCAGTCTTCTGAAAAATTATTAATTATTAAATATTTCTGTGTAGAAATTCTTAGAAGCAACACGGAGTCTGGAGCTGTGCCCGGTAGACGTCAACAGGCTTTCCTCCTATTACATGGATACCTAAACCATCCTGCCTAACCTTTTGAGGCTTAAGCGTGAACCTATGTATGCAGTAACATTCTAAAATATACCCAGAAATCGATCTAGAACATTCTACCTAATTATAGAACATATTTATCGAACACCTATTTAACTTTACAGTGTCACTTACCAGTTAATTATAGCTTGTAGCTCAGTAGCTATCTAATCAATTTTGTTATCGCTAGGTATTACTACCTACAGGCCTGGTCAGACATCACGGCACCTTGTGCCATGTGTCATGAGCAGTAGGCAGTGTGACGTCAAATCGTACCATACAATGATGCAATATACATGAGTAAGTTTACTACTCATAAAACGTTATTTTCTACCTTATTTCTCTGTAAACAGCGGTATGTTTCCATTTACACGATTATCTGTGTAATTACATCAGAAATATTGTGATATGATAATTGTAGTATTCGTGTTATGCAATAACAGCCCTACTTATAAAAATATCGGTACTTAGGCAATGCTTAGCTACCTCTCAACTGAATAGCTCTCAAGTACTTGGTTGGTGATTAATTTTTGATCAAAGACCCGCCGCTGTCATTAAACTATTATTTAATTGACAATTATTGCTGAGTAACGTTCATAGATGTCATTCTTTTTTATTACTCGGTAGTTAATATTTAAGCTATATCTTAAATATTTTAGAACGGTTTATAAGCATGGCTGGTAGTCTTTAGCAATTGGCACGTGGTACTTAAATGTAACTAATGTGTCATAACACTCATAACTTAAGTATGATATATTTACTTCCCCTTTTGGGGCATATATATATACATAGGTGTGATGCTATGTAGTGCACTAACCAAGGCCATTCCAAACAAATTGTCGGTTGAAATGAATGATCTACCAAATATATAATTATAAAATGAGTGAGAAATCTTAATCTGTTTGATCAGTACCGTATTATAACGTATAATTTTTTTTAATTGATTTACTGGCTGACCCGAGAGTCGTTGCCCTGTCTTAGACGAACTGTCAAACTCGCGAGTTTAAAATAGTTAAGTTTTCTGAAATTATTCAATTTTCTGCGCAATTTACCTAACTTTTCTTTCCGTAAGAACCTTCTACAAAGTATTAGAAAACTTAAAAAATATTAATTAAAACGGTAAAGTAGTTCTCAAGTTATGGCGTGACCAAGGAAAATAGGGATTCATTTTTATATACATGTCGGAGCGCGAGACAAAGACGCCACGCTTGGTCGGTTGAAGAAAATTAAATAATTTAACATAGTAATTTTATTAATTTGTTTACGTTCAGAAACATGATTGTGTTCCTATAGACAAACTACTGTATCGATTGGTCGCGTCAAGTTGTTTAACTTGGGTGTAGTCGATACTCGGCTGGCAAATGGCAACATTATTTTGAGTGAACGTAACCATTGCGTTAGGTTGGTATCACGCTGACGCCGTGCGAGGCGTTTTACCAACTTGAAGAGGCGACGGGGGACGCGCTAGAAAAATGGCGGATGTTAGTTTATGTTCCGATGGTGCGGACCAATTTTAAGATAGCCAGCCCTGTGTCGAATTCACCGCGCTACCAATAGTAATCCGTTTGTATTCTAACTAATGTTCAAATTTATTGTAATACATATTGTGATTGATTACGAGAAATAAAAGTCTGAAGATTCGTTACAACGTTTCATTTCAAAGTTCCCGTCATGGCAGAGCCAAGTAATATCGGCTCTCCGTCAAGTTATCTATCTAGTGTATATACACTAGATAGATAACTTGAAAATTATGATTAAAATTCTGTGTCATGGGCGAATTTGCAAACATAAAAATAACGTATACAAAGAAAATCCAGACACTTAATAACTATTTGTTGATCACATAAATCGTCCCGTATGGGAATCGAACGCACTATACTCTAGTCGAGTAAAATAACAACGAGACCACAACGCCACCCATGCAGATTTAATAATATCAATGAGGATGTCCATTGAAACCCAAACATGCACATCATTATCACTAGATTATAAACTATAATAAAATAAATGGGGATTTCCATTTTAATTATTCATATTTATTAAGGCAAAAGTGGCACTGTTCGTTGTTTTATACATTTTTATGCTTAAACTGCTCACCTAAATATAACGCAATAAGCATGCAGATAGCTTAAAAACTGTACAGGAAAAATACCCAAACAATCTCCTAATCAAAACTTAATTGCGAGAATACCAGTTCATTGTTACGTTTCACAAAGTAGGTAGATTAAACTGTAAGTACAAATTTCCTAAAATGGTCAATAAGTAGGTAGGTACAATGATGATGTCAGGTCATTCTGTGTAAATAATGAATGGTTTTACAATTCTAGTAAACTAGGGTTTATCCACATCCCATTTAATATTCCTCTGTAATGTTTAAAAGTCTTGTGTTATCGGCAATGTATAATGTATACGTGACAAGGAGAATATACGCAGATGCTTTACAAGATTTGTACTGATACTTGGATATAACACCTTGAATTGAATTTTTGATATGGGTATTTATATTTTAAAATTATTAACATAGGTACTTAAATATCGATTTCATATTAATTTAAAAATTATTTTATTTGTTATCTTTGCCGAATATCCTTTACTACAATTATGTATTTTTAGTATAACAAGTGAGAAACGGAAATGAATTGCCGTAAATCTCAGAGTTCGAAAAAATGATCTCACGTGACGTCACGTCAGAGGTCAAAGGTAATAGTAATTTCAGGGTATATCGACTATGCTGAGTCGTGAAAGTGTAACAAACTCACATTCGCATTCAGAATATTAGTTAGGATTACTACTAGTTTAGAACCAACAGAATGCAATGCAGAGGGTCTCGGGTTCGAACCCACGTCACAGACCTCCGACTTTCGGAAGTTATATGACTTTTCGGAACGACGAATGGGACCAATGTCGCAGTTTCTATCATACACACACAGTTCACGCTTATATCCCTCAAAAGTTAGGCAGAAGTGTGTCATTCTTCACTGACTATGCTGTAAGCCTCGATATTACGTCTAGGGCTGCCGCCTTTATTTTGAACGAATCGAGTATATTTACTATCTTAGGTCAAAAAAATAAAGTTCAAGATCCGAAAATAAAGTATTATTTATTTAACCTTTTTGTTCTCTTTTTTTTTATGCTAGTGACGTCTAACATATATTTATGATCAAGGAACGTCGTAACTAGATCGTCGATCTTTACAATATAATTATGTCTATATAAAGATAGATAAACGATTGCTTTTATTCAATTTAGGGAAACTCTATAGCGTTGCTTTAAGTAAATAATTTAATAAAACTTGTAAAAGTTGACATAGTTAACATAAAGTATTTTCCTAATAAAATACGTTTACCCGAAATAACGTATAATCCTTATTATAAAGTACGGTTGGCAACCCTAATTACATTCCATGCTGTTACGAAGAAAATTCTAACAAAAATGCCAATAACACTTTAGTCGATTTGGTAGACGAATATGAGACCTCACGATCGAACGCAAACTTAAGTCACTGAACCAACGAGGCTTAAAGATAAAACTTCGAAGGTCGAACTCAAAATTAAGGCAGGATATTAAGCCTGCACTGCACATTGATAAGCATTCGGTAAAAACATTAAATATTCGTCCACGTGTATATTTGCATTCATGAGTCATTAGTCATTACATACATTATGTATGTATATGTACGCTTTCACTAGATAATGTATGACTCAATGCTGCATTAGATAGCGAATCATTTTCATAATTAATCATATTAATTGTCATCGTGAGTTGCATCAGAATAAGTCTTGACTTGCTAAAGATGTTTTCTGATGCAACAAGCATACAGACAACTCTGGTACGCATATAATATGACTAGCTAGTAATTATCTATGACGTCGTCCGGGTACATAATTATACAAGTCTAATGCCTATATCCCAAAAAGGTAAGCACTGATGTGTTTTTACTTTCACAAGCTATGGTCTTAGGTTCCACATAATAAGCATATACACATAACAGGCATAGTGTCAAACTCAAACTTAGACAATATGTTATTTGCCATACTTTCTTTATGCGGCCTCGATGGTGTAGTGGTTAGTGTAACCGAGTGCCACGCCTGAGATCGCGGTTTCGATTTCCGCACAAGTCAAACATTTGTGTGCATGAACATGGATGTTTGTCTTTGTGTGTTTCTAGATATGCAAAATATGTATCTACGTATTGACAAAAAAAAAGTATATATGTATGTTTATCCATTGTCTAGTACACATAGTACGAGCTCTGCTTAGTTTCGGCTAGATGATGTAGTAT
The DNA here is from genome assembly GCA_930367265.1 of Catocala fraxini. Lineage (NCBI taxonomy): Eukaryota > Metazoa > Arthropoda > Insecta > Lepidoptera > Erebidae > Catocala > Catocala fraxini. Next base: position 24,643,913 of record OV884042.1, on the reverse strand, counting down.
GTACATGATAATTTTAATTTTAAGTTAATAGTATATTTATAATATTAAATCATCACTTTATATTATAATATTAAAGCAACAATAGACCAATGACTGAGCCTTGCCTTATTATTAATAAGCTGATTGATTTGGTAACTAGATAAAACATCAAAAAGTACAGATCGCGCACTGTGTGATGGCCGGTCTGAACATTGCGCGAGTGGCGTCGCAGTTCTAAGTCTTAGGTCTCTTTGGTGACAGGGGGCGGGGCGGGGGCGGGATGCAATCCGTACTGACTGACAGACTACATGCGCAACAATTCGGAGACGCTATGTTCAGTCTGGCCATCATAGATTGCGCGATCTGTATCAATAGTTTTAGTGACCGCTTTGCTTATTCATCTGAGGACTTTCACGAAACAAGTCTATGCTGAAAGCCAAAGATTCAAATAATAGACGCCCAACATACCAAGATTACACACATTACATTTACGTACGTAGAAAACAATGGTAACAATTTTGAATATCAGAGGACATGCTAATTCAAATGTCATTTTGACTTTGAGTGATCCAGAAAGATGACCGTATTTGTAGGAGGGTCCTATGGATCAAGATTTAAATCTTTGCTAGAAGTAAGCGAAATTAAATAAATAATAAATAAGTCATTACACTACAAAACATAGTTCCAACGTTTGCATTAGTGCAAGCAAGCAGTAATTTTTCAAGTTGCCTCAGATTGCCTTATCGAATTTCGCTAGTACATTATTGATACGGAATTCCTACACCAATAAAATTGGTAAGTAGGTTAGCAGTTTCTCGATGCATCACACTCGTAAATCAAGTGTGATAGCATCGGTGCCACTGTGACCGATACAAAGCCAAAAACCCGAGCGCCGAATTGCTTGTATTATTTAGATCTGATATACGTTCCCGGAATTATACTTCAATTTCAGAGTATAATTTTCTCGGACAGTTTACATGATATCCTTAGTAATATTATAATTGCGTGTGCCAGTTTGTTAGCCTGTTACGCTTTCATGTCTTAACTATTCGACCAATCATCATAAAAGTAGGTACCTTTCATCCAGGGCAAAAGTTGCGTTCATGAGGCTCGCAATCTACATTATTGTGAGTTGTTAGTTTTAATTGAAATTGTATAGTTCATAATTTATACGGCAGACCGCGCTGAGTATTGTGAGTTTGAAAGTCACACTTTTATCTTTGTCTGGATGTACTGTATGTCTGCTAATTAAATATTTATAAAATCCCCCAATGCAGAGCATGATCATTAGCTGTGTTTTCAGGACCCACGTAAAGAAAGGCAAGCATATTGTCGACTACTAATTAGACACATTTTCAGTATATAGTACAACTGACAATTTTCTAACAAACAATCTTAATAACACTTTGCCAGACCCGGGCATCAAACCGAAGACTACACTTTATATAAACTTGAACCTACCCAACATGGGTTTCCCCGAACCGTATTCACAAAAATACCGGTCCAATTGCATCAGAACGTTCACGTGTATCGGCAAATGATTCCGATATATACACTTAAGCCCAAGATAGGGTTGTCGGTTGCTTCATGTAATACCTACACAATTATAATCAATGGTATGACTGAGGCCAGACACCGCGGTGTCTACGTTTCGCAACCCAGCATAACCGGTCACATCCGCATGACTAATTACTATTTTTGCTAACTAAACGCTTCAGACAGACTGAAATGAATAGACATTTTAACGCTGACGATGTTTTGCAAGCGTCTAGACTGAGTAACCGATATTGTTTCAATTTAGCTTTATTTAAGCTGACAAAGTATTAGTATTAGTTAATGTACATTACAACCATAGGAATCCGTATGAATATTACTAAAGTGAAAGTTACTCTGTGTGTATTTTATGTTTTTTTTGCATTTGACCTGCTGAGCTGCAGCGGCACACTGGTGACCAGACGCAATAGGTTTTAAATATGACTGGCATTCCAACCGGTTAAACCACTAAGTCGATATTGATGAATTTTGTTGTAAAGATAGCTTGTTTACATGTTTTTGGATGATCTCTTCAGTGGAGGAGATCATCCAAAAACATGGTTAACATATCAAGTGTTCATCAAAAGCTAGAAATTACTTTTATTACAAGACAATACCCGACGACACACAGCTCGCTCCGTAAATAAGTAGGTACATTTCGGAGGTCAAAACGCGGTAATTTTAGTAGCCAGTAAGATATAATGGAATAAATACTACTAAGTATGTCTGGAATATGCTTCACAGGAATGTTAGACTAACTGCTAGCCCGCGGCAAGCCCTCCATGAGTTAAAAACCGGATTGGAAGGTTTTAATCTCTACCTAGGAAGAAATTCCTCAAGTAGACATTTAAAAATATGGACCAGGTAATTTCTAATCACATGCAGGCACAGAGGTAAAAATAAAATAGATAAATGATTAATCTTATTTTTTTCAAAAATTACTGTTTTTGTAATTTGTATAAAATTATCAAATTCAGAAATCTTCTATTGCCCTATTAGTCACATCCACTATGAAAATAAAAAAATAGATAAATTTGATTAAAATAATCATATAGTTTTTATTTAATTATGATTATAATTCCAGAAATATGCTTGGGCCATTTTTTGTGACGCTGAGTGTAGTAAGTAAAACGAAAATATTTAACAAACCTACTTAGCTTTTCTCAATTAATTATAAAAACTTCAACACAGTTCAGTACTAACGATTATAACAAAGTCAAAGCTCCACGTACCTAACACATCATAACCCATTCTACAAAATATGAGGAACAGCCTAAAGGCGCCTCAACGTTATGAAGGTACACCTTAATTTTGCGTCGTCTAATTCAGCAAATACACTCATACTTCATTTACATGATCTTTCAGGAAACGGCAGGCATTACAGGTCATAACTCATTGTGATACTGCGCAATAACCTCGAACCCCATTTTGGGGTTACTTATCTTAAGACGGGTGTATCCGCACCCCCGTATGATAGCTCATCTCCAGTTTACGAGGACGGAGTTAACTCGCGTGCGACATAAAACTGGTTTTAATTAAACATACACTAATGTACTAGCTGTATTTATAATTTGTAGTTCTGTTTGTCTGTGTGTTTTAATTTTTATTGGTAGTCTTAGCCATGAATAAGGGATCAACCAATCGCGAAATGGTAGGATTCGATCAAAACATAGGAGCAATTTTATCAGGAAATTCTAGAATTTTTTAATAGCATAATTTATCTCGAAACTTTTTTTTCATAGCTTGCGTAAAAGCGAGATAAAACTACACCCATTAATGTAGGTACTGTCTGATTCTCGCACATTTAATAAAAATGTTTTAAAATATGGTATAATATACTTTCTGCTTGTTCGGTCTTTGTTATGTCGTGGTACTTAGCAATGGTAGGCGAAATTTTCTTGTAATAAATATACTATCTAATTTATATTGTATTTTGTCAATTTACTCTGGACTCTTAACGATAATATTTTCTTATATAAGGCATCTCCTCTTATATAGACACATCTTCGCTCATCTTCTCTCATCTTTCCCCGTGAAGTATAAAAGACGAACAGTTATCATTCTACAATAAATAACTGTTAATAAAATGACGAAACAACAATTAAATGTTATTTTCAAAAGTCATCAATAACACAATGATGATTTAAAGGAGGGGGACTCCCTAACTCGATAGTAATAAATCAGTACAATTGATTCATTCTGAACAATAAATTATTTACAAAATATGTTGACGCATACAATTTCGTATGGGTCTTTGTCGGAAATCAATCGGTTGGATAGAATTCTAATAAATAATGTAATTTTAACTTTTGCGTAGCGATAATATTTTCATAAATATATTTAACTGGAACTTATATACAAGACTGCCTTGGTGACACGTCGGTAAATACTGCTGTGTATAACGTTTTGGGTTCGAAACCTGGGAAAAATGTATTGGGATTTTCAGTCCAGAAATTCTCAGAAATAGCATGAAGTGTACCCAAAAACGGCAATTGAGTCTGGGGATTTGAAACATAACTGCGAAATGTGGCCATAATACATCACTGCTTCTACAGGAATATAGGTATTAGTCTCTACGTAGTATGTCGTAGAAGATCCTACATGTATATGTCAACACAAAAATATCTATAGGTACTAGGTTCTGTTATTAAATTTCTATCCTCCGGAAACAGTACTTTTTCTGGGTCAAAGGTATTCCATGTCTTTTTCTGTACCTCTAACGACGTGTATCCAAAATTGCATAATGATCGGTCGAGTAGTTACAGCGTGAAAGCGTAACAAACAAACAAACTCACATTCGCATTTATAATATTAGAATAACCATCGCCGTGTACTGCGCAGGATATTTTATTATTTTATAATTTATGTATTTCTTTGTGTATACTTGCCATGAATATTTAAATTTGACCCAGCACAAGAACAATTTAGGAAAATTAACAAGTATTTAGGTATTCAAGTAAAGTGCGAAATGTATTGTTTTCCAATGTTAATGTGGGCTAAATAAATAATGGTAATGTATGTGACGGATCAAGGCTAACCGGTTTTTCTGAACATGTGTACAATTTGCTAATGCAAATTGAATACGTCATATGTTTAAGGTGAAATCTTCTATTACCACGCCTATATTCTCAGTTAGGTTCGGCAAAGATATAGTTTGTCTCGGTTTCGATCTCGATCATAAAAGTTTGATTACCGGATTTGGTTTCTGTTAGCCAATTAACGAAATAAACTAGCTTTTCTAACACGTGGCCGAAATGAAGGCGTTTTACAACTCTAACCCTATCCTTTGGGATATACAGGTGGCAATGGCATACATATTATGTATGATTAAAGTATTAGTTTAGCAATTCATTAATTGTCAAACAACGCATACAAAATATAATACAAAGAATATTCATACACATCCCTATCATCCGGTAATTACAAAATCCCCATGCTGGGCTTGGGAATCAATATCCACAACACTTGGCGAATTGGCAATGGCCAGGCGATCCCTTACATAATCCAGGCAGTCAAAGCCAAACATAACACGGATTCAGAATAAGTCCGGTTACTCACAATCCAACACGTTGGCAACTGCATGTAAGCACAGTTACTTAACAGCCCATGCCTTAATAAAACAATATGGCTGCCATTGAATAAAACATTGTACAAAAACGGGTGCTAGAATAAAATGATTCAACACAGAAAAAAAGCGCGTTGAACGGAAGCCAACCCGGAGCATATCGCCTGCACGTTATATACAGGGTGGTCGGAAATAGCTTGGGCAATAAAACTGGGACGGTGGCGCCACCTGTGCACAGAGACTCGTAAATTCTCGAATCATTTGTGTGATTGTTGGATGAACATAAATAGACGGGCGTATTTTTGTTTATCTAACTTCAGATTCATTGTTCTAAATATTACTCACATAACAATTAATACAATTAAAAATAACATTTATCTATAGTATTATTAAAACTACTGAATAAATTTTGATAAACACTTACCATAACAGATGTAGCATTCGTGTGTGTTTCTGTAAAAAGTAGTTGCTGCATCGCCTTTGCAACGAGCATATGGGACGATCCCTAACGCACAGTAATTATAAACAATTATTTATTTCAAGTAACTACTGAACTCATATATGGGTTATTAAAAATATTTAGTAACTGCCTCCATTGCGCTGTGGTAGTGAATGCGATTGCTGTGCACGAGGTCTCGGTTTCAAATCCCGGGTCGGGCCAAGAAAAAGTTATTGGGTTTTTCAGTTAAGAAATCTCAATAGCAGCCCGGTGTTAGGAAGTTGGCGGTGTTAGACACCCCGGTGCCTCGGAAAGCACGAAAAGCCTTTGGACCTACGCCTGATCTCTCTCCAGTCGTGTCGGATTACCGTCCTATCGGGTCATGAGAGTGAGGGAACAGAAAGTGCACTTGTGTTTGCGCACACACTTGTACACTATAATATCTCCTGCGCAGATGGCAAGTCTCCGTTACGACTGGCCGCTGTGGCCAAAATTCGGTCTGGAGGACATTATTATTATTTATTATTAATATCAAAATAGTGTGATACGAAGTTTTGAAAATCCTACTCATAGTAAAACCACAGCGAAACCTTATAAACCTGCGAGCTGCAAAATGGTAGTAGATTTCCAACCGATATCCCTAAGTTTTTGAGAATATGCCATTGTATTTCTTCTTACAAGTAAAAATTATTTATGTAACTGCATGTTTTGAGCGTGAGAGAGAGAGCTGTCAATCTTATCATCTTGCAAACATTTCAACATCAGACAAATATTATTTATTGTATTTTACAATAAATAATATTTGATTATGTATAATGTGAATGATTAACAAAATCTGAGTTCAACATAATTCTATTACAAACATCCCTTCATGAGTGCTTCACGACGTTTTCTTCAAACGTTCATGACTCATATTGTGCTCATATGTTTGTTACTAAGTAGTCGTTAGTTGCTAACTTAGAGTCAGAAAATTTCAAGCCGTCCCAGACTAACTTCATTACCTATCTATTCCTCAAAATGTTGAGTATTGACCACTCACGGCAGTCGGGACGATGTTATGTGTTTTTCGACTCGCTTTTTATGATCGTTAATAATGTTAATATTATACATATTAACATAGTTAACGAAATATGAATATGCAATACCTCTGCTTAAGCTTTGGGCAAATTTGTGGTTTATACTGACGCAATGATGAGCAAGTGCACTCATTATAGGGTCATATCACGTCAAGAACTTAATTGGAATATCAGTGACTGTTGACCGCAAGAAAACCGCAGCGTTTGTGCCGCCCGTTTGCGTAGCTCCCAAGGTACGAACCCTTAAATACCGCCTACTCATCGTGGCAGCCGTGATGATGCAATACCTTCCAATATGAGGGTCGTGAGGACGTTAGGTAACGAGGGCGCAAGTTTCGGCTGTGTCAATAGGACGGAATAGTTTAAAGAAGTTAGTGTTACAAATGACTTCGGGTACTGGCGTTCTTAGTAATATTATTCAAGAAGTTGTCGCCTTTATTGTTTGAAATTCCTGAACATTGAACAAATTACTTGGCGTTTTCCTTTCAATCTATAAAGCCAATTATTGTAAGTACCTTCATCTTTTCGTGCTGCACCAGGTCTTGTTTTACGTAGTCTCTAAAAATTACCTTAATGACGGAAACTAACTCCCAAAATCACATTTCTTTTTCCTAATTCCATCCAGTGCTGTCATAATGTCAACATATGACAAGACTTCGACCGTCTCGGGAATCGAATCTGAGACCTTATGCACAGCAGTCACATCTCCTGCACGACCGAGACACTCTTTGAATAATTTAGTACCTTTTTTTACTGGAGTTAGTTTTTCCAGAAAGATACAACAATATACAGTTTAATATTGACCTCATTATAAGTAAGCCTGTATCTTGATAACCAATATTAAACAATTAAAAAAAGAAATGTTACGATAATTTTGAGGGTATTTGAATAAAGTGTAGCAGATACAGCTGACGGATCCTATCGCCTCGTATAACAATGATTTGTGATGACAGTGTGTCATGCACGAAATCACGTACACGGTTTATTTAATTCCTTTGTGCAATTTTCAACAGTTTATCAACAATAACGCGAACAAGTTTGACGTCACAATCGATAATGTTAAGTAGGTAAAATGATCACCTTCAGAAGCACGTTTTGCGGTTCATAAAGGTATTCTTTTACGTACACTTACGTAAAAGTGAGTACGCGTTTACACAATGAACTTTACGATAATCCTATGTTGGCAGTAGATCGACTAAGTAACGTAATACTATATACATATTATCTGCATACAATATACGTAGATTCACGCCCCCGTGACAGTGGTTCAGCGGTAGTGTATGCGACTGCTTGGCATGAGGTCTCGGGTTCATTTCTCGGGTCGGTAAAGTGTAGTTGGGTTGTATGTCGAGGAATTCTGAGTTGCAGCACGTAGGCTGAAATTGCACCCGGTAAACTATATTAGGCTGTACTATTTTTCCATGTTCCGATGTAATAGAACAGCCTATTGTAGTTTATAACTATAGCTGGCAAAATGATACATGCCGACCCTTTTGGGGATAAAAGCGTGGGTCTATGTATATATAGCCTCAAAGAGCAGACAAAAATAATTTACCCATATTTGGACAGTTGTGTACTACAAAATGATACGCTCATGGAGGTATTCAGAATTATCTGACAGAAAAGCCATTATTACTAGGCATCAAACCTGGTAATAAAGATCTGTACATACTAAATACACTTCACTACTCGCAAAATAGTAAGTGACTAAGTGCCAATCTCAAATTAAAAAAAATCCGTAATCATGCTATCCAGCGATCGTTTTATGGAAAATGGTAATTCTGTCATGTCCAGTTTAACTAGAATCCTGGCCAGAACATTTTTAAATAATAAGACAAAGGCAATGAATACCAGCTGCCTAGTTGTGGAAAAGTCAATTTATCCGTAGAGAGTTGCGTGACTCCATTACTGCAGGACAGATAGACAAGCTGTAAACTTTACAATATTATATATAGCATGTAATAAGGAGAATGCCTGTAATTAAGGGTCGTAATGTCCACATTATAATATGTCAGCAAAGATGTTTAAAAACAAAACTATTTTGTAGCAATTGGTGTTAAAAATTAATAGAATTCCTGTTCACCTCACCAGCTGAAAGCTTGTGTTTGGAGTGGGTTTATGTCGATAGTGCAATAGGTAGGATTTGAACTCGCGACCTCCTAGAAATTGTTTTTTTATATTGTTTTAAATGTGAAACCGAGTAAGCTCATTTAACACAGAAATTTAATTTTAATTAAACGACTTCATACGGATTTAACGGCAGCTTATTTAAACAACACAAAGTTAAGATAATTTTGAATTTTTTAAACTACTTACTTATATTATTAATACAGAATATAAAACAATTTAAAATAACACCAAATAAAATCTGTAAGTATTTTAATTTTAATGTAATTAATTTTAGTGTAATAATATTCGCATAAACATAAGACCAATATAATCGTAATTAAACTTTATTGCAATTAACAGTGCGGTAATTTGATGACATGTCTGAATATGTCATGACGGTCTCTTTGTTTTCGGCTGAGTTTTTGCTTATGATTACGATACTGAGATTTCAGGTAGACATTTCTAGACTGAGAATTTCCCAACAGAAAATCTCTATAACACTACAATACCCGTGAATCAGACCCAGACCGCACCAGATAGAACAGTCGTCTGTATTCACTACACCGAGGCAGTTAATATTACATATTGTATATCTTCTCCCTAGCCTTTATTATTCCCAAGTCACTTGGGGTCGGCTTTTCTAGTCTAACCGGATTTGACTGGATATCAGTTTTTATACGGAGCGATTTTATTTTATAGTGTCAGGATATTATAGGGCACTGACTTCCCAATAACGACTGCTATTGATGTTCATGGCAGCCGGGACCGACGGCTTAACGTGCTCTCCGAGGCACGGAACAGGCGATAATTGTCAATCAATACACACATAATTTCGAAAAGTCATATAACTTCCGAAAGTCAGAGGTGCGCGACGTGGGTTCGAACCCGAGACCCTCTGCATTGCAGTCTGTTGGTCTATTGCTGCTATATACATATTGTATATAACAATAATAATTAATTATCTAAGGTTGATGTAAGAATACAACATAAAACTCAAACAATTTAATTAAAATTAATATAAATTGTAATAATAGCAATCAGCCAGTTATACGTTAGACCCTGCACTCAAATAAAATATGACTTTTCCTGACCTCCTAATTACATCTGCAAGTATTATTATTAGCAGGTACCACGTATGTATGGCTCGCGCAAGTCCCTGCAAACGCATCCAGTTTGTTTAATGGTACGCGGTTACTTAGCATAGACAATTGCTAACTATGCACTTATTATTAAAAAATAATTCCCGTATCGAGGCGGACATTCAAACGAACACAACACCTAACTATTTGTGACGTATGACCTAAGACTACTTGGCGAAATGTGGGTGTAAAAATTTGACTGCACAGATGGCCTACTGGTGTACTATTTAAGAGGTGGCCTCGCTGCCGCTACAGCGTCGAGTGTTGTCGGTTCGATCACCATACGGAACAAAAATTTGTATGATCTGGACTAGTTGTTCCGAATCTGGGTGTTCTTTGTATCCGTTGTTTGAATGTTTGTAAAAGATATTCAAATACATAGTCTGATCCATGAATAGTTGATCAGACCCTGGGTGTTATTTGTGTCCGTTGTTTGCAAAATATTTTTGCGACACAGGATTGTTCGACACACACAAGATTGCGAAACCCTCAACGGGTTAAATTACTGTTAAAATGTGTTTTATGTAAGTACTACCTTAGACAAGTTATGTTAGGAAAACCTAGCATAATTACATCCCCCCTCCCCCTCTTAGTTTACGGTACTTAAACGCTACTTTCCATTTCTAGCCTGAATTATATCTCTAGCACAAATTGCAGATATAAAAACTAGTTAGACAGGACACTTTCTAGCGAGATCACTGCAGGTCATGCGTGTGCGCAATGAGTACATAACCACTTACGAGGCAACTTTTTACTATACTTACTAAAGTGCAAAAGTAGTTTGCTTATGTCCTCTCCATAGCTTAACTTACTGCATGGATGGCGTAGTGAAAATCCTAATCTTAACTAATATTATAACTGTGTGAGTTTGGTTGTTACGCTTTTAATCCTTAACTACTCGACCAATTATCATGAAATTTAACATACACGTTGTCAGGGGTACAGAAAAGAACATTGAGTACATGTCATCCAGAAAAATCTCCTGTCCCCGAGGGGTAGAAAATTGACATATGCTACATTTACGCTAGCGAAGAGGCAGGCAAAAATCTAGTTAAAATAATTACATGTGTCTGCAGTTTTACTTAAAGGACCTTCACCACATTATCGTGGTGTCTGAACGTTTTCCTTGCAGTTAGCCTCGCATTCAGGCTAACACATGTTTTCCTTCAGTCCAACTGTATATCTTAGCTATTATTTTTAACTCAACAAAGACCTTAGAGACAGTGCAGCCAATATCATGTTGTTGCTATGTTTATATTTTAACTTAACTAAGACCTTAGAGACAGTGCCGCCAAAGTCATGTTGTTGCTATGTTTAGATTTTTAATATTGTCTTCTATTTACGCGAATATTATTCATTAAAATTAAACTGCTATATACGGATTTTATCGCGTTGTTTATTTGACACTTTATTACAAAATTTTGAAAATTGTTACACTTCTACTACTATTAAACTTTACTAATTTTTAAGCTAATTAAATTATTATTAAACTATTTAGATTTAATTTATTTTTACACTTTCCCCGACGTTTCGGTTGCTTTTCAGCAGCCATGGTCACGGGGAGACTAAGATGGCAGTTAGTTAAGTTAGTTCTAAGTTAGTCTCCCCGTGACCATGGCTGCTGAAAAGCAACCGAAACGTCGGGGAAAGTGTCAAAGTAAATTAAATCTAAATAGTTTTAATAATAATTTAATTAGCTTAAAAATTAGTAAAGTTTAATAGTAGTAGTAGAGAAACAATTTTCAAAATTTTGTAATAAAGTGTCAAATAAACAACGCGATAAAATCCGTATATAGTAGTTTAATTTCAATGAATAATATTCGCGTAAATAGAAGACAATATTACTAATATATGTATAGTCACCATACCATATTTATGTACCTATAAATTTTACTATTTATGACGTCTCGGATTCGAACCTGAGTCAGGTAAAGTGTTATTGTGGTTTTCTGCCAAGGAAATCTCAGTAACAGCACGGCGTATGGAAATGTACCCGGTGTATGTGAAATGTGTGTATGTGTGTAGACTATTGGGCCTCTTTTCGCCTTTTATTACGTGAGACTTAAAACCACACTTAGCAGAATATTTCTGTAATACACTTTTGCCTACCTCTTCTGGTATATAAGCGTGAGACTATGTATGTATGTATGTTTTGAACTGCGCTGGCGCATGGTTAGCAACAGTTGTTCCATACGCAGAAACCAACCCATGCTCGTCCCGCGGCATAATTTACAAAACACTCTCTTCTTGGAATCGAATGTTTTGTAACAATACCGATTGAGAATCTGCATCACGATATATCGATTATACAGATCAGCTGCTCGATAACGTGACAATTTAGGCACGAGATGTGTCTGTAATCGTACGATTTTGCTCGTAAGCAACTATTGTGACATATGTAGATGACTGTAGAAATTTTCCTTTCACACAAATAAGTATCTAAGTGATAGACTATTGGACAATGGAGTGCCACGCGGAAAACTTGAGTTCATTACCAAGGCTCTCTCCGCCTCTGGCTTCTCAAAGTTATGTGCGTATTAAATAGTTAATTATCGATCGCTTTAATTTAGCGGTGAAGGAAAATATTTTGAGCAATCGTGCATGTCTGAGAGTTTTCCATTATGTGCTCGAAGGCATGTGAAGTCTCGTACTGGGACAGCGTAGTGGACTATGCCTCTCACCCGTCTCAAACTGGAAAAATGCCTGTGCCCAGCAGTGGGACAGATAATATATAGAGCTGATATTATAGAATAAGAAATATAGCTTATAATCCATTCCTAATATGGTAGTATTGACATGTTTTTTTTAATCTCGCTGAATAAAAACTGTTCTATGCTAACCATTATTTCAGCACTACACAAACGAGGACCTTTCTTTTTTTTTGTTTTCGCAGGGGAATGCCTTTACGCACACCCACTCCTGTCGACACGGCCGGAAAACCGCGCCGGCAACAGTGGGTAGTGTCGGACTCGCCGGATGCCACGGAATACCGACTAAACCTAACTGCGGCGCTCTTGCCATCTATCATGGAGCGCCGGAGGATCTCCGTTCCGAACTCTCTTCGGCACTCAGACGTTAGCCTGGCAGGGCTACGACCTTGAACACAACCATCTAAGGCGGGGGGAGGAGATGAGCGTAACGGCGTCGCCTCCTACCTGGCCTTGCTCGGCGGAGCGGGACCGCACTGGCGTCGGCCTCCCGTTCCCGCTCCGCAGCCTCCTTCAGGAGCATTACTGCCTCGCTGAATTCGGCAACAGCTTGCCTGCACCTGTCGCTGGCACACAAGCGAGGATCTGGCTTAACCCCACCGTCATCAGTTGTATGTACATATTATTATGCGATGACTCTGCATGAGGTCTAAGTTTAAATACCCAGGTCTGGCACTGTTACTGAGTTTCCTACAGCATGTGACTGAAGTCCCATAGTAGGGATAAACTCAGTAACAGGTAGTAGGGAGAAAAGACACGTGTGACTACAAATGTATGTCAAATAATACGTCTGAACAAGATCATGAACTCGTATCACCTACTAACCCTAAATTAAAAGATAACCATTTAACATTAAAACGCTTATCTTTTCTACAGTATTAAGCATACCTACATTTGTTTAAGTACCATTTATTGCCAACATACGATAAAATAATGCGAAATAGTGAGTCAAAAGATGTGAGCGACATTACCGACATTCCTGAATATACTCTAATGTTAACGCTGAATGGTGCAATAATATAATTATTGTGCAATAAATATAATAGAGAATACATGTATGTACATGTAGCCACATGCCTATACGTGAAAATGTAGGTATGTCGATGTTTTACTCAACTGTAAAAGCCAAAATTAAAAACAACATATGGTGAAGAATCAGCTATAAAACACGACACAGATAGATATAATTTGGTTTAATAACCTTATTAGAGAAGTATCATCTTGAAGAAGAATCTTCTTCTTCTCTTCTATAATGATTATTGTCTAAAGCTGTCTATTTTATTTTGTAACTTCCGGAAATAGCACGTGTTTGCCTCGTGGTAGATGTTGCATGTGACATTAAAATTTATTTTAATTAGCGAATTAAAATATGACAGTTTAATTAAGATTATAAATAGTATAAGCGTGTATATTTATACAATAGTGAATTTTATTTATAGCCTGGAAGTAGAACGTTAGTGAAATATCATCTGGAGGCTGTCTTAGAGTTTCCATGTGGCATTAAAATTTTATTAGGTGAATTAAAATTACATTTTCATTAATATTATAAAAATTAGCATAAACCAAATACCGTAAATGTCTAATATTAAAAACTTATTTATTATAGCTTAAAATCAAAATCAAAAATAAATTTATTTAAGTTAGGTTACAAGGTAACACTTATGAATGTCAAAGTAACACATTTTTTTTTGCTGTTATTTTACTTGTAATGCCACGTTTAGCAGAGTAAGGCAAGGTAAGCACTCTTAATTGTAAAAAATGTGAAATATTCCCCAGATGCTATTATTAAACCGAGATAATAACTGTAGTACTTTATAACATACAATCATGTCTTTTGATGACACTAGGTACGCATAAATTGGCAGAACAATAGGTATACCAATTAAAAATAATTATAATCGAAATACCCATACAGACACATTAATAATGATTACCTAAAAACCGTATTATGACTGTACAGAAAGAAACTAACAATCATAGAACTTTCGCGAACTATTACGTCATATGCGCGCGACCCCTAACTACTACTCTACATTATAAATTCAACGGCTTTGATAAGAAATTATTTATTATACCTACCTACATTCTATACTACTCATACCCATAACATTTAAACGTCGTGATGAAATACATGAATCGTTTTGAGTTGACGACAACGAAATCCGTTATTGTGCAAAGTGACTCATAACTAGAACTAGTCGAATCCGTTTTATTTTAGTTAAATATTCATGCACAAGTCCAACATTCGTTTCCCGCGTCAGATGTTTTTTATGTAATAGCATAAAGCGGTGAATCATCGAATAAATTAATTTTATTATTATGTGATTTTTAGATAGTGATAGTTTTGTTTGATAATTAGTTTGGCAGTTAGCATTCGCTTATCTTGACAATATGTTGAAGATGTCTTGTTTCTAATTATATCATGATGGATACAATTTTTTTTTTTAACTTTCAAATTTTTTCAAATACCCGCGTAGATATCTTTATATTGTCGCTTTCTTTTAAGACAATAACGGATATAGCCTAAAAAAGCTTAAACCAGCGGTAAGCTGGTGGGATACCGTTAGACTACTTCGCAGAGGTCTAAAGTTCGATCCCACGGCATCCCAGGCATTTTGATGTTATGAGCGTAGTAACTAGTAATTGATCCCTCTTAGTGGTAAAGAAAAACATCGTGAGGAAACCTGTATGTATGAGTTGTTCTCGAAGATTTATAAAGTCTGCCAACCCGCGTTGGATCAACTTAATAGATTATGGCCTAACACTTCTCGCACTGAAAATAGGCCTGATACAATTAAATAAACTAAATACAGGGCTGATAATTTTATATTTATAATATCAGCCCTATATTAAACTGTCCCATTGCTAGGCATGAGCCTCTTCTCAGTTTAAGAAGGGTTAGGTCATAGTCCACCACGCTGGCCCAGTGCGGGGCCATATATAGACAAATACATTGTAACATATATAATATGAATAACGAGTAATCAACTCCATTTTTAAGTACTCTTAGCGTGTATTAGATCCCGTACTTAAGTCTGGAAATGACTAAGGCTGATGCAATACCCGCAGAAAGTGTCAAGAATCATACAAGCCTGCTATTAAAAAGAGAAAGGTGTTCGTCAAACACGTTACTACAATTACTGAAACACTTGAATATTAATTTTTCTATGCTAATAGGTGCAAACAAGCATACAGGCCGGCTGATGGTTGGCAGTTGGTGCATGTATGGCGTAATGCTTTAGCTGGTCAACTCGCCACTGCCACTACGCCGTGTGTTGTGGGTTCGATCCCAACACGGGATAAAATTTGTGTGATTCACATTTATTTGTTGAAATTAAACTGCTATATACGGATTTTATCGCGTTGTTTATTTGACACTTAATTACAAAATTTTGAAAATTTTTAAAATTTTTTGAAAATTTTTAAGCTAATTTATTTATTATTAAACTATTTAGATTTAATTTATTTTTACACTTTCCCCGACGTTCACAGTTCGATTTTCAGTTCACATTTATTTGTTTCGGGTGTGGGTGTTCTTTGAGTTCGTTGTGTGAATGTTTGCAAAGTCTGCCGCGATACAGGCATAATTGCTAGTGAGGCAGTTCTATAAAAAAAAGGAAATTAGTATTAGCAGCACCTCAGTGTTTGGAACTGTTCCCGGTAGACGGCAATAGGCTCGTCTCCGTGGAACATAAAATCATAATTGGTGAAAAGTGAGTGTAATAAACTGTCCCACTGCTGGGCACGAGCCACTTCTCAGTGTTAGAAGGGTAGGACCACGGTCTTACGTTATAAAAAATGGCTTCACTCTTTAAAAGCCATGTTGATCTAAATACATTAAATACACATCGAGCAAAGTAAATATGTACAAATTAGAAACAAATAAATTAATCACAAGCAATTATTATATAATTACAATATGCTAAACTAGTCGTAAATGGAATCAAAGTCGTTATTGCGACAGAATAATGGCTTCTATCATTAATGATACGCCGACTACGTGACTTACGACTTGTAGACTTTTATTCTTCACCTAGAACTCACAGATTAAAAACTACACGAAACTACACGAAACAGACTTTTTTCCTACTAGAGGAGCCCCACTTGACATATTCTAGGTATACAATTTAAATGTGTCAGTGACACACAGGCAATACAAATATCACTCTTATGCTCGGTGGCAAAGCTGCAGTAAATGCGTCTGTTGTGCATGAGGTCCCGGATTCGGTTCCCGGGTCAGTCACTAATGTAGTACTTAGTCATAGAACAAGTAATCTTAATTTATAATAACGTAAGTATAACTTTACGCATTACCTGAAAGTTTAGACAGAACTGAAATGTATAAAATGAGACGTATGTACATTTCATCATAATTATAAATACGTCATAGGGTTTGAAACATTTATAGTCTACTAAGCTCAGTAGCGAACTTCCTGGCAGCGAAACACATAAATAATCTGTAACAACTGTTAATTATAAAAGTACAATTATATAAAATATAAATTTTTTATCTACTCATTACATATATTGACCAAATTCGCCGAAACAATAGAAAGATGACGCAGAAAAAGTGATGTGGAAAATCCAACATATCGGCACGCGTTATTACTTGTAGTTTCACAATTTCAGCTCATGCTCCTGCGCATAGCAACAGCATCGATAAACCAATGAGTCAACGTCTCAGTCGTCACACTACACGTACGATTAACTCCTCGACTATCAGACCTAGCACGGCGCTACGGTAAGAGAAGACAAGACACAGCCGTTCGCGATTGGCTGGTGAAACACTTGGTGACTGACTATGCCAACATGTTTTACAGTTTTATTTTTAAAACAGTTAATCGACCTTAAGTGTAATCTAATATCAGGAGTAGACTAAGATCTCAGATCCGTTGTAGATTTTCTACAGTACATATGTAATATTTCGTTAACTGTTGAATGCATATTCGCTAGTTAAAACACTGAGCTAAAATGTACTATTTTCCATTTATAATATGTAGCCTAACCGATCCGAAGGGCCCCGTGTGAGTGTCTTGGTTTTTTGTTTGCCTAAGGGATTACAAGCTTAGCCAAAAAAAAAACACCAATTGAAATCGGTAGCTAAAGAACTTTTTACTGTTCTACCGTGACATATCTGTCGTCACGATAGCTCACGCTAGACCTGCCGTTAGTCAACTTCAAATAAAATTAATCATCATTTTTTCTGTCGGCGTTATCATGACTTCATATTATTTGCACATGTTTTCGGTATGTAATAATTACGTAGGTAAATAATTTATCTACATTTCAACTAAATAATAGTGATAATAATGACAGAATATGCCTATTATTTCTCGAACTATTAATCGTTGCTGGCGATTAAGCTTAGCCGATGGATTACCCTGCAACAAGCTGTGCACAATTATGTGAAATTGTACGTTTTGTAGAATATTTGGGATACCTATATTTGTGAAATAATCTGCATAACACAGTCTTAAAGAGAATTACAATAGATAATTGATTAAAAATTACCAACTTCTGCATTCAGATTAATGCCTGTGTCGCGGGGACTAAACAACGGACAATGAACAATTTGGCCTATTAATCAACACACATTCAACCTAAACAATAATTTGTATTTTATTTTATGACTTAATAATCAAGCATTACAAACTCACCGACACTTTCGAATCTTATTTTAGTGTTAAAA
Organism: Catocala fraxini; assembly: GCA_930367265.1. Classification (NCBI taxonomy): domain Eukaryota; kingdom Metazoa; phylum Arthropoda; class Insecta; order Lepidoptera; family Erebidae; genus Catocala; species Catocala fraxini. Next base: position 24,625,676 of record OV884042.1, on the reverse strand, counting down.
AGTATTTTCGCGATTTCAAATACATCGGCATCCATTGTTTACATCTGAGACACGCACTGTTGCCATGCCTACAATTTTTACAATATGTGTACGGTTTTATCAGAGAAATTAATTCCTATTTAGCTTGTCTGTAATTTGTCTTACGTAGTTAATACGAATGCTATTCTATAAATACCATTATTGAACTTCGTCATAGATATGACCAATTTCTTATAAAGTCATAAGTTTTCTTTTACAAGACCACAATAAATACCACTTTCTCGGTATTATACATTTTTCTATAGTGCAAGCATGGCAACACTTTTCTTTTTACGTGGTGTAATGCATTGACGCATACCCCTCCGCGGGGGCGGGTGGAGGGGTTATGTCGGACTCACCGGAGTAAAAGAGAAAGATGGAATATGGATGATTATAATAATAATAATAATAATAATATTCTACCACATACACACAACACCATCTAGCCCAAACTAAGCAGAGCTTGTACTATGGGTACTAGACAATGGATAAACATACATATATACTTTTTTTTTTGTAAATACTAATAGATCTAATAATAATGGATCGCCCGGATTATTCAGAAGTGTCCGTGACTTATATTCACTTTTAATTGAGTGTGGTTCTCCTTATCATTGATTATATTTATCATTTTTTTGTGGCTGTTGGTTCTTAGGCTTATAATGTATGGTAGCTGAACAATGTCCTTTTAAACAACGGACGTAATGTCTGTTACTTGGAAGTCTGTTACTCAATCATATTGTGTAAACATATAAACGGATTTACACTCAACTTGACACATAGATAGTACAATGTCTGGTATTAACACAGAGGATACTTTTATTCCGGTAACATATTCCCGAAGTTTTCACGCAAGCGTAGCGACGAGCAGACTAGCTAAATACATTTTTACGGTAAACCTGCCGTCAACAAAAGGCACTATACAGAATACTTTCTAAAACATTTTTTTTAGTTTGATGAATAACTATCGTTGGGTATAAAACAAAGAACATTATTTCAATTGTTAATTGTTCAACGATGACGTCATAATCATAAAGAAGAATTGCGTAACATATTCGGTTGTTGGTTTCCACCGGCGGATGTTTGTGCAGCCTGTTGATACTGGGGTTGGCGGCCAATCATTCGTAAACTAATTACCTACATACTATATAGCAGGAGTAGTAATACGGTCATAAACTCAACCACATTAATAAACCAAATCATGTTAAGAGTTTCTTGAATGGAACCTGATTTTTTATAAAAACCAAGCAAGCTACCTCACCGTCTACTTCATGGTAAGCGGTTATGGCAATGGTAGAAAAGAGGCAAACAGATTGCGTGAAGGCTTATTTTAGCCTTTGGTTGCTTGGAATACCAGAGATATCGTTCTCGCATTGCCGATACTAAAAGAAGTGAAATCAGAGGAAAGGAAAGTAATGGAAAAGGCAAGTATCAGAGCCTCCGCAACTCTCCAAACAAGCAGAACAGTAGCACTAGTAGTCTAATCTACTAGCACTAATGCCCCGCCGATTTTTTGTAAGAGTGTTGTTCTCCCTATGAGTAGTAGAGCCTCGCTGATTTCAGCATGAACGGGCCGGCTCAGCCGGGTAAGGACTACCCTCTCACAGAATATCGACGTGAAATAGCAGTATTCCTAGTATTCCTACTGTTGTGTTTCGTTCGGTGACTGAGAGTGCCGGAGGCCCAATCTCCCTCTTTCCCCCTTCCCGCTCCTTCTCCATCCCACTTCCTTTTCTAAAGGGTCGGCAACGCGCAAGTGATGCCTCTGGTGTTGCAGGCGTCTATAGGCTATGGTGACCACTTACCATCAGGTGGGCCGCAAGCTTGTTAGTTGCTAGTTGTAGAGTCGAGCTGGCTCATTCATACCGTCACCAAATAAGCGAACTCCTCCATTTAAACTCGTTACGACGAATAAGCCTAATTTGGCCGTACCTTTCAATCTTCGGGACAAAATATTGCATGACTTTTTATTAGAATGGCGGTTAGTGAGACTATTGATCAGAATACCGCATGTAAGCTAGAGTTAAAACCGTTGTCCTAGTGCAGGGTTTCGAGAACATTATGGACACATTGCTGGATAAACCAACAAACGCAGTATAAAACAAAAAAACATTGACTTAAACAGTTACGTTAAAAAACTGTCATTTATTACACGACATTACTGACTTGAATGATAATGCCATCTTTCCTTTTTGTCACGTATGCACCGCACCAATCAAGACAAAGGCGACGTCATGACATGACGCAACGTGTTGCTTAGCGACCGTCACGTTGTGCAGGCGCACGCCGCGCGCCGCCGTCATGCTCGATACATGCTGTGCACATGGTTTTATATAACTGCAAGTATTTTATAGTTAAGTGGTGCTGAAGGCTCTCTCTGTAGAGGAAATAGGAAAATGTTTTAACTAGCTGACGTGGTTCGTTCGTGTGTTGAATCTATATTTCATTCTTTGTTTGTTTCTTAATGACTCTTATCCCATAATAGGACTCGCTATATTACAGGAGACTTTACAAGCCTTGAACCATTTACCACAAAGGACATCAATATTCGGGAGAAGTAATTATGGATTATAATTATTTCTCTACTCTCTCTCTCGGTAACGCAGTTGAGAATACGACTGCTATACATGGAGTCTCGGGGAAGATAAAGAAAGAAAATTCTTAGCAACTAGTAAATGTGCCTGGTAGATGGCATCAGCCTCGCCCAATTTTATGTGGACCTAAAACATAACTGCAGCCGAAATGTAAGCAGGTGAAACACCTTTTCTTACCCCTTTGGGGTTCGACAGTTTAAGTACCTAACTATGATATATTTAGTGGTTGCTAAAATGTAAGTGTTATACATGTCTGCTTATCCATTCCATCCCCCGACATATTAAGTATATGCAATTATTTTCTGATCAAGTCGATAAGAGTCGAGAGAATTTTTCAAATTGTCTGTATACTTGGTGTGTCGAATTCAGGTGCAGTGTAGTGATGGTACTCACTACCATTTAGTTGTGCCAAGAGATAGGCCGTGTTCAGTACTTGAAGCCCGGTTAGGTTTGAAGTAAGATTAACAAACCCGTACTAATCTTTATTTGATTAAGTGTACATGTGAGTTTACGCGTTTTCTAGCAGACTTATGCCAAGGGAAAATGAATAAATGTATTTTTTTTTTTAATTTACGTTATACAGAGTTACTTGTAATACGACGGCAATCCGTTAACAGGATGTAGAAGAGATCATTTGAGATACTATGTATTAAAGTATGAGCAAGCAAAAAAGAATAATAAAAAATATTTCACGCTTTGGTTATTTTTTATAAATTTTCGAAGTTGTATATCGCAAATATATTCAAAAAATATTTAAAGTTAAATTACTCGAAAATGTCGTCATTTCGTCGACATTTGCACAGAGGTCCTAAGGGTCATTTGGTTCCAAATGATCTCTCTTACATCCCCTTAACGGATTGCCGTCGTATTACCAGTAACCCTGTATATTATTTATTGCTCGTCACATATTGATCCTTAAATTTAACATTTTTGTAAAATGTAGTATATTATACATGTTTTATTCACAAGTTGATGGTTCTGGGTTCTGTTGACGTAACAATGAGCGAACAGTCATATTAAGTATTTCCTCATTTCTGAACTAATAGGTCAGGGGCGTGACTCGTAACCTATTATGACAAAGGATTCCTGGAGATAAGATCGTCTAAACTCATAATATTTGAAACAATGCTTTTCAGTGTTTACAATAATATATCTATTATCATAGAAAGTTTGCAGTAATGGCATTTAGCTTGTTTAGTCTCAATGACTGTTATATTTCTACGGCCTGCAAGAATTTTCCCTTCAGTAGTTATGAAATTCATTTATATAGTATTTATCATAACTAGCATACGCAAAACTAGGAGAATAGCTACCATGTTTTGAGGGCTATGCAAAAATTTTATCACTCGACTGCCAGCGCAAAGATGGTGGTCCATCATGACCAGTATACTTATCAAATCATACTATCCAGAAACGGAACACTAGATTTTTTTGCAAACTCAAACATTTAAATCTGTCCTCCTTACAGAATACTATCTGTAAGGAGGAGAGATTTAAATGTTTGAGTGTCCACTGTTTTTAGTCTTGAGTAGTGCAAATGTAATCGAAGACTCAAAAATAGAATCCAAAGTCTGGTGCGTCTTGATAACAACAGTACTTTTTATAAAACTGACATTTCTTTGAGGTTATGTCGTACAGGTTTCATAGGTATACTTTTGGCACATAGCTGAAAAAAAGTAAATGGATGATACACCTCTATCTGCCTCTTCCGAGATAGCCAGGCGTCAGTCTTGTATTGAATGCCAGGCTTCATCGCTGCTAAATAAACTTCGATTATGTTCCTGGGGTGATATTGGTTGCGAGATCTTCTAAAGGCCATGCCATGTTGTGCTCATTCAATGAAGAAACCTAAAAAATATATGCTGTAAAATTGTATTTTTAATTAATGATGTGATTTTGATCAAATATAGGTACTGACACAAATATTATCTTTCTAATATACAAATATAAACCATGAATACGACTAATCTTTAAATCAGTTACCATATATTTTCGACTGATCGGTCTTTAACAACACACAAAAGAAATTTGTAGGCTTATATGAATAACAATATCATTCATACATTGAATAGTAAATAGGATTAATTTTCTATTTTCGTAACCGAAAACATGTTTTCCTTAGAAAGATTACAAGTGGTATATGTTCAGACAAAAGAGCACAATGGCGGTGCGTCGCCTACACGAGAGACAACAACGGGCTATTTAAGCGACACGTAAATTTAACTAAATGACGTAGCTGTAAAAATCGCGGTGTAACTCAAACAGTAGCAATATAGCCCCGGTTTAAGTATTACGATGTAGCGATGGAGATTATTTAGTTTATGAAGCATAAAAATCTATGGCAGTACACTGGTGCGTAGTCTTCCTAATATTGTCGAAGATGTGTGAAGTCAGCCAACTCGCTCGTGGTGATCTATAACCTAAATCTTTTTATTCTGTGAAGACTCGTGCCTAGTAATGGGAAAGTAAGTTTTATATAGGGCTGATATTATTGATATACACTTCTCCTTCTCCCTTAGCCTTTTATTATTCTCAAGTCACTTAGGGTCGGCTTTTCTAGTCTAACCGGATTTGACTGGATATCAGTTTTTACACGAAGCAGCTGCCATCTGATCTCCGCAACCCGAAGGCTAACGATACCCTAAGGCTAGACCAGTGTCAGGATATTAGAGGGTACTGACTTTCCCCACAACGACTGCCATAGATGTTCATGGCACCCGGGACTGACGGCTTAACGCGCTCTCCGAGGCACGGAGCAGGCGATAATTGTCAATCAATACGCACATAATTTCGAAAAGTCATATAACTTCCGAAAGTCAGGGTCTTGACGTGGGTCAAACCCGAGACCCTCTGCATTGCAGTCTGTTGGTCTCCCCACTGAGCTATCGCTGTTTGATATACATTGCTATCTATATATGACATCACTAGAGTTGCATCTATATTATATTATACTGTAGGTACCTATTATACTGTAAGCCATTCGAATAGTATGTGAAGGTATGATTGACAAGATCATATCTTCACATACTATTCGAGGAAGAAGTATTCTACAACCAAATACGACTTATTTTACAATACTTAAATAACAAATACTTAAAATATGATATCATAATTGGAGGTGATTTTAATATTAATATGCTAGAAAATAACTTAAAAACAAACAAATTTCTTGATCTCATGCTTGAATATAACTTTGTACAACATATAAAGTCACCAACGCGTATCACCGAAAATACGTCAACATGCCTTGATCTCATATTTACAAATTTCAATACAAAAAATATCTTTACTTTTGTTGAAGAACTAGGTTTTTCAGACCATAACGGAACCATCATAGAAATAGATCTACCGCAACGAAAACCACCACAAATATGGTATACAAGAAAAAGACTGTATAATAATAGAAACATAGAACTATTTAAGTCTAAATTACAATTACTAAATTGGCAAGACATTATAACACAAAATAATAATATAAATAGCAACTACGATTTATTTAATAATACACTAATAAATATTCTAAATAAATGCATACCCATTTGTAAAATAAGACTAAAAACTAAACATAAAAAGCATTGGTTAACACGAGGAATAAAAAAATCTTGTAAAAATAAGCGATTATTAAAATTACTAATACTAAAAGCAAAAAATCCCATTCTAATAAAATATTACAAAAAATACGAAAAGATATTAAAACAAGCAGTAATAATAGCAAAGAAGAATCAATATATAAATAAAATAAAATCCTCAGAAAATAAAACTAAAGCCATGTGGAATATTATAAACGAAAGAACTAACAATAAACCAAGGCGCGTAAAACAAAACTTAGAAATATACATAAATAATCATCTTTCATCAGAACCCAAAGCAATAACAAATTATTTAAATGACTTTTTTGCCTCAATAGGTCAACAGACCTCTAATCATTCAAGCAGAGACTCCGCCAATTGGAGCGGGCCAAACCTTGAAAATACAATGTTTCTCAGTCCAGTAGAAGCATATGAAGTAAATAGAACAATTAAAAATTTGAAAAACAAACGTAGTTGCGGTATAGATGAACTACCACCGTTCCTAATCAAACGCTGCGCTGACGAACTTACCTTACCCTTTTACCTATTAATAAATCAATCATTTGTGGAGGGTACTTTCCCTGACCTACTGAAAAGAGCCTTAATAAAGCCTATTTACAAAAAAGATAACAAATATGATGTAAACAATTACCGCCCCATAGCTCTTTTGCCCACAGCATCAAAATTGTTTGAGAAAGCCATGTGTGATCGCATATACAAATTCTGCGAGAAATATAAAATATTTAGCGAATGTCAAAACGGCTTTCGAAAAAATCGGTCGACTACCTTAGCAGTGTATAAATATGTTCAAGAAGCCTTAAACATAATAAATAATAAAAAATATGCAGTAGGCATACTACTGGATATGACCAAGGCATATGATAAAGTACAATATAATATATTATTAAATAAACTGTACAAAATAGGAATACGTGGTAAAGCACACGATTGGCTTACATCTTACCTACATAATAGACAGCAATTGCTCGAAATTGAATATTTTAATCACACAACCCACACTATAGAAAATATTAGGTCAGACACCAAAACAATAAATTCTTCTATCCCCCAAGGAAGTGTAATAGGCTGCCTCCTTTTTTTTACTATATATAAACGACCTACCTAAATGTATAGAAGGGCCGTGTGTACTATTCGCGGATGATATTTCTTCACTCGTCCCATGCCAAAACGCTTTAAATATAAACCTTATTCTAAACTCTATCCTCGAAAAAACATCAAAATGGATGGCAGATCACAACCTAGCCATTAATTTCTCGAAAACCAAATTGATGAGTTTTTATCCCCGTCAAAAACCACCCTTACATCTAAATTTCACATATAATAATATAAAATTAGAAGAAACTGCAGAATTTACTTTACTGGGTTTAAACATAGACACACACATAAATTGGAAATGTCATATAAAGAAACTCAGACTCAAATTATCCAAATTTTCTTATGCCTTGCGTGAAATTAAGAAAACTACAAATACGCAAACGGCCTTAATCACATATTACGCATATGCCTATTCATGGCTAAGTTATGGCATCATACTTTGGGGAAATAGCACAGACACACCAACACTTTTCACATTACAAAAAAAACTTATTAGGATACTGGTCAACATACATGAAACTGACAGCTGCAAACCCCATTATCAAAAGAATAAAATTCTAACCTTACCTTCTATATATGTATTAGAAATGTGTAAATTTGTTCGAAAATATCCCAATTTTTATAGTAAAAGACAAGACATCCAAACTAAATATTCATTACGCCATAAAAATAGACTAAATCTACCCGCATCTAAACTAACTATGCACGCAACAAGCCCATTTGTTATGTCTATAAAAATATACAATAATCTCCCAGAACATTTTAGAAATGAACCAAATGATAAGAAATTCATACACAAGTTAAAGCAGATATTAATAAATAAAGCGTATTATACCATAAATGAATACTTAACTGATAAGCATATACTGTAGTAAATTATGTTAAAATCAATACATACACCTACATATATATAGGAACTAAATTGGATACACAATTTGTTATTATAAAGAGCATAAAGTTTATACAGATTGTAAAATACTTGCAAGAAAATAGATAAATATATAATTATTTAAACATAACTAAAATTATTGCATAAGTACTTTATTGAATTTTGAGTTCTATGTGACTTCATCCTCTCTCCTACGCTGCCGTGCCCTACAGGGTCCATAATGAACTGTGTACCTGTCTAATAACATCTATGTAACATTATGGTGTGCAATAAACGTATTGAGTATTGAGTATTGAATGGCCTGACAGAATTCGGCAATAATCTTAATCAATCAGTAAATACAAAATATAAATGGAGAGTCGCAATAAATAAACTTTTTAAAAAGAGGCTTATATACCAACCTCTCCCATACTTTCTCTTCTTACCCTCTTTAATTCCTTAGGCCGTTTAAAGTATCCAGTATGATAACATTTCAAGATATATAGCTATGATTACCATTCGTGGGATCGGCTGGTCTGCCACCATTGTAGTATCCAAAACAAATGTATTATCTGGATGTACCTCTCCGCTGGTATCTTATAACTAATACAGCCAACATCAGTGGGTGTGTTTGTTCGCAGTTTTAGTGTACAAGCAACGTGGCTGGCCCGTTAATTATACATGTCGTGCGTGTGGGAAGGCTCGTCATGAGTTACGCTCATCTCCAGGTAACACACGACGCCAGAACTTTGAACTTATGGCGAGCTTATTGGGTTACACGTCGTTATTTACCAAATAAGTCATGGTGGATTTTTGGCACGAAATTCTGAGGTATCTGCTTCGTTGGATTGTACAGGTTGACGGTAATAGTGAAATCCAAGGTTTAATGTAACAAAATTGTTATACGATTTACCTGTGAGGATATTCAATGGCAATTTGCCCGATCGACGGCAATCAATTTGATGTTAAACCAAAAAACATAGCTGGTTGGCTGTTCCTAAGTACTCTTTCGAGATAAATAGACCTAAATTTGTGTACCTATGTATGTGTATAATTATATTACTACAGTAGCAGGAATCAGTAATACATCCACATGGAGCAAACCAGCGATAACAGTCAATAAGTAGATCAGCGTGGTTTTTAAATGTCCGAACGGATAGCATTATTAAATATTTCTAACGGCAAGTATAAAAGCATGCTACAATTATTCTCCATTTTACATAGACCTATCTTGCATTAGCGCACACAAATAAATAAAGACCAAGTAAGAGTAGTTTGTATGAGACAATACGTCCAATCTAAGTAGACCTCTGGTATGAAAACGTGTTTATGTAACTATAGCTCCACTTACACTGGCTTATTTAAGCCTGATGTATTCAGTAAGTAATTTTTAACTCAAGTAATGTTCATTGCTTAAGTAAAACTAAGTTATTTCATAAAATTATGAAGACAATTAAGGAAATAATTAACTCAAGAAACGAGCAGGGTATGTAGGTTTCTAAATAATTTCAACATTTTAGTGCTAAAGAATTTCTATAACCTTTTAATGAATCATTATAAAGATGAAAGTAAAACCTTACATTTTGTTAATTGTTGAAATGTAAGCCAATGCTCAAGCCATTTTCATATAAGGATACTAGCTGTTGCCCGCGACTTCGTCCGCGTGGACGAAAAATTATTTTGGAAGTTAAAGCAAAAGTTATTTTGGAAGTTAAAGCTGATGTATTTCACTGACATGTATATGGATCACCCAGTTGAATAAGTAACATATCTACCTATATGCCGAATATTGCGAGTTTGATATTCGAGTTGACAATTTGTCCGTCCCAATGATAATAGTTCCACGTGTTCTATTTTCGTTGTTTCAAAAGCAAGGCAAAGAATATTATCTTTATAGTAAGCATAGTTATTATATGTTTAAATAATAGTTGAGATTTGAATAGTCAGTAATTTAAGGTAACACTTCGCTGTAACACACTCGCTGTGACCTAAGTGAATAAAAATGTTCGACTTCGACAGAAATATATCATATTATTATTATTATATTAACCGCCAATAAAGTTATATGTATGGACTAATGAATTCAACTAAAAACTAAATTTGCTATACGAACAAAAACCAGTTTTAGTCAGGAAATACTGCATTTTGTCCGAATTCAGACATCTTTAGTGTTTCGTACAAATTGGTCAATAATCGATCGATTGGTCAATCAAGAATTGTGGCTAGTAGATGGCAATCATTTAAAAATAAAGCAAACTCCATGGTTACAGATAATAGAGGTCTTTTGAAATCAAATTATAGATTTTGGCGTTATTGATTTGTAAAATAACGGTGTTGGAAGCCAAGCACTGTCTTTAAATGTCTCATTATGCTCGTAACATAAATTAATGGTCGTTATACAATTTTAATATGACGGATGCCCACGTCGAAAATTATATTTAAATTTTCTGTTAAGAAAAAGCAGCTCGATAGCCGGCTGTAGGCTTGCTTCATTTGCATAGGATTTAAAATATAATAATGGCTCTATATAAAGACAGTCACGGCGCTTTTCTCAGCTTTTTAAAATATACGTCGGCCTCGATGGCGAAGTGGTAAGTGGAATTTACTGACTGCCGCGCCTGAGGTCGCGGGTTCGATTCCCGCACAAGTCAAACATTTGTGTGCATGAACATGGATGTTTCTATGCGTAATATGTATGTACATATTTGCAAAAAAAAAATGTAGTTATGTATGTTTATCCAATGTCTAATACCCATAGTACAAGCTTTGCTTAGTTTGGGCTAGATGGTGTTGTATGTGGTAGAATATTATTATTATTATTATTATATCTGGCAAAATATATATGTCACGCACCGCTGACTATTCGAAGTCATGTGCGTACTAATTAGTTAATGATCGCTTGCTTTAACGGTGAATGAAAATATCGACGAAACCTGCATGTTTGAGAGTTCTCTATAATGTTCTTGAATATATCTGAATTTTGCCAACCCGCAGTGAGCCAGCATGGTGGACGATGACCTAACTCTTCTCACACTGAGAAGAGCGGGTCTCTGCCCAGCAGTGGGGCAGTTATACATAGGTATATATGGCTGTTTATTATATTATATTTAATATTTTTTGCTAAGCACGTCATATTTTACCTTATGTTAAAAACAGATGGTTGCCTAAACGCAAGACAGTTGCAAAATCATCAAGACAAACAGTACGGATGTATTGTTGAACATTAATTTAAGGAATCGTCAAAATGTCAAACTTATGCTTTGATAATACTGCCATTAATATGGAAGAGTTCTCGAAATCGTTTCTTATTCATTAGCATAACTTAATACTAAGTATATAATAATAATATACATGCATTTATATTTGCTATTATTATATTATTATTCTTACATAATGATGATGATGATACATAATGTATATAACTTTTTTATAGAAAATACCCGTAACTTATCCACTAGACTCTTTAAAAACATTCAAACAACGGACACAAAGAACACTTTGGGTCTAAGTGGTCTTTAAAATTAGCAACCAATTATTGACACAGCACATTATATTTTATTATTTTTGAGTACTGAACGTTTTCAATTTGAAGTCGTATAAGAATCAACCCCACAATACTCAATGCAGTAGCCATGGCAAGACGTCCAATCAAACCACACATTCGTTCAGTCATAGACAGTATTATTTTTTGTTACAAAACTATCACATTCGCAGTTATGAACGCGGACCGGCGAGGCTCTGCCTGCGACTTCAAAAGGCATCAAATAAATATGCAACTATGTGTCAATGTACACTATGACGCACGTCACGATATACTTATTTTTAATAATACTTAACAGTTTAATATGTGTATCTATATAGACTCACGTTTGTATATTTAAAAGGATAAGCAGAGGTGCATTATATCCTCGGTTTGCCAGCTGCCTTTTTTGTACCGCGTAGGGGGCGAGACGAGCGTTTGTAGAAAAATAATACTTAGCTCGAAGCGGGTATCGAAGCTAAGACTTCATAATAAGCAGTTAGGGTAAGTTCGAGATTGAAGGCTATAGAATTGATGAGGCAATTTCACAAATGAATATTCTTAATATTGATGAATTGCCAATTGATGAGTTGAATCAATTTATATAGATGGTTGTTTAAATTTGTAGCAGCTTTCTTTTATAGTGCCATATAATAGGTTCGAACCCAAGACAAAATGTTATCCACAGACAACTATTCCAAGACCGAGTCTTCTTTTACACACACACTTACACTTCTTATCCTGACTAATATTATAAATGCGAATGTTGGTTTGTCGTTACGGTTTCACGCCTTAACTACTTAACCAATTGTCATGAAATTTGGCATACATGTTGTCAGGGGAATAGATAAGTACTGTTACTAATCTAACGTAACCTAGCCTACATTTATTTGAGCGAAGCCGTGGGCATAGTCTAATAATGAATAATACCAAATGTAAAATCAAACGTTTACAAATAAAAAGATTAGGTATCATTAAGAGCCGTTACGCAGCTCTCGAGTATACTCCTATCTATCTACAGTAGGTATCGATAAATGATCATTATTAAAAAATCATTTTCTGTAACTATAATTATAGGTTACACAAATCGATTTTGGAATCGATTCCCGTTAGTTGAATCAGTTGGGTTATCAACAACAGGGGCGTAATTATTTTTGGACTAGTCGGCAGTATCGCGGTTATACTTGCTTCTATATTTGGTAATACCGATAAGCTGTTTTGCTTTTCCTTGTTTAACGTTTTTCAACACGATTAGATATGATTATAGAGGTAGATTTGTCTAACAACAACCTATTGACATTTAGATTTAAGTTCTATTGCCTCTTGCCTATTGCCATGCACTGGGCACAGTTCCTGACTCCATGCTGCTACTGAGATTACTAATAAAACTAATAGCATATATCATATTAAGATAAATAAACTCAATACCGAATCATTATGTTAATATTAGATACCTACTAAATCGGCAGTTTATCAAACCAAAAAAGAAGAATCTAACACCTTACTTTCAAATCATAATTTACATTTAATAGTGTCTATGAAACATTCGTATCTAATGAAAATAATTCGAATTTCAAATCTATCCATGTAGAACACACAGAATTGGCAAATAATAAAAAAGTATCACAATGAAATTCAAAAATGGAACTTTAGAACGCCCTTTCAAACCGCGTAGCAACAGCAGTTATTATTAATAATAGATTTTATTATTGCGCTCAGCTGCTCCCTTGGGGTGACTCTGTCAGTTGTCAGCGCTGTGACCTTGTAAACTATCCTTGGCAACGGTGTAATAACTAGTTACGTACCGTGCGTAGTTAATGATGCTTAATGCTTCGCTGAGTTAGGAAAATTACTGGATTAAACCCACTATACATGTGCCCACTTCGTTGTTGCCATGTGAGAGTTGATACTTTGTTGTATCAAATAGGCCAAATGCGTATTATTATTATCAATTGAAATTCGTAATTTCGTCATTGATTTTCTCCTTGGACTGTAGTAATAAAGTGGGCTACGATAAACGTTTACAATCGGATACGAAGCATGCTTGTCATATTGCAAAATCAAAATTTATTTAGGTCACAAAGTAACTCTTATGAACGTTAAGGTTAGGTTAGTTATAGGTATAAATAACATGCAAGTACAGTAGGTGCAGTATAGTTGCGAGTTCTTTACCCGGTTCAAGCAAAAAGTAAATTAAATTTTACAAACGTACGCTTAGGTATATGGTTTACGATCTAATATTGCTTACAAAATATTTTATATAAAATATCAGAATACATACAAACCTATGTATGTATAATTGAGATGGTTTGCTATAAACTTCAGTAACCATAATGTTCAAAAATCCAAAAATTTATTATATAACTATTTTTACTTCTAAAACTATGCTGTCATAATATTGGGTACCATAATATTTGAATCTCCTAATTTTGCATGAAATAAAGTTATATGTCTAATGTACACAATGTACATATGTCCTAAGTATAATGTGTATAATTCCGAATGTTCATTTATAAAAAAATTGTTAGTCCTAAAACATTTGCTGAAAAGTAGGTTGTAGTGACAGAAACGTATCGCTGGTAATCCGACTCCACGCAGTCTTGTCTGCCCTATCCCTAGAGTGTAATTTAGAATCGCGTAAGCGTGTAGGGGCGAGCCGGCCCGCGGGCTGAGGAGCAGGAGGATGCAAACGAGCCGCCGCGGCTGAGGCTGGCCGGCCAAGCCGGCCAGCAAGCCGAAGCCTCGGTGGTGAGCGAAAGCCACCTGCGACGGTTAGCACGCGTGGGACCGCCGGAGAGCCTCAGCACCGGAGCCGTGACAAAAGCCAAGCTTTGTAATACAAATTAGTTTTAAAATCATTATTAGGATAAATAAACATTAAATAATTTGAATTTAGGACTTACAACTTTTATTGAAAACAGTTTTAAGTCTTTTGTATATTATTGATTGTAATATTTATGACAAATAAATTTAGGGCATATTGTGTTTAGGGATTTTAATTTTATGACATGTGATATTCTGTGACATTAAGTTCGGGCAAGTAATCATTCGGACAAATGATGATTAGGACAATAAAAATAATGGCACTTTAGATTATGCATAAAAAGTTAGGTAACACAATACAGAACCAATTGAGATAAATTACAACAAAAAATAAATATACCTACATAACAGTAATACGTCCAATTATAGCAAAAAAAATGTATGTATATAACATTATTACGCCAAAATTGTCGATCCCATTGAAGCCGTAATAATCATTGGATACTATTAAATCATCATAATGGCTCATAAAGGTACTTACCTATTTATTGACCATTGCCCTTTTAATGGACATCACTAGTAATAATGGCCGATGTAAGTTTTGTACAGTCGAGAACATTCGCGTCGATGTCGGGGTAAAATATATCACAACATAAAGGTAAATGCACCTTTCCTTTTTAGTCTCGATTGTTGCATTTTAAATAGTTTATAGACTGCCCTGCCGTCTTTCATGAGGTCTTGTTTGGCCCGGTTTAAGCAAAGTTATTGAATTCTTCTGTTACATATTTCTCAGTAGCAGCAATAGGATCAACCCCTATTATGTGGGAAATTTAACGCTTTGTTCGATCAGAATATTCAGAAAAGGCCAGGATTTTATGACCACGACACGGATAAGGTAATCATTTGAATACTAACGGTAAACAAATAACACTATACACAAAAGTAATTACAAGTACTAACATAAAATCCAAAATACACAACGAATATATAAACGCTTGTAGAGAGCGTACCTAAATAGTAACAAAACATTAAATATGTAGAAGGTATCTATTCTAAGCGTTATTCTACACCTAACAAAGTCGAAAAGCAATTTAGAAGTTGCAAATTGAAAGTCCAAACGTAATACTAAACGCTCAGCCGATTTAATATTTTGTGTCGTACCCCATTTTACCCCACCCTCCTCGCCGATAGAGGGAGGTAGGGGACAGATGTGAGATGCCTGTTATTTTTTTCACGCAACGTTTCCAACCAGATTGGTTTGAATATTTAAATAATTGCTATAGTGAAGTCACGGCTTGTGAATTTTTATTTATTTATATTTAAATTGTTTGTTAGTTGTTTAGGAAAATACAAAGAAAATTGTGCTTATATTATAAAGGACATCACCCATTTCGGCCCAAATTTGAAAATGGCGGCCAAAGGAAAATAATACTATATTCTGTTAGAACTTATTCTCCTAAACATTTTTTATTATGGCACCAAAACTGTGGGACCTTTGCCCCCGGTTTTATTTGAATTCAAAATCGCACACATTTTTGGTAACATAAATTGTCAAAACAAAGGATTTAGTTTGAATAAAAACTTGGAGATAATAAATTAAAAAATGAATACACCAAATGTATTAGCAGAAGTGGTTAATCACCATAATTATGATCGCAGACGAGCACAGTTCACCCTCATGACAGCAGATATACCAGAGTTTGCAGATTTTCCGAGGCTGAGTGAAGATTATCTTCTGTTATTCGCTCTTGGCGTATACCAATTAAAATAAGCCAAAAGTTACTATGGCGAACATATCCTCCAAACCGAATCATTTTCAATATAGCTAAGCAATAAAATGTCAAATGAAAACTTGGAAGAGTTAGGAGGAACCGATCTGTGGATGATACGAGGACGATTGCAATCTCGACATGTCTGAGCTCGCCAATATTATATTTATATCGTAATAGACAGAACATTATCCGGTTGAAGTGTAATTCGTCACTATTATTTCACGTGCATAATAGGAAAAAGAACGATAGGGTGCTGTTTGCATATAATATGGTACATGAGCTACGCTCGTCATTTACAAGTAATATAAACATAATCATATCTTTATTTCTCTCACCACAATATCATGATTGCTTATAACTATTACATAGCATTCGTTTAGTGTGGGAGACTGGTGCCTAAACTAGGCGTTAGCCTGTATTTCGGACCACCAGGCCTCTACTCCGGTTTTATTTAATTTGCTTATATTTAAACAATTCAGCGTAGTTTGTACTATGAGCCAGGTATGATGTTTAGTCAATTACAAGTGGTGTCTTTGCTTAGTAAGGTTTTGTGTTTGTTGTGTGTGTGTGTGAATTTTTATTAGGTTTTCGGTGTTAATATAATTTAAGGGCATACGCCATTTAGTCACCGCTTTTTTACAAGCAAATTTTGCTAGCGAAAACATATTTATGCCTTTATTTATTTTATTATTGTATATTGTATATGTACCCTCCCATAAAGCAAAAGAAACTATTGGAAAACTGAGTGTGGTAATGAGACTGGGTGCGATTTACGGGTTTGCGCTGTCTTTTTTCTTGGAGCGACGGTGGACTTTATGTAAGCAACGAATGCTGTCTGAGTATTGTGGATAAAATATACACTTAGCGCAATGTTAAAACTTTGCTCTCCTTTTACAGATTTTCCGTTGGGTAACGGAATGGTAGGAAAGATGAGACTTTGAGGATCGCCCGTTGAGCTGGCTCTAACTGTAGTAAGGTAGTTTTGTGTGCACCGCCTCAACAAGTACTGACACAATAAGTGAGCAAGGATTGGCAAAGAGCATAGTAGACCATTTTCCTTAGGCTTTCATCCACCACGTGTCTTAAATATGTATATAAGTCTCCTTATTCTACCAGTAAGAGCTTCAATGTGTTGATGAAAGCTCAAGGAAGAGTCAACAATAATGCCGAGGTATTTGGTTTCATTGGTTCTCTCTAGGAGCGGGCATGAACAGCCTGTATTGTATGGGTTATGACAGGAGTGGACGGTGATGGAATTTAAAGCTGCTGTTGTAGAGAGAATGGTATATAGTTTGTCTATTCTGCGTTTAAATACAGAATATTGGTACGCAGCCATTTTAACACTGTGTTTAGTCCCACTGGGCGATCTCATATACACTTTCCCATGTACTGGAGTGAAACAAAAGCGCCGTGTCGTTTGCGAAGGTGAAAATTTTATCTTTATGTAGATTGAGGGTACATAGATCGTTAATGTAGATCAGGAACAGGGTTGGCGAGATTACGCTGCATTGAGGAACTCCATATGTGGTGAAAAGTTCATTACTTGTATGCTTTTCTATTTTAACGCTCTGTGCACGACCTCTAAGGTAGTCTGCGAACAATTTAAGTTGAGTACCCCTTATTCTTACACGTTCCATTTTCTCTTCAAGGATGGGGATAAAGACCGTGTCAAAAGCTTTTTTTATATCGAGAAAGATACCTAACTAACTTTCTGCCTGTCGTCCAATTTTTTGACAATATAGTCGGTTAGGTCATTTCAAAAGTGTTATTACACCCCGGCTTTTGGATTAGAGAACATTATTGTAGATCCAGATGAGGATTTTTAACCATATTATGTAAAAAACTTGTAAGACGTGCATGTACTTTTAGAAATAAAGGGTTCATTAACAATTGAATGTAAAATATAACTGCATTTTTATTTTTGGAAAAGCCCATGAGCTACAAAACTAAAATAACAATATAAAAAAACAATCCAGGCGGGCTGTATTTTCTCAATATCTATTGTATTCTTTAAAACTATTGTAATTGCAGCATAGTTCTATTTTTTTATGTATAAAAGAAAGACTTTTGAACTCAAATAAAACCGAAAACAATGGCCCACAGTTTTAGCGTGGTATTAAAAAATGTTAAGGAGAACAAGTTCTAACAGAATATTGTATTTTTTTTCTTTGGTCGCCATTTTCAAATTTGGACCAAACATTTATGGAATGTTGGTGATGTCCTTTGTATAGCTGTGAAAGTTTTAGCAGATATTTGCATATTTGTTACTTAGGCCCGGGATATACACTGGTCGTTTTAGTTACAGACAGTTAAATGTTGTTATATTTTTCATGTGTCAAAAATTAACTGTCCTTAGGAAAAACGACTCGCCTCGTGCGTTATTCTTTGGATGGAAATTGGAAGAGATTTTTTTTAAAAAGGCAGCTCGACCTTGTATTAAGTCCTGTGTAGTCACGCGGACTTTACAAACATTCAAACAACGGACACAAGGTACACCCAGACTCGGCACAACCATCTGTGGATCACACAATTTTTTGTATGAACCCTCAACACTCGGCCCGGCGACAGTGGCCAGGCGACCACTTAAACATTTACGCCATCCGTGCACACTTAACACACAAAAAGACATGACATGTCCTGGTAAAACATAGGATAATTTTTGTGCCGGTATAAAAATATTATGTTTAATGAATTACATAATCAGATTAGGTTTATTTAGGTGTTAAAATTGTAAAAGATATTCTTTGATGATTTCTAGATGCGTCGATTTCGTTTCCTGGATCGGGTTAAATGGCATTGATATTTTCAATAAGAAAATTATCTATAACGGAATGCACGAGGGACTTAATCATAAGACCTACGTAACTACTGACGATAAATTTAAAGACTGATCTTATGTACTATCGACTTGAGCGACGGATGACCACTCCTAAGGTTAAAATCGCATAGCTGGCCAACACTTGGTCGGGCGGAGGGCGGAGTCACTTAAAGTCAGCATGAGCAAGCGAATTTTTTTCTGAAATGGTCAACCGTCGCTCAAGTCGATAGTACTTATGTATTAGTATTCTTATATAATATATTATTATGTAGATTGAGACCCTTCGAGGAAGAAATGCAGTAAAAGCTAAAGTACTACTTTGCAAGCGAACCAAAAAACAAAATGCAGATTTACATAATATTGTCTTCTATTTACGCGAATATTATTCATTGAAATTAAACTGCTATATACGGATTTTATCGCGTTGTTTATTTGACACTTTATTACAAAATTTTGAAAATTGTTACACTTCTACTACTATTGAACTTTACTAATTTTTAAGCTAATTAAATTTTTATTAAACTATTTAGATTTAATTTATTTTTACACTTTCCCCGACGTTTCGGTTGCTTTTCAGCAGCCATGGTCACGGGGAGACTAAGATGGCAGTTGTCTCAATGTTCCAGTGTAGTTATTTCAAAGTACCCGAACATAATTTAATCATTGGTGTTTCTATTCTATTACGCAGATTTTTTTCGGGGAAAGTGTAAAAATAAATTAAATCTAAATAGTTTAATAAAAATTTAATTAGCTTAAAAATTAGTAAATTTCAATAGTAGTAGAAGTGTAACAATTTTCAAAATTTTGTAATAAAGTGTCAAATAAACAACGCGATAAAATCCGTATATAGCAGTTTAATTTCAATGAACAAAATGCAGTTTTACTTTACTCTTTTTTTTGTGTTTTGTTTCGGATCATAGTTTAGCTCTATACTAATTACTCTTTACTCTTTACATGTTCTATAAGTAAAAAATTATATATTTTACAGCACTTGTGGCGAGATAAAGTAATATTTACACGATTTCTTTTTAAGTTTTATTCTTCGCCATTTTCTCGGTAATAACACAATGTTTATTAATATCATCATTTTAAATACACACATCGAAGCAGCTCGAAAAACTGAATAAGGTTACATCAAAAACCCAATTTCACCATAATGGTTTTCACAACATTTCATCCTCGAAGGGTAGATAGATTTATGCCTGTAGGTATAAGTATTCGTGAAGGAGTTTGCTGAGCTGTACTTATTCCACATAATAGCTAGCTTTGTATTTAACCATAAAGTCTTAAAAACCTAAACCACTTAAAATTAATTCCATCCAATCCATTATTAAACACTCAAAAGTTGAAAATAGTGCGTAAATTGGTTCAGCCGCTTCTGAGATTACTCCGAACAATGGAACAAAACACAATAATGCCACTTTTGTCATAAACCATTATACGGGGCTTCATGTAGTGTGTACGATAATGACTATGAGACACAGCTATTATTTTATCTGCATAGCAACTAGAACACGTACAATTACCGAGCCACTTCAATTATATGTGACGTCACATTTGAATTGTAGATTGATAGGAAGAAAGCCGAGTGCAGCGGTATTCATGCGATTTTATGCTTGAAGTGTTAAATTCCTATGTCAGACTGTGTATTTGCTGTTAAAATTATTTATTAATACCACTAATGGTTGATTTTTAAATATGAATACTATCTTGCAGTCGGTCGTAGTGTCTTATGTTTGAAAACCGACTCAACCGAATTTTTCCTTTAGATATACATATACTCGGTAGGCAGTACGAAGTCTGGAAGTCTGTTTACCAGTCACAGGACTGCCGAGCGCCGGTAAACGGTTTTGGGCTTGCCGCTTGCCCCCTATCACTCGAGACTTACACCGTAGCGAGTGAAATATAGGTGTTATACACGTCTGTCTTTTCGGGATATAGGCGTGAGATTATGCATGTAAGTGATAATCTAGAACTTACGGTATACATTACCTTGGACCTTGATCTCACATGACCCGTCAACAAATAATCAGATCAGCGACAGAATGGTGAGGAGATCATTAGATGTACTACAGCGAGCTCTTGCTTAAACTTTAAACAGACGTGGTAAAAGGAGCCAGCTCGTGGACTGCACAACTGCTTACCATCGGACGGGGTATAGTCATTTTGTCAGGCTAGAATAAGAAAAATTGTCACACTGGAACAGTTTTAGTTAGGGGTTATTTTTTCATTTTATTCATATAAAGATTACTCCCGCACTAGTCCAAAGTTCTTTGCCACGGAGGACTTTATAAACATTCAAACAACGGACTCAAAGAACACAACGCCCATACTCGGAACCACTATTTGTGGATCACACAATTTTTTGTCCCGTGTGGGTCATTTTGAACTCTATTTCGTTGCATAAGGGTACAAACTTAAAGAAACTTTATGTTTTATTAATAAGAATTGTAGTTTTCAGTGTCATTGTGTGTCTACACCTTGGTGGACCGTGGTGAAGTGGTTGTGATGGATGACGGGTAGGTAGTTGGTTCGCCACCTTTCGATGACAGATGTTTGCACACGCGTTTGGTGATTGTTAATTGTTCAATAACGGATATAATAGTTTCAAATATACAACAACGGCATTCTTTGAATCACGTATGAGGTGAATTGTATTTCAATGCTTAGCTTGCAGATTTTGTACTGTGTGTTTATTTAATATTTTTAAGTCACGCAATGAAATGGTCAGTAATAATATACATAGTATGGAGAACTTAGGGTAAAAGACAAAGAAAATATTTTTGTTTTACCCCAATTTTATTTTTCGTCAAAACTAGCTCGTTTTTTTTATACAACTCACCCTCTAGATATAATTTCTACATCGTGGGGGACTTTTACAAAAATTCAAATAACTGTCACAAAAATTACCTAGACTGCTATTTGCGGTTCATACAATTTTTTATACCATATTATTATGAAGATTGAACTCATAGCACTTGGTCCATTGGTAGAATCGAGGCGACTACAAAGCTGTATTAAAAAATAACCTTAGTCACGCCTATTTCTAATAGAGAAGGTAGAATCTACGGATTTTCAACGGCATTGCCTTGCAATTCATATTAAACTACATTGTTACTCATGATCACTAAGAAAAATGAACTGCCCGACTCAGGAATCGACTTCACAACCAACAGTTACAAATACATTCCACATCGACACTTACTCATAAATTTTTGCCTATTGAACAAGACAATCTATTTTCACCACACCTTTTACCCCTACCATTTACGTTTACGTCGCAGTCGCGCGATCGTACGAGCGTGTCGGTGGTAGGGGCCGTTGGCAACAGCGAACAGTAGCTCCATTCTATTGTCAACCGTTTGTGTGTTTTTTGTTTGTCACTCGTGCGTGACTTCAGTTCGCTTCGGCACGAATCGCGGACGATTTTGATCCGTACCGTTTTAAATGGTGCCGTTTTTTGTCACCTTTGATATAGAACTATTGAAAAAGTTGATGAATGTAAAATTATATTTGATATCACTTTTCAAGGACAATATTTGCTATAGATACCTACATACCGTTTTTATATACGAGTGAGTATACCAATACTTTAAAGCTAAAGTGTTTGTATAATTAAGCGCGATGATATCAGAAATTACTAGAGTGATCTGGAAAAACTTTTGACTTTACAAGAAATTTCTATATTACATCACGCTACGTTCGTAAAGTGTCCAGCAGTTACTATAAACAGTTGTTAAACGCTTGACACAAGCAGCCTGCAATGGAAACACATAAAACTTAACATAACTTAACATCACGCCTATACAGCCAAATTGGTAGACAGTGATATATTACGCTCATATTTTTCAGCGTTGTCTAGGCTCCACATAATAGGAAGAGCCTGAAATATTGCCCTCTAATGCTTACATATGCAGCCACTATACTGCTTAAAAGAATTTAGAAACACAACATCCAAATAACACATTCCTCGATCCGTGAATCGAATACAAGACCAAACTTACGCAACGGAACTACCGACACAATATAACAACTCAATATATAACACATAGTTTACCTACAAGTACATAATACATTACCGACTAAAACCAAATCCACAAACCATAATTATAAACAGCTTAACTCACACAGTAACAGCAGAGAGGATACAAACGGTAAATCATAAAATAACCTTAAATGTTAGTAATTTTATGCTCACAAGGGATGTTTGGGCAGGGTGGCAGGAGCCTTTTTACCAAGGGGTTAAGTGATGTGTGGTCCCCAAATTTGACCACCCTTTCTGTTCCCAGTTGTGTTAAGCCTGTGTTAGTCAAATAAGCAATGTCCCTGCTGGGTATTGATTTTGTGATTTGTGGTTGTTACATCGTTATGTGCGTTTGCGTGTGCGTGTTTGGTTCTGTGTTGTGGTAATGTCCAATGTGGTTAATATAGGTGTATCTATAGTCTATACGTATGCAGATTGGAATAGACTTAATGTGGTGTCAAATCAGTTTTTGTAAAACCTTCCATGTGCATCTCTTCTCGTTATAGCTAGCGCTAATTTCATTAAGATTATTTGTACTTACATTAATCCTTTTTGGGTATTCTTTGTGCTCATTATTTCAATTTGTGTGATCTATTCCTCGAGCAGTAGATTTGAAATACCTGATTTTAGTTTTAACCGACGTTTTTTTTTTTGCATGCTTCTGTGAGGTCATACGTTTGGTAGACGGCAATAGGCCCTCCCCGTATTACTTGGAATTGTTGTACCTAAAACATAACCAAAAAATGAACGTAGGTGTATAATACTCTTTCTGGAACTTATTTACACAACTTATCCTGAACCACATTACATCGTCGATTCCAATTAACTGTCACCATTAGTTTCAAAAATAATGATAACTAATCATACTATATATTCGATAAATAACCCTTTAAAATATTTATCGATTCTTATCGTTCATGATATTATTCGATTTCGTTATTCGCTCACATCGACAGCTGATCAAAGCAACCCTTCTGTACAATCTAGCAAGCGACTACCTTCTAATTTAGTGGAATAATACGATTTAAGAACCAATTTGGTTTTAAATTGGAACCAGTATTGCATATAAAACTGTTTTTTTATTGTAACAATATTATATTGGTATGCGATTGGGAATCGTTAAGACATTGAACTCGTGAGCGAAAGGTTACGCGTTTGGAGTATAATCGAATTTAAAACAAATTAACTTTGATTAGCGGAATAAAAAATAGTTGTACTATATTTAAGGTGGCAGACAAGCATACATCGCTCGATGGTAAGCAATTATCGTAGCTTATGAAAGGTTGCATCATCGCTGTTTTGTTAGCACAAGACACAGAGTTAGCCTACCACCGTTCTTAGAAACCTGTTAACTATAATCATCATAGAAACCTAACACAAGGGTATTTTCTGGTATCTTCTGGAGTATCGAGTAGTTTCATAATAAGTATGAGTACAATCTTAGGTTCGAATGTGAGTTTAGCTCCAGTCTATTACTTCTATGTAGATTAATATAAGTATCAGTAAAGTTACTTGTTTATCCAGCGTTAGCAATGTTACATTCTCAAAACATTCGTTGATAAAATAAAAAGCTTTTTACTTTTTTTTAAATTATTACTTATATTTAATATATATTGTCTTCTAAGGCGCTTGTTAGAGACACCACAATTTGGTTTAAAAAGAGAAACGGCATAACAAATAAGTACTAAAACTTTTAGTCCAAGGATAAACACAAACCAAGGCATTAAAAATTCTCGTTTACTAGAATGACTGTGACGGGCACTAACCCAGATGTTTTGAACACATAAATAAACAATTTGCTTCTAAAATATTCAGCCCTAAACGAATCAATAATGGTGAACAGTTTTACGACTCACTCAAAGGGTGAAGGGTTGGTTATTGGCGGTATAATCGTTTCTGCGCCAATCTTCAGCCCTTCCGAACAAAGTCGAAAACAAAAACTCATTCCTAACTTAGTTGCTGATATTCAACAAAATTGCTGGCTGATTGCTTTCCTTCGTAGAAATAATACGTTATGAAACAAAAATAGAATTCCATTTAAAAAAATAGAATTCTAATTTGAATTTTAAATAAATGTAGATTAAATATAAGGAGATTTTATTTTAGTTGCGTTCATGAGTACCTATAATGTGTAAATGGGTAAACTAAAGATAAATAATTATTTAAAAAGATATTGTTATGTCGGTCGTGTCTGTAGGTGTAAATTTTAAAGGCCATGTTCATATTTGAGTAAAGCTTCAATGCCTGGTGACGTCAAATCGTTATTTTCCAGAAAACAGACATAAAATTTTATTGTTAAGCTTTTGTTACACATGTTATTTCAATATTATGCTTTGATGCAGTCATTGCGAATTTAAACAAATAATTTTTATAATTTTATGCTTTCAATAACATATCTGATCAAAGTATGTTTCTATTTTAGTAATAAGTACCATGACTCACAATCTATTTATAAAAAAAAAGTCCTGAAGTATATTTTGATCTGAGAAGAGGAAGCGCTTGCATGGAGCAGCGATCTAAGTATTGACTTTCCTTAAGTCGCCAAGTGTTGTAGGATCAAACCCCACACTGTAACTTACTTCTCACTATTTACCAAGTATTCTCTAAATCTATATCGCTGCATTGACGACACAAACGACAATAGGATTAGATCCAATGCAAGCGTTATCTATTTAAAACCGCTATAGCCTAATCAATAATTTTAGTGATAAACCAGTTTTTCTATCTCGTGCATCGTGTATGTATACATCCTTTGTACACATGAAGAATGCTTACGTAAACGAATAATTTGGTCACACTTAAGGATTACTGGTTCATTCGTGCTTTTTTGTTATCAATATGGCGGGAGGTGGGCGTGGCTAGCTGTGGCAGATTTTCGATTTACTTAATCCTGTAGAACAAAAAAATGTGATTATTAGATTTTTGTGTTCTACGGGATTGTATTATTATCTTGTAGAACACAAAAAATGTGGTTATTCGATTTTTTGTGTTCCACGAGATTGTATTATTATCTTGTAGAACACAAATCGGATTGTTTTATGATATCTATGCACTTAAATAGTTACTCCGCTGCTACTAATGAGTGCTACATGTTCGATTTCGTTATATGGCAAATACTGGGGTAAGTATAGATACTAGTATTAAGTTTGGGTGGTATTAATGCATCAAGTCGTAGTTATATTAATAATCTTGTAGTAAGTTAGACATGTCTAACTAAAAAAGATAATTTTGACTAAGTATTGCATATAAATGTTGACTAGTAATGTCCTACTACTTGAAAATTACTTACTTACTTACCATATTTTTGGTAATCCTAACTGATATTATAAATGCAAATGTGAGTGTGTTTGTTTGTTAAGCTTTCACGTCTTATCTACTCGGCCGAATATCAGGCAATTTAACATACACGTTGTCAGGGGAACAGAAACAGACATAGAGTATCTGTCCTTAGGTACTAATATTATAAAAGGCGAAAGTCAAGGGGCGTACGGGCTCGTAGCCGAAATTTCATGATGATCGGGCCAGTAGTTAAGACGTGACATCATAACAAACAAACAAACTTACTTTCGCATTTATAATATTAAGTTAGGATTTAAAAGAACGATGGCGGCTAAGCTACTCGGCTAGTCCACTGTATCTAAACTCATCATTATCGAACATTTGTTATATCTAAATTGCCAAATACTGTGTCACGGAGTGCCTTTATGACCCGAGATAAACGTCGGCGATAACCTATATTTTATATTATCTTACAATTTAATCAGGCTTATTTTATGTAGGAGTAGCGAAGAGAACACGTTGCTCTTCTCAGTACAATGATAATGATGATCAATGATACTTTTCTTTTTTTTTATAGGACCACCGCACTTGGAATAAATCTTGTGTCGCGGAGGTCTTTACAAACATTTAAACAACGGACACAAAGAACATCCAGACTCGGAACAACCATTTGTGGATCACACAAAGTTTTGTCCCGTGTGGGATTCAAACCCGCAACACGGCGCAGTGGCAGTGGCGAGGCGACCACTTAAACCACTACGCCATAATTATGTATTTTCACTAGATTTTGCCCGCGGCTTCGTTCGCTTGTAGAATGTGTGTGAGTGCGGTCAATACAGTATCGATCGGCTTTCATGTTCATTGAGCGAATTCACAAGGGCTACATACTTGGACATTATGTTATTGTTCATAGATTTTATATAATTCATTATGTTTTAAGAAGTGTTATTCTATTTAAATATTAGATTTCAGATATTATTATACTATCGCATTAGTTTAAGAACCAGTAATTATAGATTAATAAATAAATAAGATTTGTCAAACAATCGCTATCCCTCGGGAACAATACTTATTCCTGGATGAAAGGTACCCTATATCATTTCCTGTACCCCTGACAACGTGTATGCGAAATTTTATGATTGGTCGAGTCGAGGTAAGTTTTGAAAGCGTAAAAAACAAAAAAAAATACCTTTGCATTTATAATATAAGTTAGTATTAGCGTCAGTGGCGCAGCAGTGATGAATGTGAATGCTGTGCCTGAGATCCCTGGTTCGGGTCAGCCAAACTGTTATTGAGTTTTTGTGTCAAGAGGTTCTCAATTACAGCACTGAGTCTGGAAACTTGCCTGGGGGACGGTTAAGGCTGGCACCCTATTAAGTGGGACCTAAAAAAGAATACAAGACAAAATTTGATTATGTTATACCTCTGCCTCCTCAAAGGATTCCTGATCCTCAAGCCTGCTTGTCACCAAAGGTGTAGGTAGGTAGAATATTACCCCAAAGTCTGTTTAAAAAGTGAAATTAAGGCCTTGGCGCTTATGCACCGCATAGGTGCAAAAGACACACAACGGGTATTGTTTCAAGTCTTACATTAGTGAGTCGAACCCATCGTTTATGACATAGAATCTATGTAACACATAATTTGTAATTACACTGCTACTGACAAATTCTTTGCTAAAAACATAATAATACTACCCAAGCCGGGAATTGAACTCGTTACCGTCACGATCGGGCAAATTCTAGCTTCGTAACCAATGATATTCTATCAATCTTCTATTAATAGTACTCAGAAGAATAGTTACGCATAAGTTTTGGTGCGTTTGATCTCAAAATAACTTTATTTAGACAACTAAGTCTAGTCTGACCTTAACTAAGTCACTAATTTAATTCAATATAAGCTTTGTTATTAAGTTTTCATTGTCATTAATGTCTATAATTAACTTGTAGGTATTAACTAACAACAACGACATAAGTTGCGATAGCCTAGTGGGCAATCATTGGTCTAACACGCAGAGGTCTCGATTTCGATGCCAAGGCGCTTCTCTGACTTTTCGAAGTAATGCGTATTAAATAGTTAATTATCACTCACTTTAATGCTGAAGGAAAACATCGTGAGGAAACCTGCATGTCTGAGAATTCTCCATAATGTTCTCGAAGATAAGTAAAATCTGCCAACCCGCAATGGACCAGCTTGGTGGACTATGGCCTAAACCTTCTCAGACTGAGACGAGGCTCATCTGGGCATGAGCCCGAGAGGGACAGTTCAATACAGGGCGGACACCTTTTTTTTTGGGATTCGAGGCAAACGACCAGACAATTCGCCTGATGGTAAGCAATTACCGCCGCCCATGGACACCCGCAACACCAGAGGAGTTACAAGTGCGCTGCCAGCCTTTTAAGAAGGGGTACGCTCTTTTCTTGAAGGTTCGTAGATTGTATTGGTCTGTTAATTGACAACAATATATACTCACTCGAAGGGGTAGGCAGAGAGGTATACAGCGATCCGTTATACTGCATCGGAGGCGCAGCGGTAGTTTAGACTACAGAGCATGAGGTCTGGGATTCGATTCTCGGGCACAGATAACTATTATTGGGGTTTTCTGTCACGTTATCCTCAGTAACAATAGCAACATGGTGTCTGGTTCTGTGTCCGGTAAGTAATGGCAATACGATCGCTTCGCTTTGTATTACGTAAGACCTAAAATATAGCTGCCGAAGTGTGAGTGCAATACACCTTAGTCTACCTTTTCGGGAATATAGACATGAGTCTATATTTTTATGTCGTTTTCAATGGTTTTGAGTCGCAAGTAATAATGAGCGAACTTATTATCTTCTATAGAGAACATTGACAAATGCCGTGTCGATACTGAGAATTTCTTTAAAAAAAAGCTACACATTACTTGATCCGGGATTCGAACCCGAGACCCCATGACCGCACGCAATCTTATGCTGCGGGGCTACCGCGGCAGTGTATTAATAGCATTGTAGCATAACGTGTCATAAGTATTGCTTAATCGACAAATAATTTAATCACCAGGCACATTTCCACACTCCGTGCTATTTATTAGAATTTCTTAATACCACTGATATCACTGAGCCGGGGAATCGAACCCGCGACCAGACGGCAACACAATAGTCGCATTCACTACGGCTGTGCCTCCGAAGCAGTTGATTATTCAACCAAAAATAATTCTTAATAGGTATAACTGGAGTACAGCAAATTTTTGGACGTTACAAAGGATTATATTATTATGTAAACATTGAACTGTACTGAAAAGACTCAAAGTGCTAATTTAATCAGTGTAAGCCTTCTTGTTTGACTTACAGAAGCAAGATTTAATTATAAACTTTAATAAAAGAGACATTGTCTTAAAGCCATTGTTCCATTTGAACACTTATCAGGGTAATAATTGAATACAATAAAAATACAAAAGTACAATATTTTACAATCATTTATTACTTTTAGTTACAAACATACACTTTAATTGAACAATAAAATTGTTGAATAACCAAATTCTACAGAAAGTTGGCAATTCATTTTTAAATTAAGGCATACGTACACAGTTAATAAAGGTAAATAAAGTATAATGGTGGTCGAGCGATGCTTATCATAATGAGACAATATTAGTACTAAGATAAATTTAAAAGCTTCCAAGGCCACCTTGTAGTTCAAAACAATTGTAATAGGTACAATACAATAGGATACACGTGCACACAAGTAACATAAACAGAGATATATTAAAATTGCTAATGAATCGTTGCCTAAACTTGGCATGAAGTATGCACGAGCGTGGAATACTGATTACAGCAAATATTGGTCGTATAAATCACGTAAAACCCAGCCAAATGAAAATGTTGTTGATACAAAGCATTTTATTTACAAACTGTGTTATACGACTGCGGCTGAGTTACACAAACGTTGGACGAATGTTTGCAATAGTTAGAACACAAAGAATAATAAACTACATTGACAATTTTATTTTAATGTTTTTATATTCAGTCTTAATGTATTCTTTACTCGTTTGCTTTAAATTAAACACCAAATTGTAATGATGGTAAAGATTACATTTAATTACAATTCAATTATTTAATTTTATATCTTGCGCTCATAAAACCAATAGTTTAATGTTGAGAAGTGTACGTGTAGAATATACTAGCACAGTCTAGTTAGAACAGGTAGGGACATGTTAAAGATACACGCGTACGATGCTAGGTCCTATTGTCCCTTTGTTGAAGGGATTGTAAGAATAAGAAGGGAATAAGGGATGTATTGTGTGGAAACGGGAATCTCACGACAGGTTGGTCTCCCTTTTAATTTCCGTTGGGTTTTATTTAATCTTCCTTTTAACATTACATTTTACCTCATCTCTATTTTCTAAGGTTTTATATCTTTCTTTATTAGCCTTTGATAGAGATATATTGTAAGAATGGCTGCGTTTTGATATCGCTGTATTTAAATTGAGAACGTTATTACGTTACCAATTAACAAAGATTATAGAATAGATTTTCTTTGTGTAGCTATCCCTATTTTCTATTTAAAAGTACAATCTAAATGAAGAAGCAATATTTGTAGCAAACGCTTGTGTAGTGAATAATACCTACCTACACCAGAAAAGGGAACGTTAAAAAATCATGATCAAACAATTTGAGTTGTTTAACCATTGCAGAGTTATCAAGAGCAAATAGTCAGTTAACTGATTATTCCCAAGGTTTTGAACGACGCAAGCCAGTCTGAAGTTATCTTAAAGATATTCAATACAAACACTAGTTTATTCACCAAATGATACACAATGGAGAAGCACGCAACGTTAATAATCACGGCGGACGTTTGTTTAAACAATTACATCATTATCTCATGTATGAAACAATGCTACACAAACGAACTCTTTATTTTATCATTTATTTACTTTATTATAAGTGCAAAGATAAATTATGTGCGGAAGAAATAACGATAACGGTGACTTTATTAACTCATTAAACTTCTCATTCATAATAATGATAATATTTTCGTTAAATAAGTATTTTAAGAACAAATGATAACCTACCGAGACCTGTCGATCCAAATAGTATAAATGCAAAGATGGACGTAAATGATCAAACCGCTCAGTAGAAAGATGTGTAGTAATAAAATGAAGTGGCAAATCCAGTTCGTACAAATATAAACAGAACTAAATCGACCCGTGAACTTTGATTAGATATGATTTGGCATTAACTTTATGAGCATTGAGTTATAGTCACGAACATGAGCGAGTTAGTGTATGAGCGATTCGGCTCGCTTGTCAATCGTGAGTCATGTCCGTCCAAGGCCAACACGCCGGCCGGCATCGCTTGGCAACACGGCCAATTTTTTTCTCCATTTCTTTTTGTCCAATTGTTTTTGTGCCTCTCCAGTTATTACATTCGAAATCGTTGTTTTCTTCACTTGTATCGCTACTTTTTTAATCATGTTTTTTTTTTGCTTGTACCTACTTTTCCCGACGTTGCTATGATAAAAATCGGTTGGAACCGGTAAGATTGTAAAAAATGTTTGCCATTTATGCAAAACGTTCGTCGAGCGATAAGACACACGATAAAGAAATCAATCTCTATTTACATTAAACATTGTTTTCATAATAATTCAACATTGATGTTTTGCTTTATAAAAGTTCTAGTACTTGCAGATCAACTTTTAATCATAATTTAAAACGAGATTGAAGAAAACACTTGCGAGAAAAGTCTTGAGAGTCTCGAGACATTATTACCAATTTGAGACGGTAATCTCGTAAGAGGGGTGATTTTTTGTGCGATCTTTTTGCGAGAGAAATTGTATGCCGTCGTTTGGCTGACGCAACATTATCTGAAACTACATCATTGTTTTTGCAAAAAGCAACCTCTTCCAATACTTAACCAGTACGTATATTTATTACATTATAGAGTAGGTACATTACTTATTTTAATCGGTAAACAATTTTATTGCCGTACGTCTATAAACTGCTTCGAATCTATTTTCTATTTGTAGTGTATGCAGTTCTCATCCTTTTTATTGAATTTCATTAGCCGGCTTGTAAATCAAGCTGTTCTATTGTCTAGCGTTAGTCGGATCGTCACGTAGGCCACTTTTTACACCACTATATTTAAATATATTGAGTGTGCGTTAATATTCAAGACAACTCTTCAATTTTCATTTGCATACATTACTTAGCTTTTTATGGACATGGACCTATCGGCCGCTCGTGCAATATTTTATTTCTCTTTACGTGTAATGTTATCTTGTTTTATCCATTTTGTTATTGAAGTATCCTCTTTATTTCTCACCTAGTTTTGTTGTATTGATGGTTAATTTTATATGTTTTTTAATAGATCTTTTATGCGCTTTTTGTAGCATTATTTGTTTTTATTTGATGATTCATTTCTTTTTAGTTCTGCAACTTTATAAATGCGATGTTTGATGAATTTCAAATATTGTTCTGAGATGTTGCCAAGTGTTTGAGGTTTTAAAAGATAGCGATTAATCTCATAAAATATTTCCTGACTTTTGTTAATATTTTTATTGTTTACAAAATTTAGGGATTTTATTTATTCTGATGTTTATGAGATGTTTTATGAGTTTTCAGATTATCAACGAAAAATTCTAATACTGAGTGTTAGAAAGATCTCAGAGATATAAAAAGTATAACTATTTACTACTACTTTTATCTGCACAAGGGTATAAATATTTTTTGTTTTATTGCGGTTAAGTGCAGTTGCTAACGATGAGGTAATTTTTTTAACCGGTTATAAGTAAAATTAAAATTTTATAGTCATCATTTTAGTTACAGATAACTAACTGTGTCTAGATAGCGACATTTAGCAACTGCTCATATTAATAATATAGCACCGATTCAAATATTAATCACATTGACTTGTAAAAATTATAAAATTACAACTTTGTAACTAATTAGAAAAATTTTACAAGCCTGCAAGAAATGTCTATATATTATAATCAGTATTCCACACTACTTACCTAATTACAATACATATTTATAATACAAATACCATAATTATATCTAAGAACAATACACATAGATTCACAGTAAAATAACAATCAAAATCTTAACTCTCTGAACCTTTATCGTATAATTCAGAATACATAGTGGTCTAGCTGATTAAACAGCAGATACAAACTGTTTGTATAATCTACTGTGCAGCGTTATAGTTACAACATACAACGTATACGTTCTAGCAATTTCTGTAACCATCAGAGTTACAGACAAAGAACCTAATACAAAAATCGGAAAACTTAACATAGCACACGCATATCGACCGAAATATCACTTTTAAATTCAAATATCCCGAAGTGGCCCATCGGTGGGACACGAACAAAGAAGCCGGCCGGCGTTATACGAACGCCGGTACGGAGCGACGTGGAGACGACCGGCTTCGACCGCGACCCGGCGTAACTGGCGGGCGGGGCCCCCTCTGCCGCCCGCGGAGTGTCCCCCTGCACCCCCGACCGCGGCTCTCTATATAAAGTGCGAGGCTTCCCGATATCGCCAGTCCGTCACAGAGAGCGACAGGGTTGGGTGGGTCGAACAGTGAGCCGTGGGCGAGTGACGAAGCCCTATGGTTACGAGATCAGATCTGATGCGGTCGTGAGCTTCGGACGTTTTATCAATTTCCCATCGATCTCTCCACGATAACTAGTCGCCGGTAGTGTTGAGCCGGTTGTTCAGTGCGCATTCGCAGTACAAAAGAGACTTGTGATATTTTTCTAGTAATATTAAGTTCCGCAGCGGAACGCTTTAATTTTTTTGTCGTTTTAAAAGTGTACAATATAAGTAAAAATTTGGAAAACATGGAGATCCTGCCGGTCACCAATCAGTTTGTCGGATTCAATAGTGAAAAAGGTGAGTTGACTTTCTATTCGGTGTGAGTGAGTGAGGGAGGGAAATGGCTTTCTCACCGGCTGACGATTGTTGCTATGCGGCGCGCGCAGCCGCCCGAATGAGATGCCCATTGCTAGATCTTGAACAGCTCTCTTCTATTTGATTCGTTACATCAGCGCCACAGTTAGCGGCCGGCCAGGATGTGCTGGAGAGCGGCGGGGCCGGCCGGGGCCCAAACGTCAAGTACAGCTGACGTGTCAGCTGTTTCGCTGCGCCGCACAGCTCGCCCTTGGCTGCGCACTAATACTACATTTGCATTAGATTTTGTTCTAGTCGACATTAAAATCAAAGCAATTAAATTCAATCATCTTACATTATAGTAAGTTATTGCAACTTAGTTCTTAAGTAGGACTTTAAATATTTTTAAGATTTAAGGTTTTATGAACTATATAACTAAACTGTTTTCTATTTTGTTATAGCATGGAATGGGCCTACATGGCGGGAAGCGCCGGTGCCGGTGCCGACGGAAGCGGCGCTGGCTCAGAGGCTCGAGAGAGAACTACGAGCAGCCAAGGGGGCCAGCGAATTGGCCACCGCCGAGGTCTTAGTCCCTGCAGAACTCCTCGCCAGGGCGTCAAGGCAAACCCTAGCACTAGCAGAGGGTGAACCTTGCGGGTCCCGAGGCGCAGCCGTCATAGTCGACGTCGCGGGGAGAAGATTAGCAGCTTTCAAAATAGACCCCAACACATTAACCACGCACGAAATACATCTACACCTGGAACACGACGCCACGAACTGGACCAGCCTGTTGCCGCAATTCTTAAAGTAAGTTCAGCTTCGTAATCGCAGCGATAAAACGAACGTTTCATTCATGAGCGTTGCGTCAGCTTAGCAACAGCGCAACAACAACGAGCGGTACTAACGGCTGTTCTCTCTTGTTACAGAAACTTAACGCGAGGCGGCACCATCATCATCAGCCCCCAGTTCACGATAGAAAAGAAGAAATTGTTCAGGAGCCAGGCGGAGTGAAGAGGCCTGTGATTACCGCGTGATGCGAGCGAGCCGACTGACAGCCCTCCTCGATATCTACGTATCGTTATTTTAACAAATATCATATTATTATATATTATATTAATTATTATATATTTTTAATAAGAGAAAAAAAGCACAGCGTGATATGTAACGTATAGTTGTAGTATAAGCGCGCGGAAGAGCGCAGGTTTTAGTTGCGCGGGCGCCGGCCGTGCCGCGGGCTCGGTCGATAGTGATGCGAATTGCACTTTGTTATCGATAAAGTGTCGATATTCGGTCGCGTGTCGACGGTGCCGGCGGCGCGGGGCGCGTGCGCGTGCGGCGGCGCGCGAGACGAGCGTCGATCTCGCTAACCCTTCACCTGACACCTCTGCCCTTGATCCTCGACCCTCGATCCCGCTGTCCACTCGCTGGTGTATGTGCCCACCGCTGCGCCCGCCTCCCGCGCCGCCCGTACTTATGTTAATCATTGTATGATCATTGTTCGTATTTTATTATTGGATATTTTAATGATTGTGAGTCGTGCTGGTTGTCCGCGTGAGTGGCGCGGCGGCGTTGGTGCGCCCCCATGATCTCAGCCGCCGCCGCGCGTGTGATACTGATACCCTGAACGATGTAGTCTTAGGTATTACTTTTTGTTTCGAGTTCGATTCTATTCTGAAGTTGTGTAGAGTTGGTATTTTCATGTATCGTAACTGTATTTATTAGAGGCGATCTCTGTAGAGGTCCGATATGTGTACGTTTTCGTAATTGTACTAGTTTGTACATTTGTTTGTGATACTACTTTTGTAATGTATAAAATTTAAATGCGAGAAAAATATTACTTTTTATGAATGTGAATAACATGAATGCAGATTTATAAATATTAGAGATGTGTATCATAGAGTGGTGAGTGTAGGGAGGCAATAACGCTGCGGGGCGAGGCGAGGCGAAGGCGGGGGCGAACCCCGGCCCTCCGCCCCGCCTCTCGCGCTGCAGGCTAAAGATCTCAGGTTATATTATTGATAGTTATTAAAAGTATTAAGTTATTTAAGTTAATGTAAAATTGAAATTTTTTGTAAGATTATTTTGTATCGCCGCGCAAAGCTGCGTTTCTATAGTCCAGTGGGTGATAACAGATACTTTTGTACTAACAGTACATATAGAATGACGAGATGTTTAATATTGCAGAATGCATTTTCTTCATCCAGTGTAATTACTACATTAAATGTAAATCAATAGACTAACCGTTTTTTAAACGAAATCTAAATGTTTGTAGGGTCCAGTGTTTTGAACGCACAATATCATAGTACTAGAGTTCACTTTCATCGATAATAAAAAAGATTTTAAAAAGCTACAAAAACATTTTACTTCTAAAACTTGAAATGTCGACATATACAAAAACTAACAATAATAATAAATGTATCAATTGTTTATAATTGATATTTATTTGATAGACCGTAAAAAAAGAAAATGTAGAAATATTGAAGAAAAAAAATACATAGTTTCAAAATGGAAATTTATTGTTTCAATAACCCTTCCCTATCCAAATCTATACCTGGCGAGAAATATGAAACAAACACTATCACTACTACTCGAACACAAGCATACACAGTATCTAGCTAATAAAGAATATTAAATATTCTACAGAGATGACAATAAAAAAGAAAACAGAACATCGTTTCCATACATTAACATAAATTTGAGCTAGGTAAAAACAAGCTGACAGGCGAAGCAATATTGAATAAGTCCGGTCAGGACCGGTCGCAGCCGGTTTGGGACCGGTCCGTGCTAGAGATTGGTGCAACCCCATCTTCATGTTTTCATACGCTGCCTCACCTAAATTATATACATATAACATGAGGAACGAATCTAAATGCTGACTCTGAAGACTCGAGATACGGTACGATAGTAGATATTTGTCGACAGTGCCAAATATCTTCGATACGCTAGAATGGATTTAGCTGAAATATCAGATTTAATGTAATTTCTGAATTTGCTTACGGCTATAACTTTGGATTGCTTTTACGATCGTGTGCTATCATGCTCAATCTTTTTATTATCAAGACTTCAGATTATCGTTTTATAAACACGAGATATGTAATACATATGAGCGTACTGCATCCTCGCCTTTCGTATTATAACCACTAATTGTTTATTCAAATTGTGAAGCAATCGCCAAAACTGGTACCTTGTTTTTCTCATTTTTATGGACTTGTGAACGACTTTATGCTTATATGTGAAAACATAAAAATAAATTCGTTTCGTTCGAAGTAAACAAAATATAGAGAGAGGTCTTTGTATCGGCTCTAAAGAAATTGGACCAGTCGACGTAGCAACAAGTTTTCGAGGAAACTTCCAACCAATTACAGTACCTACACCTTCAATAATAAAGGTGAGAATAGCGTGTATTAAGAACTAACTGGATGTTGTTGCCGAATATAAATTATCGCCTTTAATCTGCTAAAAAACAGCAAACTACTTCCGAATGTGTGACTAAAGAATAATACCTTGTATGATATTAAAATACATATTTACGACTCGAGAATTGATTTATTTGACACCTTACAAATACAAAAATAAAAAGCATCTCTGCGTATAAAATAATAGCTATAACTCTTGAAAGACAGTTTCACAATAAAACTGCATTTAAAGATAATAACAAGCGGATAGAAGCCATTTCATAAGTAGATACTGAACCATCTAATAAGGCATAATAACATTAAAGTCGTTGAAATCCCACAATTTGTGCAATAGTTAATTTTATACCGAAACAAGGGTTAATTTCACTTTCTAACCGCGAACGAACGACATGATTGTACAACGATCGTGACCGATGTCGACTAACTACAGCACAACTATCGATACCTCAGTGTATAGCACATCACTATCAATAGAAATTATTTTCAATTAACGCGATAGGCGTCAAACAACATTACTCGATGTTAAATAGTGAAATTTAGATTATGGAAACGCACTATATTTACGCACTTTAACGTTTAATAAGTCAGTTATATTAATACATTTGGTATATTAAAGGTAAATTGCGAAGCACTGTAAACAAAACTAAATTTAGAAAGAGTTGGAAAGCATTGATTATTTCTTGTTGCTAGGCGAGGCAGTTAGTGCCAGCGAGACTTCTAGCGCCATCTGTGGCCGCCGCTACAAACTATCTAACTTAGGAACAGACCCACTGAAACATTGTTTACCGTTATTTTTACAGACACGGATTATAATTATCGGATAATAATATTGAAAAATATGTGTTCATAATAACTATTATCGTTCTAATCAATTATCGACTTTATTACGTATGTATTTGGCATAATTTTCGCGTGAAAATGTGAAGTAAAGATGTTCTGTAGTAGTTATTGACTCAACTAAGCTAATATTGGTTCAAGTGTCGCTAAGGCCGAGCTATTTATGCCGATACGATCACAATTATAATTAATGTTATTCCGGATTTATTTTGCTAAATCTATACAAACTTGGCTATTTCTTTTATTTATTGAAATAAAGGTGGTGTGTTGACCTATACTGACGATGATTCATCGAAAGAACAAAATGCAAATTACCTATACCTATAAGTAAATCTATTGTTATGTTATTCGTATTGTTTAGTATAAATCTTAATAGACACACATTCTACGTCCCAGGGGGTAGGCAGAGACCACGGATCTTTCCTTTATCCACAATAGTGATGCCTTATTTGTTGTCATTAAATTCTTCATGCACGTTCGTCATAAGGATACTTATAAGATAATTAATTAACACCAATGATATGTTATTGCCTTGATAGCGCAGTGGTAGTAACTGCGACTGCCGTGCATGAGGTCTCGGGTTCGATTCCCAGGTCGGGAGAATGTTATTGGGTTTTACTATTAAGAAATTCTCAATGACAGCACGGAGTCTATCCCTGTATGAATCGGCCCTAAAACATGCTTGGCGTAATGTGAGTGTAATACACCTTTGTCTACCTATCTGAGGATATCATCATCGTCTCAGCCGAAAGACGTCCACTGCTGGACATAGGCCTCCCCCAACTTCAAGGTCCACCACACAGAGAGAATGGGGATATAGGCGTGATCTTATATGATTTTTATGACCAATCATATTTAAACTTTAGATAATTTTAGATTTTGACCGCGGCTTAGCTCGCATATGGACGTAGGTTAGGCCAGGTTAAGTTAGTAACTAGGCGGACCCAGTTCTAGGCGGACCCAGTTTGGCGTGCCGGAAGCTCTACACGGGGGTAGTACGGTCGATGGCACTGTACGGCGCACCGGTGTGGGCGGGGTCCCTGACCGCTCAGAACCGCGCGCGGCTATGCCGACCGCAGCGCACTATGGCGGTCAGGGCAATACGCGGGTACCGCACCGTGTCCGCAGTCGCGGCATGTGCGCTGGCCGGTACTCCCCCGTGGGATTTGGAGGCGGAAGTGCTCGCCGACGTATATCGGCGAACGGCCGAATTTCGGGCAGGCGGAGGCGGTCGCCCTCCGCCCGAGCAGGTGCGCGAGTGGCGCGAGGCCGCTCGCCGAGCCATCGTGGCCCGATGGTCAGCCCGGCTGGAGGCTCCACGTGCGGGTTTTCGCACGGTGGAGGCGCTCCGGCCGGTCCTTTCGTTGTGGGTGTGGCGACAGCACGGGACCCTTTCCTTCCGGCTGGTGCAGGTGTTATCCGGGC
Organism: Catocala fraxini; assembly: GCA_930367265.1. Taxonomy (NCBI): domain Eukaryota; kingdom Metazoa; phylum Arthropoda; class Insecta; order Lepidoptera; family Erebidae; genus Catocala; species Catocala fraxini. Next base: position 24,585,796 of record OV884042.1, on the reverse strand, counting down.
ATGGGTGTTTCGGATACTACCTGCACAAGGTCGCGAGGAGGGAATCGAGTCCCGTCTGTCACCACTGTGATTGTGATGAGGACACGGCGCAGCATACGCTGGAGTTCTGCCCGGCGTGGGCGCAGCAGCGTCGTGCCCTCGTCGAGACCATCGGTGCGGACCTCTCGCTATCGGCCATAATCCGCTCCATGGCCGATAGCGACAGAAACTGGTGTGCGGTCGCATCCTTCTGCGAGGATATCATCTCGCAGAAGGAGGCGGCGGAGCGGGCCAGGGAGGAAAGTCTCCTCGCTGACCCAATCCGTCGCCGGCGAACTGGGCGGCGACGGCGCGCCGATGCGCGCCTGATGCCCCCCTAACAAAGCGGAAGGTGGGAGATTGGGGTTTTTATTCTCCCACCCGCACTCTTCCGCGTAGAGGCGGCGTCTCTGGTGCACCCAGACGCCGCCGCCAGTGTTGGTGCCCGCGAGGCGCTGGCAGTCGCTGGGTGGGCCGCTGATGTTGTATCAGGTTCCAACGGCCCACCCGTCAAGGCGAATTGACGGTGCACAGGGGGGTTTTAGTCGGTATGCCGGCCGTGTTGTAGGCCGGTGAGCCCGACATAACCGTCCCACAACCCCAAGTGGGGCGGTATGCATATGGCGCATTTCCCCCCTCAAAAAAAAAAAAAAAAGGTTAAGTTAGTAACAGGACTTTTTGCTGGATGAACTGTTTATCCAGAAAAAAGAAAACAAAAGGACATAGGGTATGTCCATTTTTGGTTTGCCCGATAACGGGTACTTATGCAAAATTCCATGAAGATCGGTCAAGTAGTTAAGACATAAAAGTGCAACAAATAATCGAACTCACATTCGCATTTATTGGCTACGTGCCCGTACGCCCCTTGACTTTCGCCCCTTTCATAGGAAGACGGAGCCTCGCTTCGCGGGGCTCTTATTTTTAGGTTGGTTTTAAGAAGAAACCTAACAAATACCTACTAGGGGACGAACGGGCTCGTAATGAGTTATTATATAAGTTAGGATGTTAGGTAGGTATTCAATTTACACACTAAACGATTTTGGGTTTTCACTTACGCACTCCTAATGTAATAAAATGATATATAATATAGGTATCTGCTTCTATTTTCGTGTAATATAAAATAATATAAAGGAAAATAATATATAATAATTAGTAATTGTGGGAAATGCATCATATTAAGTGGAATTCGATCATAACAAATTTATCTTAATCCTGTTTATGACATTTTGGATTTGATAACACAAGAATTGTTGACAAGGAAAATTATAAATTGCAACAATTACGTTGCAAGAAATATTCCACAAGGTCTTTTAATTGTTTATGACTGCTTCCGTAGCGCTGTGAATGTGCCTGCAGTGAAATCTTAGGTTCGATTGCCGGGTTCGACAAAATGTGTTGCAATTTTCTTGTTTTTAATAGCAACACTGAGTCTGAAGTTGTGCCCGATAGATGGCAGTAAAATAAGGGTAGGATAAACAGTAAGTTATCAAATTTATTTTTTAAACTAGATGCGCCCGTGGTTTCTTCCGCGTTTATAGTTACTGCGCCGCCCCCGTGGGTCGTAGCGTGATGTTATATAGCCTATAACCTTCCTCGATAAATAGGCTATCCAACACTAAAATATTTTTAGTTAGTTCCTGAGATTAGCGTGTTCAAACAAACAAACTCTTCAGCTTTATAATATTAGTATAGATATTGACAGAGTAAACAATATTTACAATAGGATAATATTTACGAACACAATACGAGAACAATATTTACGATACGAGTTGCCAAGAGGAAAGATCACTCAGATATTCTGATTGTACAAATACCTTAAATATAATTAGTACTAGCTTTTGCACGCGGCTCCGCCCTCGTGGTACCTACATCAATAAAAAGTAATCTATGTCCTTCCCCGTGTTTAAACTACATATATGTTCCAAATTTCATCTAAATCGGTTCAGTGGTTTAGCCGTGAAAAGGATACAGACAGAGTTACTTTCGAATTTATAATATTAATTAAAATTAAACAAATTTATACGGATTTTATCGCGTTGTTTATTTTTTATAAAACACTATTATTACATAATTTAGAAACTGTAAACTACTCTTGTTAAACACTTTAACTAGTTACTAATTCTATTTAAGCTATTTAAATTATAAAACCACTAGCTATCCCGACAGACGTTGTCCTGTACATACGAAAAAATTTACAAATCTATACCATTCTCGAATCCACTTGAATACACACAAAAAATTTCATCAAAATCGGTCCAGCCGTTTAGAAGGAGTTTAATTACAAACACACGCACAGAAGATTTATATCTTTTTGTCATATTTTTTTGCCGTCAATACTGTCTAAAGTCTAAGATTTTAATCATTATTTTAATGCATTGTAATGTACAACATTTTTCGTTTTTCCTTCCGGAGAGAAAACAAATAGTGCTGATGGTTTGCCGACTCTCGAGCACACAACGTATAAACTGTCCATGTGCAAAACATGTCAGTTCAAGGTTTATTCCACAAACTTCTAATGATTGACCTTGCGATTTATTAATAGTCATTGCGAATGCAAGGCGCACTGGAAACTGAAGACGCTTGAATTCAAAAGGACTGTCAGTTGGCATTAATGGTATTCTTGGAATAAGCACATCCTCGCCTTTAAACTCTCCTATGACTATAGTAGCTTCAAACAAATGTTCATGATTTTTTTAACAGTGAGTCTTGTTCCGTTGCACAATTTTGGCTGATTCATATTGCGTAACATAATTATCACAGACCCAACCTTGAGCTGTAAATTGTATGGCGGTAATCCTAGCAAATCTAATGAATTTAAGAATTCAGTTGGATAATTGACTACTTCATTCGGATTGGTAATGGGATCTATTGACATAAATAAATGCAGTTGTCCATTAATTTGACCCTGAATTTTTATATTTAAATCATCTACATCCTTATTTTTTGCAGCTAAAATGGCTCGTTCGCTCAGCCAAGCATAGTTTTTATAATTCACACCAATATTTGGAAACACTTTTGATATTAATTCTTCCTTTGACATTGTGATTGACAAAAATTTGGTGAAAATGAAATGAGCCCAATAGAAGTGTCGACAGGCATCTTCCCATAGCAAATGTCTAATAATGCATTTGAAAATACTTCCGCCGATATGTCATTATGTAACGCCACTGGCATATTCGTTGTCAACTTGAGACTTTTCACATATATCCATACATTGGATGACTTCAAGCAAGCATTCATCAGCAGGTGTTGATCTAGGAATTACTGGCAGCGTTTAGCGAAAGTCTCCAGCCAGTAGAATCATCGCACCTCCGAATAAGTTCTGATTACTACGCAAATCTTTTAATGTTCCACTGTTACGAAAGAAATGGTAATTTGTTTGTTGTTTGTTGAAATGACAACTTGAATGATATGTCAATCTATCTATCGATACTGTCAATATTTTTGAAGATACACTGGCTGAACAACTGAACGTCACTCTGTCAGAGTTTTGTCAGTATATTGAACACGTCTCACAGTCTTCTGTCTCATTCGCACACTCACTTCTCGGAGATTTTTAAATATTTGCTATTAAATTTAATTTTTTTTTTCGTACAAATCTTTTTAATACCAGATTTATCCAATTTGGTGCATTCGTTTGGAAGTAATGCGCGTACAAACATTTCGGTGATTCATTTTTATTTATATAGATTTAGATTGAATTTTACACTTTCCCCGACGTTGTATCAATGTTCTAAGTATAGTTATTTTCAAAGTACCCGAACATAATTTACTTCAATTTCATTGGTGTTTCTATTTACGCAGAATGAGCTCAAAGTATCATGAAGAATGGCTACGTTCAGCTTCTTGGTTTGACTGTTTAACAATAGTAGATTAACGTTTCTAAATTATGTAATAATAGTGTTTTATAAAAAATAAACAACATGATAAAATCCGTATAAATTTATTTAATTTTAATGTATAACATTCGCGTAAACGTAAGAAAATATTTATAATATTAAGTAAGGATTATTTAAAATATTATTTTCCCTTGACATATATACCTATGCAAGTGATCGAGAGGGTTCCATTCCCGGGTGAGTTATAAGTTTTTCAGTAATGAAATTTAAGAAGCAGCACTTAAACAAGAAATGTGCATGGTAGACGGGGACCTAAAACATGGTCTCTGCCTAAGTTTAGTGAGTTCAAAACCCAAACGGCGCATGAAAATGTATGGTCCACAAAGAGTCTCCCGAGTCTGAGTATTCTTTGAGTCTGTTGTTGAAATATAGGCAAAGTTTCCCGCTATACAGTAATTATTAAAAGAACCACCTTTCATCACCATCATCTCAGCCGAAAGATGTCCACTGCTGGACATAGACCTCTCCCAAGGTTTACCACACAGACCGGTCTTGGGCCACCCGCATCCAAACGATTACAGCGAAAAAACATAAAAAAAAAAAAAAACATTTTGTTTATGCTTCTGTGCCATATTATTCTACGCCATTTTCACAATAGGTGCTAGTTTCGTCTCCGAAGTTTTAAAGGGTAGGCCATATCTTCGCGAGTTGAGATCCCAAGCCGTTTAGATTAGAGCAACCGTTGCTAAGGACCGATAGGCTAGGGCATCTTATGTTTACCCAGTCATTGTTATATGCGCGCTTTTATTGTCGAAGATAGGCTTTTTGGGATAGGATATAGGGAGAAATGTTGTTTTGAAGGGTTTAACGTAATTCTAGAATTAAACGAAACCTTTAATAGAATTATTGTTTTATCTGTGTGTTTGTCAACGCAATTTTTTCAAGAACTAGTGTGATTAATTGATATTGGCAAAATAAAACTATATCAAAATTCCAATAAGATACGATATATCTTAATAGTCAGTTATAATAAATAATAGCCTCATGACCATATATCCGAAGGTATAGACAGATGTGTAATAGACCTTAATTTAATGGGGTTTATGTGTAGCTGGCAAGCTTCGCCCTCTAGGTCGCAAGAAATAAGAAGCCTATTGTCGGCTAACGGGCCCAATTCCTGAACTGTGCACAAATGACTTTCGTGACAGAAACTTTGAAAGCACTTTGCCTGTACCGGGTATCGAACTCGAGACCCCATGTGCACAGAAACTGCATTCACAACGCGACGCGGTTGAGGCAATTGTGATAAATATTTTAACGCTTTATCAGCCGGCGGGCATAAGCTAGGTCCGTAGCTGGTGGGTTGTAGATCAGTCGGCAGGTATAAGCTAGGTCCGTAGCTGGTGGGTTGTAGATCAGTCGGCAGGTATAAGCTAGGTCCGTAGCTGGTAACGTATACGGTTTCCTCGGTGCTATGGATTTTGATGTTGTGAACGCTGAGGTCGGTAATGCGGTCGATGAGTTTTCTTTGATGTAGATCGACAAGTAATTTGTGCTCCGCTAAGAAATCTGCGCCTAGTATTGATGTTTTCTGGCGAGTCTTCCTCGTTAAGTAGAAGGGCTGGTTTCAATCTGTCGATTGAAATTACTGCGGTGCGAAGCGGAAGTTGCAGTGTGAAATGCTTGCCATCGGTACTGCGTCGAAGTACTTGATATGGACAAAAACGGTTGAACATTTCGAACTGTTAGCAATGTATACAGTTGTTAAAAATCTACGGCCACGCTGTACCCAAGAAGTAAATACTTACCTACATGAACTAATTAATTTTTCAATATTATATCTTAGTCGCCTGTGTTATAAAGTGTATCAGCACTGTGATTAGAAATAAACGATCGTAAAACCAAAACGTTAAAATATCTTATATATTAAAGGGGAATAATGAAAAATATCAAATTATTAAATTCAATGGTAATTTTATATACGGTTGATAGGTGTAATGTGCCACATGAGGTGAAAGCCTGATCTTTATCAATATTGAAGGCAAGAGAACACATGGCTAAGAACCAACTAGATCGCCTGACTAAGAGAAAACACCAGCTCATATACAAAATTCGGTCAGAAAGTAAGCTTCAAATAGGTTTGTCGCATTTCATATTTGCATACTCGGCTGATGCAACTCCTCAATGAGAATCTAGGAGTTTGTATGGTGTTCTTTTAGATACAAACTGTGATTAATAGTATATTAATATCAACCTTGTTTATAAATTGTCAATCACTACTGGGCAAAAGTCTCTTCTTATTGTGAGAACCGTTAGGACTTCACGCCGGCCTAGTGGGAGACGGCAGACTTCACATATCTTCGAGAACATCATGGAGATATTTATCTTCAAAGTTTAAGCGAACGATTAATTGACTATTTAGTATGTACATCAATTCGCAAACTCATAGGTACATGCTGTAGAATCTAAATCTCTGCACAGGCCCTCTGCCTGTCTCTGAGGTCTCGATTTAGATCCTACAGCAGCAGCAGTTCAACTGTCTCTCACTCACCATTTCCCTGAGCATAACTAAGTAAGATGTAGTTTCCACTTGTTTTTGTTTTGTACTTTATCTGTACTGTAAGTCTTTTTATATCTTTTTTATACCATAAGGTGCCATACTAACATACCGTGCACTGGTCAGCGGTTAAAGTAGGAAAGATAAAGCTAAGTTTATTTTTCAAAATAAATGTTTTGAACCCGTAATATTTTAACGTAACGTAAATAGACGATGCTATGTTATGTTTGTGTTTAATACTATTACATATCAAACCCATAACAAGACTGGACAAAAAATTAAGTATACACTTAGGAATATCTCTGACTAGCTGTGCCCGCGGTGTCATCCGCGTTTAAAGTTACTGCGCCACTCCCGTGTAGCGTGTAGTTATATAGCCTATAGCCTTCCTCGATAAATAGGCTATCTAACACTAAAATAATGTTTCAATTCGTACCAGTAGTTCCTGAGATTAGCGCGTTCAACCAAACAAACAAATAAACAAACAAACTCTTCAGCTAAATATTATAGTACCTATAGATATGACATCACAGTATCACAGTAGGTGTATTGTTCTCGCTATATGTGATGACTTTCATATGAAGAACGAGTTGTTACGTTATTCGGAGGTCATAGGGGACTGATTATTAAGAAGTGGGTGGTATGCTGTCGTAAATTGTGTTCTCTTTAGAAAAACCGTTATAACATCTCTTTCAGGAAGATATCTTTTGTCACGAGGTCGATTAAAGTTAAAAATAAAGATTTGCTAGTTGATTCTAAAGACTCGAGGTCAAGGTCACCTGTTGTTTATAGGAAAAATATAGGTATGTGTTGGATGCGAAAAGCATAAGATCCGGTGTTGAGGCGCATATTAGAAGATCTCTAGAGATATTCAACAGTAGACTACAATATGCTTAAGCATAAGCATTTGCTTTGCAAGCTCATTTAGAAGGTATTTCGATAATATATTTAATATTCATTATTTATACCTGTAAAGACCCGCGTAATGCATCAACTCCACACTGGCCTTTAGTGTGGATTACTAGGGATAAACAAGTTCACATTTATTTAATGGTTAACACAAAAACATACACGAAGTCTATGTTTTTGTGTTACTGATTCAACGCGAAGCCTGTTACTAAGAAATTTTACACAAACAATTAATATTTCCAAAAACAAATAACTCCAAAATGGCGGTTCGTTCGAACAGCCTATTAAGCTAAGGTCCATATTTTGTTCAAAGCCCAACTGCAAACTTTCCAAGTTTTAAACTCTTTAATGACAGCAAACGTTACGGAGCCCATATTTAATTCTAACATCAATATTTACAACGATTAAATCATAAAATTTCCTACCGGAACAGAAATGAAGCCAGGCATCAAAGAGCTTGATCGCTGGGCGAACTTTTCAAATTAAAGCAAATTACTTTTAGTTGGAAGTCTTAGGGAACTACTAATTATATATTAGAGTTACGCCTCCAAGGTATTTACTTGGTAATTTTATGACTACAACTTAGGAAATTACAGTTTCTCTCGCCTGTGTGGAGTGTTCCACATTTGGTATCATAATATTATGTTGTAGAAGCTCTAATTGTATTAATTACAGGCCATTATTTCATTAAAGGCAGTTTGTTGGAAAATCGCGGGGCGGACCACACACGACGTGGAGTAAGAAATAGATTACACATTATAGTATTTAAGAAAGTACGGTCTTTATATTGCTACAGTAGGTATATACATCTTAACTTTAATATTACAGATGCGAATGTGAGTTTATTTGTTTGGTACGCTTTCACATCGAATCATCGTGAATTTTTTTGGACATAAGTTTTGGGTACCTTTAATCTAGAAAAATGTACTGTTGCCGAGGGATTGAAAATTGACATAAACTAATAGATAGTATATATATACATTCAGAAATTCAGACCTCAAAGGGATAAGGAGTGATGTATAATACTCATAACTTGATCTTTACTTCTGAGAGAAACGTATCTTCTAAAAGTCCCTCGTAGTACAGAGCGTAGCTGCGAGCTGCTACTGAGTATTTTCTACCAGATTGTTGCAATAACTGTTTATCCTATTCAGGTCTTGTTGCCAGGTCCTCGCAAACATAAACCACATTGGGTCCTTCGAGTCAAAGGCACTATTACAGCATAACCATCCATTTATATTTCACGTTTTATATCACACATAAAACTAAGGCTAGAAAACTTGTATATACTGACGTTTAGTACAGTTTATAGCCTCCACTTATTATCTAACGGCAACAGATACAATTATCATCTGTTGGCGAAATAAAAAACATTGAAACCGGATCTATCGCAATTATTATTATTACTAACAAAATAACAATGGCTCGTTCGATAACATGTTGTTTTCGCGTAGTGTGTTCGTTATACCAGATACACGTGGCGAGATATAGCACCCGATTTGCACTGCGGCATCTATTGGAAAGATCCTGTTATACAAATAACCGGTAGCAATTCTGAGATGAAATGAATCTTTAATTACGAAATCTAGGTTTGGTCCAGGCTGTCCTTTTTAGGCTTTAGAAGACCTCTAGTTCTCATGATATATCTTATAGAAATTAAGGTACTTACTTGTTGCCCGTTTAGGGAATATTTTTCGATTCTAAATAAGAAATACCTGAATTGGCATTTAGGATACCTTTTTCTTGTACTAATAGTATTTCTTCTAGATTTTGTAGTACTTATTTATGTATATAGCATACCAGCCCATTTAGTTTATAATTCGAGTTATATCAACGTCTAGATATAATAAATAATTACATTAGGACTAAAATATAATACTTAAAATTTTAACTACATCCCTTTTCCTCTACTTGGCTTCTCCTTTTATAGCTTAAAAGTTCTCAAAGTTTACAATATCAACAAATAATCAAGCAAAAAAAAATTGCTGCAAGCGATCCTAAAACGGCCACAAGTGAATATTTCTTCCTTAACGAGATGCCCGTTCATTCATTTGGTAAGCACATAACTGCCCTCAATTCCCATCATCATAGCAATTTTTTTCATACATCTAACAAGCCCACTTGTTTTTCTAAATAGGAAAAGTAAATTGGACTTGCTCACATGGCAACGGGCTAAATAAGTCCATATGCTTACACGGAAAGGAGACACGAACGAGAAACTCGCACTGTGCTACAAATATACTAAGGAATTTGAACACTGTGTCCGTAGCTGAAAAGAGAATCGACGTCAATTGAAACTCCGGTCTTAATTGTGTTGTTTACCACAAGCAACTGACAGCAGTCTGGATTTACTCCATGCTCCTATACTGTGTAATAAATCCTTGTAATAAAACTGTAGTTCATTGCGTAAGAGAGTGGCCATTGACGGCTTTGTTCAGCAAATATTTTGAAGCTACGATTTCTAGTTTTCAATGGATGTTGATTGGTGAATAGATTGTTAGTTTTCGACGAGGTATTGATATAACATAATATAAACGTAAGACAGCCTGTTATCATTAAATTTTACAATGTTTATTCGGTTATTTTGAGCGCAAAATCTCACCGAATGGGGTATTATTTCTAATTCTGTGTTATTAATTGAAATTCGACTTAGAGTGATGTTACTTGGTAAGTGTTGTTTGGAAAACATCGAAATTTTCTGAATTGGAGTAGTTTTCTCGAAGTAGTTGGTACGGTGTTTATTTTTACCAGTCTATATTGTTTATTTATTAAAGCTGATCGGGTATAAAATGATTTTATTCAGAGTTCTATTGCGTAAGTTATCTACACGTGTTGCATTATAGTTTAATAATAGTAATTCCTGAAAAATATTTGTTTAACATTGTATCACGATTGTGTAGATATATTAGGTAATCTTTAGATTATATAAAGCATCGATATAATATCTACAAATTCGTACAATTAGTGAGTTTGACTGCTTTATTGGTGAAGTAGCAAGTTGTGTTTAATTATCAGGTTAGGGCTATAAATGGTCATTCTTTTGCCAGTGTCAAACAATACCCAGTTGCAGACGAAATCAATAGCGGTTTCTGGAAGAAAATAATATTATCGAGCCGACATGGCTGGGACAACACCGTTGTGAGTCTATAATAGGTTACACCACTATAAACTTGGTAGAATAATTTATAAAACATTTAGTCAATACTTATGAATGATTCGACCTATAGTATTAGCTGCACGGATGGCGCAATGGTTTAAGTGGCGCCTCGGTGCCGAGTATTGTGGGTTTGATTTCCACGCGGGCATAAATTTGCGTGATCCGCAAGTATTTGTGCCAAGTCTGGTTGTTATTTGTGTCCGTTGTTTGAATGTTTGTAAAGTGCTCCGCGACACAGGCATAAATCCCCCATTATCTATCTCCTGCATTAGGAATACATAATTCCAATGTCGTGTATTTAATAAAAAAGGAAAATATAGAACTATTGAATAAAATTGAATGTACAAAGTGATGCAGTGAGATTAATTAATTTAGATTGTACTGTTTACACTAACGATGGACACTATTGTTAGTAAACTAAATAGATTGCCAAGCATGTGCGTAATTATTGTTACAACATCAACTTATTCATTAGTGGACATCGTTGCTACTGTTATCTATACTAATATTATAAAGCTGACGACTTTGTTTGTTTGGTTGAACGCGTTAATCTCAGGAACTACTGGTTCGAATTGAAAAATTATTTTATTGTTGGATAGCCCATTTATCGAGGAAGGCTATAGGCTATATAACATCACGCTACGATCACCACAGGACGGAGCATCAATGAAAAATGTTGTAAAATCGGGTAAATTTATCTTATATGAAGCAGACGAAGTTGCGCGAGTCAGCTAATTGATTTATATATTAGCCAGCTAGCTGTTGTATTAGCCATCAATATGGCAGATGGCACGAATTAATAATACGAGCTCGTAAATATGTTTTAAATTAGCTGTTTACATAATTTCATGTACATAGACACCTCAAATAATACCCACATTTCACCAGTTATTTTGTAATACATTATAGGCAACGAACCTATTGCCATCTACTGGAAACATTGCCTAACTTAGTGCTGCTAATGCGATTTTTCATTTATTAGGTTCAATGCCCGAGTGAGGCGAAATTTTGAGGCCTGTGGATTTTATCAATAAATGTCTACACCTCGGGAACAGTATTTTTTTCTGGATGAAAGATACCCTGTGTCCTTTTCTGTACCTCAGACAATGTGTATGCAACATTTCGTCACAATCGATTGAGTAGTTAAAGCGTGAAAGCGTAACAAACAAACAAACTCACATTCACATTTATAATATTAATATTAATATTAAATATTACTAGATTTTGCCCACAGCTTTACCCGCGTAAATGTGCGTTAGGTTAGGTTAAATTCGTGACAATATTTTTTCTGGATAAAGATACCCTATGTCCTTTTCTGCACTCCTGAAAATGTGTATAAAAAAATTATGATGATCGGTCGTCTAAATAAGGCGTGAAAGCATAATAAACAAACTCACATTTACATTTATAATATTAATAAGGATTAGGATTAGTTATGATTCTGCTAGAAATTTCTTAGTTACATGGTGCCTGGAATTATACATGAAAAGGCTTGTCCTTGTTACATCATATCTAAAACAGTACTATATATAATACCTACATCTCTGCCTACCCTTCAACGACACGCAGGTTTGAGACTACGTTACATTGCAATACCATTTTTTTTTTAAGGCTCTCTCCCTGGTTAACGCGGTCATTGGTAGGTACCGTCGCCAAAAGATTTAAATTGCGGTTTCTTCCAAATCTATGCCTTAAAACAGCAACTAGATCTTAACCTATTTATTTATAACCATGTCCTGTATGCGAACCGATAACGGCGCTTTTGTTCCCTTGATAAGTGCCAACCACTTAAAATGTTTGTAATCCAGGCTGTCGTGATTCCTGGCTTTATTCCAAACCACCGATTCGTGTATTCCAGCAAAACAAAACATTTCTTACATTCTGAAAGTTATAACGTTCTTTCGAATGTTGACAGGAGAAGGGTTACAAAGTAAACGCTTTGTGAGCGACAAATTAACAGAATTTACTTTTTTATGTATTAAACATAAGGTCTCTCTGTCTGTGCGCTTACAACTCAAAAACTGCTAGAACGTTATACATTATTTTTTTCATGTATAACAATGCCTACATTATCTGACCAGGTGTTAGTATACTTGTACTTAAAGAGCAGCGATAGCTCAGTGGAGAGACCAACAGACTGAAATGCAGAGCGTCTCGGGTTCGAACCCATGTCGCGCACCTCTGACTTTCGGAAGTTATATGACTTTTCGAAATTATGTGCGTATTGATTGACAATTATCGCCTGCTCCGTGCCTCGGAGATCACGTTAAGCCGTCGGTCCCGGCTGCCATGAACATCTGTGGCAGTCGTTATTGGGAGAGTGTCGACACAAAAGATCCCACTGGGTCGAAGTGTCGCCGGTCTACACTGACTGGCCCCCACATTAGATACATAAGATACATACTTGTACTTAAAGCCTACATTTTGAAGATGCTACATTACATCCATATTTAGGCAGCTGTGACTTTAGGTCACATATGTATGGGGTCTACTCACGTTTACCAGACACAGTCTCAGGGAAAATATAATATCTTTTATCTCTTTCGTCGTAGCAGTCTTATTTACGACCGCTGCACTAAATAGGCAGTGTTAAAGACAAATTCAAAAATAATTTATTTATTCAGGTCACAAAGTAATACTTATGAGCGACAAAATGTATATGGTTAGAATACATTCAGTTACGATAGGTAACCTAGGCTACTAACAGTAGCAATAATGTATCAAGTCAGAAGAAAAGCGTGAGGCAGTGCGGGCGCACTACGATATAAGTAATAGTCCGTGCGAGCGATGCCGCAGGTATTGTTAGTAGTCCGACTTATTCCATGATAATTAGAGAAATAATATTTAACTCGATATTTATTTGAGAAACGTGTATTTACTTACACCATTTTCTTTAACGACGTGATACTTGGCAGCAGAGATATTGTTTGGAACACATCATTGCTTAAAACTAATATCGTGATATTTTCAAACTGGCTAGTTAGTGTATTTTTAGAGAGGAAATACCATGTATGTGAATACTTTGTCCAGTCTGGCAGTAAAACCCGGATGGTGCGCTATGGACAGAAGCTTCTAGAACAGCAGTCGTCATAATTAGTGTTCTAGTATAAAAGTTGATGTTGCATTGGGGTAAAAATCAGACTACTTGTAGCAAGGGTCCAGTTTTTAGTTGTCGGTTCAATCACAGTTGCATTTCTCAGGTTACAATTAAAAACAGAACTATCTATTAATATGAACGGCAGTTTTGCAATAGCAATTAGATTAGTAATCTATACCTACACCTGGATTTCACTAGTTGCTTATTTCCACACGGAGTGAAGCCAATTTGGCAGACAAGACGAAAAATGTACTTGCTGTTTATCACGTTGGTACTCAGTTCTTTACAAATGCGTACGTGACTACACCAATATAATTTATACCCTCTTTTAACCTACATATCTGCCTCAGTCCTCTCACAACAAGCGTTCCGCGTTTCCTACTTCTAATTACTACAAAAGATCAAAATAGATTTTTTTATTGTGTGCAAGGTTAATAACACCGCCTGCTTTAATTCTACATAACACATCGCGCTAGGTCCACTAATTCAATCTGATGGCCACACACACACGCTCACGAACACACACATGACACACACCACTCCTAAAATAATACCAAACATGAAGGGCCATTTACTGTACTTACAAATTTATATGCACACTTCAAAAACACAATAACACTCCTTTTAGTTCAGGTAATAAGGCTCATTTTTCGTTTTGCGTAAGTGTATGTATATTTTTGTCAGTATGAACAATTTTATTACGGCCGGTTAATTTATTTGTTTGTTCGTTCGTTGTCGTGACACGAGATGTTGCTATAGAAGTAGGCATTTAATGCTATTAGTGCATGTAATAAAAGGTTTTACAAGATAGTATGGCTTGCAAAACCTTTTATTTTATTATCTGTGAAGAGTTACATGTAAAAAGAGAAAAGAGTAACATTTCATTTTATTACGTATAAGGTCACAAGTATATCCTACGCGCATATGTAAGGTATCTGAACCGATTAGAAACAATTTGAAAGATTCATATTGCAAATAGTTTGCCATATTTGGGTGAATATAAAGCCAATGGTATCATAAACCTCTAAAATAGAAGTTATTTCGCTTTAAGTTTATTTTTTGCTTCGCTTAACTATGTTAAGTGCCGTAATTTAAATTAAAGTGCGAACGAATATGGCACCAACTTTTATCAAATTCTAGATCTATAGGTATTATTGATCAGCGACTTCGTGATGATGACCAGATGATATTGATATTAACATTACAAATCACTCGTTACAAGACTTTTCATATACACTAAGTTTGTACTAGTTATGATGAGTGCCGGTTTTTAGTATTGATATTATTTTGAATCAGTTCATCAGGTCCAGAGATTACCCACTATATACAAACGAAGAAACTTTAACTCTTAATAATTTTGTAGTGCCTTTAAAACACTGTATCTAGGGACAAAAATATGAACAGAAAGTCCAGACCCAAAACATTAATGAGTACTTCACATAAATTACTGTACACTGCGGAAATCAATCACAACACACAATGCATTGATAGTTGGCGAAGTAACCGAATTACTTCTTAATGCACTGCGCGTGTAGTGTAATTAACGGCATATCTTCTTGTAATTATTTAAAACTATTATTTTAAGGTATTTAGGTTATTCTATATCAGTAATCAATTAAGTGGTTTAAAGAAATATATCTTTTTTAAAGGCACCTTGATAATTTCTGTGTTGCAGAGTACTTTACAAACATTTAAGGAATGGACACTAATAGCACCCAAACTCGGGAAAACTTTGTGGATTACACAAATTTTTAGGCCATTACCTAAACCTACACTATCCGTGCTATTAAATTGAATAATGGATAACTCGGATAACCCGTGAAAGAATGAGATTTGTGGTGTTCTTCGAACATAAAGGCAAGAGCCTCTAGCCATTTTGGGTGATCGTGGCTAACGGGTAGCTGCTCGACGATTGGTGGTGGGAACTTGCATATGTTAGAGTTAATTGTAGTGCAAAGTTTGCTAGCGTGATTTAGACACTTCTATCTCTCTTCGCAATAATTTTATACATACATACATAGATTCACGCCTGTTTCCTAAAGGGATAGGCAGAGACTACGGATTTCCATTTGCTACGATCCTGACACACTTCTCTGGCTTCATTCACTTTCATCACATTCCTCATACACGCCCGTCGGTTCAAGGTGCTCTTAACCTGGCCTTTATCCAGAACGCCTCCGATCTGATCAAGAAACGTTCGCCTAGGTCTTCCTCTTGCGACTGTTCCATTCACACTAGCCCTATAAACTTTCTTAGTCAGTCTTTCCTCGTCCATTCTTTCTACATGCCCAAACCAGCTTAACATACCCTTTTCTATTCTTGTCACTATATCAACTTTCATGCCGCATCTCTCTCTAATCACACTATTTCTTATTCTATCTTTCAGAGTCACACCACATATATTTCTCAGCGCTCTCATTTCTACAGCATTTATTCTGCTCTCATGCTTCTTTTGCCATACCCAACTTTCACTTCCATACATAAGTGTGGGCACTAAAAGTCCTCTATGAACAGCCAAACGTGCCTTTTCGGAAACATTTTGGCTGTTCATAAAAGCGCGTAGAGCTCCATTCACTTTGTTTCCCGCAATCGTTCTCCTTTCAATAAGTTCCTTTATAATAAGCATATAGTCCATTTAACAGCAAGCAAACTGATATTGCTAGCAACATAAGAAGTACTCGTACGTCGCAAGAATCACAGACACTGAGCGCCCACACCAATTGCATAGCGTATATGGATATAGACGATAGCAAAGCTTAAGGAGCTTCGAAATCCTTTTACCGCAGCAGGAATACAAGACAACGTAACTTGACTATGATCTTTTAGCAGCATGAACGGTCTTTCCTTCAAGACATTAAAGCCTTGAGCGGAATATATGCTGCGATCAAGCAAGCTTTAAACAACTTTGACATAATACATAAGTATTGTGAGCTCTATCTTCACACAGGACAAAAGTTTGTGTGATCCACGAATACTTGCTCCAAGTCTGGGTGTTCTTTGTGACCGTTGTTTGAATCTTAGTTAAGTACCCTACGGATCCATAGGCTTAAAAAAATATACTTCTATGTTAATATGTTTGTCCAGCAGTTCTCCACCCAACTACTGACCCCGTAATAGAAAGCACACGCTGAGATCTAATTGGCGCTAACACGATTTCCCGGCTCTATTTATAACAGCACAATTAGCCAATTTACTGTATCTGTCCAATTGAGGCAATTCAACCAACCTTACTCCACAATCATCGTCGTCTCTTCATCCGACCAGAATATTGCTAGGTATTACTACTACACTCGACGTAATTTGAGATAAGTGGCTATTTAACTGTCGTTTAAGGGTCTATGAGGTCTATGACTTAGCCTTGCACAGTTATTATTAAGTTATCATTACATATTATAGAACAAAGTCCCATGCCGCGTCTGTATGTCTGTCTGTTCGCGATAAACTCAAAAACTACTAAACGATTATCGTGCGGTTTTTATCAATAGACAGAGTGATACATGAGGAAGGTTTAGGTGTATAATTTGTTAAAGTTTTTTACTGCCCATGCGAAGCCAGGGCGGGTTAGGTTAGTGATTTAATAAATTGATATGCATTAAAATAACTAGAATATATGATAAATAACTTTGCGGATCTTCCCTTATGTAAAGATGTTAAAAGAATATAAGAAATCTGCCTGATTGTAAGTAATTTTTGTAGCCCATAGACGCTTGCATCACCAAAAAGCGAAACTGATCTTTTGCCAACCATTCTAAGAGGAGAGTTAGTACAAGGGCAAAGATTACTGGAACGCTGCTGCCAACCTTCAAAAGCTCTGAAGCGCAACTTACCACAGGAACACAATACAGATTTTTTTGCCACGATCTTTTGTAGGGTGGAGGCTGATATAGTAATATCAGCCGATCGAATCACATAGCAATAGAATTAGATCCAGCTTAATGCTTGGTGCATTCTCTTAAACACAAATCTTGGTTTGCCAGACCTCTCTAAATGCTTGTAACTTGAATCAAAACATGATAGCCAGTTTTCAGCATTACTTAATACTTATGACAAATACTATTTCGACTGTTTTATTCGCAGCAGGGTCTCATGTAAACAAAATGCACAGCCACGTTAATTTCTATTACATATAATATTTATTTCTTTGTATTCTATAATATTAAATAAAACACTACAGCGGGATATTAAATCATAGATGTATCAACATTATTTATTAGATACTCAGTTATATCATTGATGATGTACCAACAATTTTCATTACAGCAATAAAATTGTATAATCGTGTAAGCAGAAACATTTTCACCTGAACTACTTGACACGTCGCAAACAATTTAATCGATGAGGTGATCGCTCGGGGAAGGGGTGCGCGGCGCAAGGGGAGGGTGCGCGGGCGCATGGCACAAATAGATCTTGGCAGGAGCATACACCCACACATGCAGACGACATTGGACATGTGTTTGTGATCATCTCGAACACCCTTAGTGCATTATTAGGTGCCTAAGTGTTGTACAGTTCAACGAGAAATATGTTTTCAATCTATAAACGCTTTTTTATAAATTTGGTCTTATCTAACTCTATCTTTGTACACATGAACGTGGTTGGGGTTGTTTGTAATCATGATTTACTGTCATTATTAAGAATTGGCCAGCTGAGTGTTTGTTTTATCTAGACTATAGTTTATTTTTACGCGTTTCGTAGTAATAAAAGGGCAGTCCTAAATATACTCGTACATGATGGCATTTACGGTTTTCTAATCGATAATTAACTGTGGCTGTGTTTTTTTAAGGAGGCTAGTGATACCTACAGGTTATAGACAGATCCACGAACTGCTGCCAATGATTCATCAAATAAATTTACGTTAAAAACTTTAAAACAATAAATAGATATTTATTTTTGTAACTGAAAAGTCGTTTAACTTTTTATAATCAGTCCAGTCGCCTGATATGTTGATGTTTTGACCCCAAATCATCACGTTTATGACAAATTATATATAATAAGCAATTTTATAACATATCAAATGTTAATTGAACTGTATAGTCAGCAAATAAGATATGTGTATTACCGATTAAATTTAAAAAAAGCACGTGACGTTGGTAACGTGATTATTGTTTTTTTATTGCATGCCGGTACAGTGGCGGCAGTAAGTGATTTGTGAACTAAAACAATAATATAACTTGGCATAGCTAATACTCGAAGGATTAGATTGAAGGTTATTGTAAACATTTCGCCAGTTATATGACCTGGGTAATGCTGAGTCTAGCGTGGCTTACCAGACATAGGTAAATATAGCTAGAACTAGCTATAACCCAGAATCATTTACCTAATTAAAATTGTCAACTTCTTTAAATCGACCTAAAACAAAATGTCAGTTCAATCTTATCTTAACATTACTGAGAACCACATTCAAATAGGTTAGGAGGTGTGAAGGTAGGTAAGTATAGACACACAAACATAAACAGACAAATACTGTCTATGATCCCTGTGGCAATTTGTAATAGAAAACGATCGATATTCACCAGTCAACAGCATAGAGCTTGAATATGTTATTCGTATGTTTAATTGCATTCCTATAAGTAGGTAAATGATGTTTGGCAAAAGAGACGATGACTTCTTTGTAACAAGAATCTGGAGAATAAACACAAAAAAATATAAAAAGTGTTTCATTGGGATTGTGAACCATAAAGATAATATTAATTTATTTCGTGTAACTTTAGCACTCAGAGATCGTGCATTCGATCCCAAGGCCCGACCTCTGATATTTTGAAGTTATATGCGTATTAAATAATCAATTGTGGCTGGTTTTAACGTTAAAGGAAAGCATCGCGAGGAAACCTGCAAGTCTAAGAGTTCTCGATAATGTTCTCGAAGATATGAGAAGTCTGCCAACCCCTTACCAGCGTGGTGGACTGTGGTTTACCCCTCTCCCACTGAAAAGAGGCTCGTTTCCAGCAGTAGTACAGTCTAGTCTACTCAGTATAGTTAACTTTATGACAGTTTAACTAAATATCACGACTGCTCAGAAAAGGTTAAGAGTTAAGGTCTAAACTAATAGTATCTTCTACACATAATACTGGATCTGGCTAGGAATTAACACTGGTACCGCTTGACCAGCATTGTTAGGTAAGAACGATATCTTATGTACGAGCATTATTTTTTACGTAAAGTACTCTAGATCTAAGCTAAATTACAGTTATGACATACAACCGGTTGGTACTGCATTCGAAATACTAATTGCAAATCTGTGTATTACATAAAATAATACGAAAGAAAACGTAACGATAGTAATATCAGAAATCATTGAAAATAATTACCCTAACTCGTTTGACAGGCCAAGAGAGTTCCATTTTTACGTTTTTGGATACATCTATACTAGCCATACTACTGGTACCTGTAATCTATACTAATATTATAAAGTGGAAAGATTTGATTTTTTGTATGTTTGCTTGTAAGAGTTAAACTCAAACACTACTCAACCGATTTTAAAAATTCTTTCACCATTGGAAAGCTTTATTATCACCGAGTAACATAGACCATAATTTATTTTGAAAAACATACTGTTGCACCTTTCCTAACTAACCTTTCCGCATGCGCAGCCGCAAGCAATAGCTAATATGTATATTATGTATGCGAATGGAGCTCTGTCTGTTTATAACGTTGTCACGGCTGAATCGCTAGACAGATATTGATAAAATTTTGTATGGAGATGGTTTAAGAGGAATGAATATATGTTGTAAAGGCAAGCAAATCCCACAAGTAACAGCTAGGCCAAAGTAAATTATCTGATATAATCAGAGACAAATTATACTAAAGCTAGGTTTAGTGAATTAAATAAATAATGTTCTATTCTCTATCACATACATACAACACAATCTAGCCCAAACTAAGCAGAGCTTGTACTATGGGTACTAGACAATGGATAAACATACATATTATATATATTTTCTTTTTGTAAATATTACATATTATACATAGAAACACCCAGACCAAGACAAACATATATGTTCATGCACACATACATTTCGTATAATTCTGTTCCGTATCCATGTTATCACGAATAAATATGCGCAATATCTAGCATATTTTAAAACCAGAAAATTCTGTCCAATAGCCCAATATCTCAAAGATTCTAGACGAGATTCAATGATATTGTAAAAAAAATACAGTTATTTACACCACTTGGATAGAACAAAATAATTAATCACAGAAAAAAAACATTATGTAATTGAGTGTACACTCACACAAGCGCACACACTCATACAATGAGAGTTCATTCACACAGGACCTTGACATGATTACGTTCAATGAAATTTTGTGAGCGCTGTGCACACACACACACACATTGCGCGCGCACAAAGGCGCGCGTACGCTCATGCGACACGTGGCCTGATGCGCACGATTCGTTATGTAAATCCTTTGACATAATAACTTATTAATATCTATTTGTCTTCGTTCCTTTATTGAGAAGTCAATGACTGACATGTGTATATTTATACCGAAGTACTGACAATATAATCGCGTAATTAGGAAGTACTGGGTACAATGGGCTGAGGTTTGATTATCGATTAAGTCAATTTAAGTTATAGTAATAATAAATGCCGGAGTTTCGGATCGAAATCGGTTTGTGAAATGTATACCATGAAACATATTAAGTAATACTTAATATAATGCTAGACAACGGGTCTTACTCCTATACCATACCATCATCGTCATACCTATTAATTGCCTGACGTTTCGACACATTATATTAAGTATGTGTACTAATCGCGATAGTCTAAAAACTTATATTAAGTAATGCTTTGATCGTACTAAACTCTACCATTAAGTGGTTCGAGCAACAGACTAATGTCACTTTGAAAAAAGAAATCTAGGTAACATCTTTTTACACCATGTTTTAAGCAAAGAAATATATTATTATTCCTAATTTTTCGTTCGCTACGAAGTTTCGGAGAGATTTAGCGAGTCGTTATCTATTTGGAGGTAATTATTAACTGACCCTTGTATGTACATTGGGTCTATGATATTTAAATTCACGTTACTTCTTTAGTTTTGGCCATACATCGCTGTATTATATACATTATTTTTCTTATCAAGCATGCTTGAAATATTTATTTATCCTCCAACATGTAGGAGGATGAACTTATTAAAGACAGACAAAAGCAACAATTCTCAACCAAGTTATAACTTAATCCTACGAGTATTTCTTCATGTTAATTCGATCCATTTTCAATAAAAGTTTTCAAATACTGGCACGCTTACAACATAATTTTATTATAAATATTTTATTATCTACGTAAAAAACAAAACAGGCAATAATATCCAACTGTTTTAGACTTTAATTTAGCCATATGACATCGGGCTAATTAAATTGAAATAATTTTCTTCAGAGTAAACAGTGACAATCTTTTATCACATTAACCTGTAATAGGTCTACAGAATCTCCTTCGCAGCCTTTCTTAGTAAAATACATACATACTTAATCATTACCGTTATTGTAAATTCAAGAGAATATGAAATAAGACGTTTGTATAGAATACACAGGAACGTTTACATAAGCATTTTCAAGTATGAATCATTGCAGACTTAACAATAAAATATGATTTAGTTGGCACACACTGAAGTGTTCAATAAGAGTGTATAAATAAGAATGTAGTGAACAATAACCTTACATAAAAGAACACAGAGCCTTGAGCCGACCAGGAAAATGACAGGGAAGGTTAACGAGCGGCGCAAAGAAAATCGCGCACAGTATTACACTTATATACTAATGCAAAGACCGCATTTCCATTTACTACTATTTTCTTTTGTGGCCTAAATATATCAAGCCGTCAGACTATGTCAAACTTAGCTTTATGTGTTGGTACTAAGATCAATAAGGCTAATGATTCTATATGTCGATTGTTAGTAACGCGTAAAATGGCTTTCGAATGCTATTCGGATCTCGTCTGCGGATTCGAATATATGTTTTGAATGTACTATTTTGTTTCTTTTAGATATTTATTATGGCTGGAATTGATGGTAGTAGATGTCCGATGTTCGTTATAAGATTCTGTATTGGTATTAAGATTCATATTTTCATGCCTAAACCCCCGATACACCTCTGCCTACAGAGGTTTCACCAGGGTCCAGGGTTCTTAGGGTCCACGTTACAGAGGTCTACCAGGCACAGTTTCAGACTCTGTGCTGTTAATGAGGACTTCTTTTATGTGGTTCCAAGTTTCCTACTTAAACAGAAAGTAAGATTCTGAAACTTGGCTCATATCAATCGTTTATTTCCATGAGCTAATCGTACATTGAGCGTTTTATTTAAGTCTAGCACGGTGCGTTCATCCTGGAAATGACTAGTAAATGTCGACCTTAGTATGCTACGTCACATGTAGTATAAACTCTGTCTGTTTTCTAAATACTTTAGACGCGGAAAACTAAAAATATTACAAAGAAAACACTTACAAAACAATGCGTAAATTGCAATAAAAAGGAATGTAGGACGGGTTAGTGCGTATATTTTTTGTTCCACGTAAACAGTTTATTTTTGAAGGACGTTTCTAAATAGATTCTGCGTATATTAACTGATTTGCGCGGTTAGACACTCGTGATCACGGCGGGATATCAGCGTGACGTTTGGAATCGCTATTCCTATTTTCTTCTAGGTTGATGATGTTACACTTTTCTAATCGGGAATTGAACCCGAGATTCACAATAGCAGAAAACTTATGACACGATATTTACTAGTAATTTTTACATAGTATGACTCCTGTACAGGTAGGCATAGGTGTATTACGCCCACATTTCGCTGCCTATATTATAGGTCTCACGATCCTATAAGTTGCGAGCCTATTGTCGTTTACCGCGCTTAAGACTCCATGCTACTACATAGAATTTCTTGACACAAAACCTCTAACTTGTCTCGACTTTGGTATCGAACCTGAGCCTCATACACGGCATTCGTGTTCACTATCAGTGCGCCACAGGGACAATTATTAAAAATTTTAGTTTGTATGTATCGTCTGTTCATTCGTTTCTCTCTATGAGTAGCTACTTTGTGTATTCGCCTTGAAATATTTATATGTACCAACTTTCGTGTCTAGCCATTACATTAAAAATCTAACTAGATCAGCGACAACATCATCTATGTGCCATTAAACAAGATAAGTATACCTTTATTTTCTAAATGCACAACAATTAATAATGATATACCTCCGTTTGTTACTGTCAAAAAGCTTTTTAGATTCAACTGTTAGTGTATTTAGCGTTCCTAAGATTTATAGTCTAGGCCTGAATTCGATCTAGATGATACACATTTCTAGATTTTCTTTACTTTTTCGCCCAGATGTTTTCTACTGATTAATGGTAAAGGCCTGCTATTGAGACAGTTTGTGAAAATACATATATATGTATATGTCGTGAAATGTGATGTCGATGACACTTAAAGTATTGTTAATTCCCAAGATCCGTACGTGTGGGTTTGCATTTGTGGTACATTTTATTGATACATTAAAAAAGTACGTAGCTGTTTTATAGTGTAAACTTTACATTAAACAATGAAATAATGATTACAACTTGTCCGAGTTTGGTTTATAGTTGAAAAAAGTATTTGTGTTAATATTGTATATTTTTTTAATGTTTTGTTTCTCGTCTGCTTTAGTATCGATCGAACCCGAGACCTCCTGTGCAGTAGTCGCGTTTACTTTTGTGACTATTTTTATTGATTCTTATTATGTAGTTCAGTTTAATATTACTTGCTTTTCTCTTTTCCTAAGAGTTCTTTTAGTCTTGAAAATGTTCTTGTGTCGTCTCATATGACAAACTTTTCAAAGGCTCTCTCCTTCTCTAGATACAATTCCTGTTTCGCGGGGTACTGTACAAACATCCAAACTACGGACGCAAAGAACATCCAGACTCGGAACAACCATTTGTCGGCCTCGATGGCGTAGTAGTTAGTGTAACTGACTGCTACGCCTGAGGTCGCGGGTCCGAATCCCGCACAAGTCAAACATTTGTGTGCATGAACATGAATGTTTGTCTTGGTCTGGGTGTTTATATGTATAATGTGTATGTATTTACAAAAAAAAAAGTATCTATGTATGTTTATCCATTGTCTAGAACCCATAGTACAAGCTCTGCTTAGTTTGGGCTAGATGGTGTTGTGTGTATGTGGTAGAATATTATATTATATTATTTGTAGATAACACAATTTTTTGTTCCGAGTGGGATTAGAACCCACAACACTCGGCGCAGTGGCAGTGACGAGGCGACTACTTAAACCACTACACCATTCATGCAGGCAAAGTATTTATTATGCAATTTAATTTAAATTCTCTTAAGTTCTTTCTTTAAGAATTCTTTTTTTAGTCTTTCAACATGTGAGTGTTGCTTCCCTTCTTTTCCTTAAGATATTGTTTTACCTTTACTTTGTTACTAGATGTAAACAAAATTGCGTCACTGACAACACCAGTTCTTAACTGTAAGATTATTTGACAATAGTGCCGCGAAACAAGTCTATACATTTTAGCAGATAAGCCAAATATGTTGCTTCGCAAAAGTGAATGCTAAGGCCTCGTATATCAGGATATCAAGTAATTGCTAATCCAGGGCTAATGGTCTATCTAGATACCAAATTAGGCGAATACCCTAGACAATTAATTGAGTTTAGGAAATCCTAATCCTAACTAATATTATAAATGCGGATGTGTGTTTTTTTGTTTGTTACCTTTTGACGCCTTAACTACTTGACCGATTACATGAAATTTCGCATACACGTTTTCGGGAATACAGTAAATGACTAGGGTACCTTTTACCCAAAAAAGGGTACTGTTACTAAACTATTTTAAACCCTTACGCGAGCGGATCCGCGGGCAGAATCTAGTTAAATATATTTTCCATCGATTTTTGAGTTCTTCAGAATCTACTAAAGCTCTAAGAACATCGCATAAAATACCTAGACGTACTACTGCTACCTACTTGTATTGACATACTCGATAATGCCACACCTAGCGTCCTTGGTCCCGTCCTTCGTGCCAATCACTATCTAATACGACTCCAAACATCGTGCGACGTACAAAAACATAATAAAAAAATAACGTACACACGACTACACATCAAGTTAGACACCCTATATACGCATAACTACCCTACATACAAAATAGAGAATCGTCGGAAAGGGACAGTGCATAGTGGTGTCGATGTAATGGTAAGGATCTCTATCTTTAACACCGTAACAAAAATACGCACTATAACGCAATATAACGCACTCTCTCGCACGATACGCAGCTTTCAACTTCTAATAGTTCAAAGTCCAAACAGTCTAGCTTGATGTGTCGCTGTGTGTACATATCACGTCACCACCGCAAAGAAAATAGTCAAAATAATAATTTACAGTGTGAACAAACAGAAATATCGACTAAATTCTTGTGAACAAAATAATCGTGTACTAGATTTAGCCTGTGACTTCGCTCGCGTTTATATAGATATAGTCAATAAATTTCTATTCCCAGGGAACACCACTTTTTTTTAATGAAAGTTTATGTCCTTTCCTGTTCCCCTGACAACGTGTATGCGAAATTTCATAATGATTGGTCGAGTCGTTAGCGCGTGAAAGCGTAACAAACAAACAAACTCACATTCGCATTTATAATATTAGTTAGGATTTGAAATTATCTACATATCTAGATACCTACCATTATAAAACTATAACGAGGTTGTGTTACGCAAAAGATATTATCAAAAACCAATTAGGGTTGAATATTCAGAGGCTCGTCAAACAAAATAATTTGATTTGGATATTTTGTGTTCGTTCGTAGCGATCGTCTAGTGGTAGATTGTTTTACTGCTACGCAGAGGAGACATTTCAAAGTTATTAAGTAGTTAATTGGAGCTAGCTGGCTTACTTAAGGAAGAAAATAATGTGAGGCAACATGCATGTCTGAGAGTCTTTCTATATTTTTGAAGATCTGTAAAGTCTGTTAACCCGCTTTAGGCTTGTGTGGTAGATTCTCATATTGAGAAGACGGCAATAGAGTTGCTCCATATTACTTATTTATAAATAATTCTGGATAAAGTAAGTATAGTATATCTCTGCCTACATGTTTGGTTGTTACCCGTATGCGTCCATTAACAATAAAGGAACACACAATGGCCATCTGTTTAGGTGACTACCATTTATTAAATTGACCCTCAATCTAGACAGCTACAGAAAGAGAAAATTTCTTGACAGAAAACCAAACAATAATTGTCCGACTTAGACATCAATAAAGTAATCTACTGCGGCAGTTACATCCAGCTATCATCATACATTGACCTAAAATCGGTTGCGCTACCTACCATTCAACAGATAAAAGGTTGAAGATACTTAATGACTACCGATAACACGGCACAAAAACCTACTGATAGTCTTAATGCGTTCGAGTAGGTTTAAGATAAAACTGTAGATACAAGTACCATGCCCTATTACGTAGGGCCTGACGACAGTGATAAAGTAAATGCATAGGTATTAAGTGCTGTAGTAAGTATTTGGTCGACAAGTAGTTGTTCCGAGCTTGGGTGTTGTTTGTGTCCGTTGTTTGAATGTTTGTAAAATCTAAGCGGGAATTATTCCCAGTACGGGTGTTGTCAATTTAAAATAAAATGAAATGAAGAAAATACAGACTGTTAACGCTCAGGGTTAAATACTACGGATGTATTACTATTAAATCTTTAGAAAAGAGATGTACTCGTTGCTTACATATATCATTTTAATTACTCAATAAGATAATAGCCATGAGTCATAGCTCCATCGTAGGTGAAAGCGGAAGAGCAGGTGAGGTGACATTACAACTCAATACTAAATATATATTTCCACGAATCCTATACAAGCGTTGGGCTCTTTGACAAAGCCCCCGCTTAGACAAGCCGGGCAATCGTGCTTTTAGTATAAATACCTATTCCTCAGACACCTCCGCAATTCTGCTGATGGGTAAACAGACTTCTCATACCAGGAAACGTGACCTTTGACACAATTGAAACACGGTTATATTTTAGCACGTCGCTATCTAATCAATGTTTGCCATTGTTGGCAGTTTGAAGCGACCATATGGAGAACTAAGTATATCAGGTGAGCATACTGAACTACTACTGAAATGTGTCAATTTTAGTGTCCAATGAGCATGACGCCTGAGTTGATTATTTTCGATCTTTGTATATTTTTGTATTGTATTGATTAATTAGAACAATCAATGATGTTACATTTGGTAATGATTAATGACCGCAAGTTTAGCGGTAAAGAAAACGCGTGTCAATCCGCAAGAAAATCCGAAAGAATGTATTCGTTTCTAACACAGATGAGAGTCAGACTAAAATTCTTTAACATAGTCTATTAAGTAGCACTGTTGCTAATGCAAATGCTCCGTATGAAGGCATACGGAGCATTTTGATAAATGCCTTTTTGGAGAAGTCCTTTTTAGAAAAAGGCCCATAGTACTCCAAAAGGGCTCTGAAAATTATGGCTCTGGTTTGCTGCAAGGAAGTACTACTTCTCTCAAATAAAATTGAAAGTAATAAAATACTCCTTATTTTGTTTCTTATTTTCAAGTTATAAGGCAATTCCACAGCTGCGAGATTATTCTAAAATACATTTTCATGCAATAATATGCAACTATCTCGGTAGCACATCGGTGTTAAATACGATTGGGTTTAACTTCCAGATTAAACAAAGTATTTATACGGATTTTATCGCGTTGTTTATTTTTTATAAAACACTATTATTACATAATTTTGAAACTTTAAATTACTTTGGTTAAACACTTTTACTAGTTACTGTTCACTTAGAAGTGAGACTTCTATTTAAGCTAAAATCCGTATGAATTTGTTTAATTATAATTGTCAAAAAAAGACTCAGTAGCAAATCGAAATATGGAATTGTGCCCAGTAGATTGCAATAGGTTCCCACCTGGCAAAGGCGTAGACGAACCATGGTTATGATACACCTTAACCTGCTCCTCCGTGCATAGAAGCCTGAGACTATTTATGATAGTAAGATATCAAAAGGTAATTTTCCATAGATAGAGATACAAGACCACACACCGTATATTTTCATGTTTTATTATCAATTATTATTATCAATATTATGATACAAAAACTGAAATTGAACCGCTTGAAGGAGATAACGTATCGGTTGAATTAAAAAAATATGTTACGTAAGCGCAAGTATCGTAAACATGTTATTTTTTATGCATATGATTCGATAACATGCTAATACCAACATAAGTATGCTGTTGCATATTGCCTTAAAGCTTTTAACATAAGATTTAAAATCGTTAAAATTTTTGACACGTTATTTTTGTCGGTACCAAGGTTAGCATTGAAATTTTCTCATAGTGTTAGGTTTAAAATTCAAAACCTACTGCTTGCTAGATTCCTGGTCACATGTTGTGAAAAACAAGTTTAATTTATTGCTTGCTTGTAGTAGGCAGGACTCCAAGTGTCCACCGTGCTATGATATGACAATTATATATGAACAACAGCAAAGAGGCGTTACTTGTTTTTCATTGTATTCCGAAAATATGTTTAGGTAAATATTTGACATAGAATTAGGATATTTCTTAACGTATTAGATATGTTAATATATTATTGCACTGTGTTGTATTTACAATTTATATTTTCATAGCTGTCCTTTTAAAATATCCATCCTGCTTTGACGAATAATTCTACGTGTTACGAGGAGTTCTATACTGATAAAAACACTCAGTCTAAGAGCAACAATTTGTGGTCACAAACAAAAACATACTTATTTTATTGCTTCGTACTTGAGGTCTTATAAGTTTGATTACATATTGTGAAGTTCTGCTTTTGGTTCCCGAGTTGAGTAACGTGCTATGCCCGCCAGGAACTTATTTTTGAGTGGATTTTATTAGCAAAGATTCTGTCGAGGGAAAATGTATAAGAGAAGTTACAGGTTGTCTTTCAACGCTTTACATATTCATCTCTCCCATCGCGACCCTAGGACCAGTAGCGCGTGTGAAAAGTACATCTCGTAGTACAATTAATCATAGGGTTCGCTGACCAACATGCGGGTATGTTTGTAGTGTGTAAGAAGCAGACTTGTTCTGTGGCGCAGCGGCAGTAAATGCGACTGCTGTGCATAAGGTCTTGGTTTAGAATCCCGGGTTGAGCGAACATAAAGTTTTTGAGTTTAGTGCTAATAGAGATATCTATAGCAGTCCTGAGTTATCCGCTAGATAGCACTATAGTTATTAAATTTGGTAGTGTAACACTAAAGCCATTGGTCGTGTGCCTGAATTCTACCCGGTCGTGTTGAATTGCCGTCCCATCCGACTATGAGTATTGGGGAACAGAGAGAGCACTTGTGTTTGCGCACACACTAGTACACGATATCTCCTGCTCAGATGGCCAGTCTCCGTTAAGATTGGATGCTGTAACCGAAATTCGGTCTAGAGGACATTACTACTAGTATTCAGGACTATTATAAATGTATTACAAAAGGTTTAGAAAGCTCGCCATATCATATTTGACCAGCTGCGCACTTATATGCCAGTTCCTTAATCCATACTAATCTGGAATAAAAACAATACTCTAATATATTAAGCTGATGTGAGTTAGTTTAAAATTTGCTTAAAGTGTGTAAATGTATGTGTATAATCACAAAGAAAATATTTGCATTAGTGTGATGTCATTGTTGACTTCACTTCATCTTAAAATTCATATTTCTTACTTTGACATATTATTATTTTGTTTTTCTATTCTATTGTTATGTTAAGAGGACTAATGGCGCCAAGTATTAGCTGATGAACAAACTTGTGTTATGTCACAAAGTTCTTTATAAATATTAAAGAACCTAACTTCAAGACACACGAGAGTCAAAATCAAAATACATTAAATATCTGGATCAAACCTGGAGGCCTGGTGATCACACAGGGTCTCCCTGGTACGGACTCCAGTATCTCACAAAGGATATTAACACCTATTTTATTTACTGTAGAATGCACATAGGTATACGTGAACCTTTGTGATGCAGGAAATAAAGATAATTATTATTATAAACTTCCATCGACGCAATGTCTCTGATGAATCCATTATAACTACTATGTCATAGGTGTAGTCAAAGCCAAGTAGGTCCTGATAACGCTCGTGCCACTCAAAATAATCGTTATCAGGGCGACCGCTCGTCTACGATAGTATATCAGTGAATCGATACTAGAGTGACTCAGTGGCACTTAGCATACAAAGAGGGGTCACCGGTTCGAGGCCCAGGTGTGACACGGCCCTGTTTGCGCAGTATGTAGAGCAGGTATGAAGGTTAATTGTATAATTTCATATTTAATTTATTTATGGTTGTTGGAAATGAATATCAATTTTCTATTTTACTCAGGTATATATGTACATATATCCCGAAGAGGTAAGTAGGTGTTCGATACCTACATTACGCCAGCTAGGTCTTAGGTCCCACATAGTGGAGATCGAACGTATAGCCATCTAGCGGGCATATTTCCAAGCTCCTAGCTACCACGGCAAATTTCCATATCGATAATTTTAACATACTTAAAAAGTTTAACTGATTTGTCTTTTTCATTATTCAATACGTCTATATGTTGATGTCTATTTATTGATAATTTGATTACTTCCATTGTCGTCCTATATAAAATAAGTAAGTACATTATCAAATTTTTAAAAATATTATACGGTTTTCCTTAGGAATAAAGAGCAAATTAGCTATGCAATATATTTTGAAAGTATTTCATGTTATTATGGATATGTCGCACTCTTAATAAAACAGCGACTTAACTCGAAATTTGAAAGTAAGGTAATTTGTATTCTAATTGTATATGTTAAATTCTAATATTATATTTGTGTTAAATCATTGCAATAGAGTTCAAATTTGTTTAATCCAAAATACTGAGATAAGTCTCTGTTTTATTACTGCCTGCTTATTCCTACATTACTTTTTGGCGTTTTTTCTGTCTAGTCTTATTATAATACTAGACATTATTGGCGACTAGGATAATAATAGCAAAAGTAGATTTTGTTAAAAGAATAAGTCGGTGTTGTGTAGTATATCATACGGTAATAATCTCCATATTACCAATATTCGCTGTTTCATGTTTACAAGCAAATAAACGAAATATCCAGACGTTTACTGACATGATCCACAAAATAAATAATTATTTATACAGTGTGGAGGCGAGGACACGTGTCCGTATATTATTTGTTTTTGAAATGGAATATTACATGTTCGATAAGGTAACGCTGATCAACAACAAGGGAGATAAGTATTGTCAAGGCCTTGCTAATGCAATCTTTCGTCGTCCTAATCGTTATTTACCTAAATATTGTCCTCAAAATAACGCTGGTTGGTGCCGTGCTGGTTCATTGAGCAAACAGCCGGTCTGTATTTTGTGACCTACAAACATAGCTTTCAAAATGTACGTGTAATAAACGTTTTTTTTTTGAGGATATTCGAGAGTAAACCAATATATACCTAAGTTTTCTGTTAAAAAGATAACGCCAACATTAGGAACAAAACAAGAACAAACACAGACACGTACAACACCCAGACTCGAAAGAACTATTTGTAGATGATACAAAAAATACAGAAAGAAGAATGAAGACAGCCTCGAAACACATTTGTCCCGTGTGGGGATTGTACCCACAACTCTTGGCGTAATGGCAATGGCGAGACGACCACTTAAGACTGCGCCGAGCGAAATGTGCCAAAACAGGCGGTCACAGTTAAGTGAATAAAATCAACACTTTTTGTTTACTACAAATATAAAATATACATTTACCATAACAATGAATGTGTTTAGAATAAATCCGTGTAAAAACTTAAAATAATTAACATTTTCGCCTACAAAATTACGTAAATTTGCAAAAACGTAAGCTCGTGTTACGTGATTTTTAGATTATAACAGTAGAAATCTATCCTATTTTACAGCTTAAACGAAACATAAATAGTTATATTACAATTTGTCCGTCCCAAATATTTAAGTTATTGGTTGACAATAAAGATATATATTTAACAAAAATGCACTTCAAATCCTCCATACAATTTTACTATGGCGGCCGCGCGCCTATTTGAATATGCGCCGCACGAGCTCTGTCATTATCTGTCTTACGCTCGGCGCAGTCTTAAAACACTAAAGCTTTATTCTACATTGAGTAGAGATATCAGATTGTTAAGCAGGTGGTATAGCTACGGGCTAGTAATATAAGTCCTGTGCGCTCACAGTACACTAAGGACTTACTGTAACAACTGACTACTGAACAAACACCTATTCTTGCAAATAGAAAAGATTTTAAATTACCAAGTTTTTTTTATCAGTTACAAATTTAGCCAACCAAATTCTCTTTGCATGATGAATTATTTTCACGAGTAACGCAGTAGGTTACGCGCAAAATCCATCAATTGCAGACGTTACGTAACAAGTCGCGTGCAGACGAACTAACAACATACAGTGTCCACAAGTTTGTGTTTGTTGTAGAACATCACTTTATCTGCCTGACGTGACTTACTGATGATAGTGGTGTACTGTGACCATGATGCTGTGAAAAACAGGATATTTATTTTCCTATTTGCTTAATTTGACTATGGAATATTTATATAAATGGTTAACAGTTCTGAATATTCAAATATTTTACAAAAAACGTTGTCGTGAATATTAATAAAATGAATAAATGCTTACGTCAATATTTTCGAGCAGTCGTTTTAAATATGTGTTTTGAATATGTGGTAGAATGTGGTAGAAGACTAGGTCAGGTTCTACTACACTTTAGAAGATATGCAGCCAAATAAACTTGTGTTGATTGTTATGCAATGTAAGATGTGTGTCCAGATCATGTTAAAGTAGGGTTGAGCTATCAGATCGTTTGCTTAGTTCAAGGAACACAGCGATAAATATCAAGCAGGCTGCATGATTTTTGATTTTACCTTAAATATAATATGTGTTTATACTTTCGCAAGACTTCTTTTTTCTTGTGAATGGCAAGTCTTTCCAAAATTATTTGATTAGAGGACTTTCATCTAGATTTTCCCCATCCGATTGCCCATAAACATTATTTTATTTATTATAGAAGGAAAAGATGGATGGACTGTGTGAGGATGGATATGAAAGGGAAAGGGGTAAATGATCAGATAATAATAATAATAATAATAATAATAATATTCTTTCACATACACACAACACCATCTAGCCCAAACTAAGCAGAGCTTGTAATATGGATACTAGACAATGGATAAACATACATATATACCTTTTTTTTTTTTTTTGTAAATACATACATATTATACATAGAAACACCCAGACCAAGACAAACATCTATGTTCATGCACACAAATGTTTGACTTGTGCGGGAATCGAACCCGCGACCTCAGGCGTGGCAGTCAGTTACACTAACCACTACGCCATCGAGTCGTCGAAATGACGCGTGACAGAAAGTATGGAAGCGAAGGACATACTACGCAACCCCAAATAAATTGGGACCAGGGCAAGAGGATGATGATGATAGAATAATAAACTATCCACTGATATCCATTTAATTTATCCACTTATATTTTTAAAACAAATATAAATATTCTTTCTTATGTTCCTAACTTATGATCACCGTACTATTCCCGTATATATCTCGGAGTTGTTTACGGTTCACCTTTTGTGTTGGTTTGTTTTACGACAACTTTCTACAGAACGGCCCGTTTTGTCATCTTCGGACAATTAGTTGTATCCATATATGCTGGCTATTTGTTACTTACAAGTTTGACAGCCGAATATTTGTTATAAACTATACCGGGGTTCAAGTTACGAGAAACCAGCCAGCCGTTTATTGATTTCCAAACAGAGATAACCGGAGTTGAATGTGGAGGGCTGTAAAGATGTTTGGATGTTTGTAAGTCTATTATGCATTAACTGTTCAACGGATTTTGATTAAACTAGGGACACAAATAGACTATGCTCTACGCAGCAAACTAGGTAAAATATTGCTATTCCTGAGTAGAAGAGATCGATAGAACGAATAAGACGGCATGACTAGGGACCTCCTTGGACGTGGTACTTACCACAGTCCGACAGGAATCCGGCGTAAAAGTACTGTTATTGCGTTTCAATCGATAAATAGGTGTTTTAGAGAATCACATATCTACTTTGCTTAGCGAAATATTGACTTCGTATACGTCTGTCCTACATTTTTCGGAGCCCCTGCCCTACTTCTCAAAGAAATATAGTCGTGATGATAATATATTGTATGACGTGTCAAACAATTTATTCAGCGATAACATTATTTTCTTTTAAAAGCATGGCCTGTCCTACACGGATATTACAATATATTTATTCAAATTTAATGATTCGCGTATTTATTAGTTGACATGAACATTTCCGGTCAAAACCGGACGTTCCATCAGCACCCTCAAAGTTTATTACATATAGTTAATAACAGATATGTCAGGTTGGGCTATTCGTGGATTATACTGAGTTATGTTGGCGTCCATGATTTATAAATGGTATTCAGATCAGAAGATCGTTGAACTGACTTTTATCTTTAACTTTTCCAGGATATGTGCGTATTGTATAACAGTTCGAAATTGCTTGCTGTAGCGGTGAAGAAAATCATATTAAAAAATGTGCATGAAAAGTAAAGTCTGCTAACTCGCACTGACCCAACGTGGTGGACTATGGTCAAACCTCCTCGTACACAGAAGAAGCCCATGCCCAACAGTGAGATAATTTATATACAGGGCAGCTATTATTTTTATATCTGTACATCCCGAAGGAGTTGGCAGTGGTTTATAATTACAACCAAATACGACTTATATTTTAAGATCCCACGTCCTAGAGAATAAATTATTGCCCGTCTACTAAACTCATTTGCAGATTAATTAGTAAAGCCTTGCTGATTTTAGTAGTACCCTCTGTCAGAAACTCCAAGTAAAGTATCAGTACTGCTGCAAGTCTTTCATTAAATGAGAGTGCCAAAAGTCCACTGATCGCCTCAGTTCACTCCTTCTGCTACCCTCTCTCACGCATTCAGGGTAACTTCTTACCATCAAACAGTAGACTGTATTCTTGTTTGCAACCTATGTAATTTATAGTAGGCTTAGTTGTATTCCATTGAAATTCTGTGTG
The DNA here is from genome assembly GCA_930367265.1 of Catocala fraxini. Taxonomy (NCBI): domain Eukaryota; kingdom Metazoa; phylum Arthropoda; class Insecta; order Lepidoptera; family Erebidae; genus Catocala; species Catocala fraxini. Next base: position 24,550,122 of record OV884042.1, on the reverse strand, counting down.
GCCAAGAAAACGTGTCCATTAGCGGCAGTTACCGCTTACTATCAGTTAGGCCCCTGGCTTGTATGCCACTTACAACAGTACAGAAAGGCCAAATAAAAAATCTCACGGAGTCATACAATGTGTTGGATCTTTGTGATGTGTGATTTCAGAAGGTTATATGGTTGCAAGCGCCGATACTACTAGAATTCCTCCTGCCGAATCGCCTCATATTTTTGCTTACATTTCATTGTGCTTTAAGACTCATACTTTTTCTAACTAAGATTTTAAAAAACAGTCTGCCATATATTTGACTGCATGAATAGCCCAATAGTTTTAGATGTCACTTCGCCGCTATGCCTCACCAATTGCTTGGGGTCCGAGCCGCACTCGGAACAAAATGTTGAGTGATTTACAAATTTAATAGTTGTTCTACGTTTGGGTATTCCCTGTGCCCGTCGTTTAAATGTTGGTAAGTTTTCTTTTTAAAACCAGAAATAAAATATATCTGTAAAGAGATACCGGTATAAATCGTAAACAACAAACTTAAAAAACAAGTAAATGTATAAATTATGTAAAGTACTTATTAATTTTATTGTCTTTGTGTCCGCGTGGAAACAAAATAGCTTATGTAATTTAATTATCTTAGCCGAACTAAAACATCTTCTGTTATTATGTTAATTTAGCATTTTAATGCAAAATCTATTGCCGATTATGATAAGGACGATTTTTAAGCAACTGTGACGTAGTCGCACAGATCAAACGATACATACACATATATAGAGCCTCCCGCCTATATCCACAAGGGCTTAAGCAGAAGAACTATAAACAGTTCCACGATTCACGATTTTAATAAAGTTTGCTATAGTCGAGTAATTACCTAGTTGGTTAACGATGAACTAAACTCTCCTACTACAGCAAATAACATTTTCACTGGCCTTTTTTAGAATTATCATAATTGGAGCTATTTGGTTGCAGAACAGGTTTAACAGGTAACCCGGGTATGCGATCCAGGCTTCTCTGACTATCTTAATCGCACACTGCCTTGTATACTGTATTGCTATTTTTCTCTTTTACGCGGTCTACGGTAGCGATGGTCTTACCATAGAGCCACTGCCTCGCATGCCATCATAAACTATAAAAATAATTAATGAAACTCACTTGCCCAAGAATATTAAGCCATCAACGCAGACAGGCATCTCAGTTTCTCTACGGAGAGTGTTTAGAGTCCCAGTCGTAAAAAGACCAGTGATATTTGTCCTTTCTGCTGACATTGCAGTTTCTTTTTCTCACATACGTACCTTTTCAAAACGGCACGAAAATGCGACTTTAATAACAAATAAAAATGCATAATAAGCATAGCATTACATGGCTTTCACTAATCTTAAGTCTCTTTTAGCGGCCACCCATCATAATCTCGGCCGCGTTATCACCGCTTAACCTCGTTGATTAAAGTAAGTAAAACAGGTTTCGACTGGACACAGATGTTAGTAAGTCCATAATATCAATACTATTTGTACTCTTGCCTGAGATAAAGCGCCATTTGAGATAACTCTCAAATTATTAAAATTTGGGTTACACGTGCTACGCTGTTTGTTCGTTTCCAAAGTCGTTTGTGACGTCACCTCTGTATAATATAATATGTTCATGTGTGTATTTAAACAAGATACAGAACACTTTTGAATATTAATTTTCTGAAATGAAATGCTTTTCTATTCAGGGTTGGCAGAATTTGAAGTCATACAATGTGTATATGTGGCATAGCACTGTTATACACCATGACCTTGCTGGTCCAGTAATTTAAATGGCAGATCAAGCTCATGTATTTCATAAGGTCTCAGGCTCTAAAGATCTAACCTGGGACCCGATGTCATGCAAGTTTTGAAATAATTTTCTGTAAGTGTCAATTAGATTGAAGGTGATCTTTAAAAAATCACGTCGTTTTTCAATCGTCGTAAGAATCCAGTTTAAAGTGATGAACCTGTCGATATATCAGGCAGTCAATAGAAGATAGTTGAAGAACTAGAATAAAACAACAATATATACATTCGGATCTTCATTTCCGTGGAGTCGTGTACATAACCAGACTAACTTGATCTTTTACTGCTATATTAGTGCCTATTAATTAAAGCTTAACCTAATTGATTACTAATAAATAAAATGTCAATTAAAGTATATGTTATCGATAATAATTATTATTATCAAATTAAGTTATATACAAATATGCCTACATTCGAAAATTAATAACCCATTTTGCATTTTCTGATTGCCTCGGCGAAACAATTATAGCAATGCGACCATAGTGCATGAGGTATTAGGTTTGATTGCCGAGTCGGGCAAAGGGTGAATCAATCCATGTGGTCTAGAACCATAGTTGGCGAAATGTGGGTCTAAAGTACCTGATCACCTGGCTATAGGTGTGGTTTTGGCTATACTACATAAAACTATATAAGTACTCATCTTTTTGAAACTGACTGCAGAAACAGAAAATTAATTTGTAAAGTATCTACAACTGCAGATCAATCAGAAGCGGTACAGTAAATTAGTTTGTGAACAGGGAAAACTAAGTAGCTAAGTATTCAGAATACGGACAAGCAGAATCGGATGATTAAGTATCATGCTAGCTTCTGTATGTGATGTGAAGGGTAAGACACTTTCAACCAGCCCGGTCAAAGCGGCCGCAGTACGACTAAGGAAGTACTTCCACCCGACAGAAGATCCCAGTCAAGTAACCCCGTGTAGAGCAGCGATAGCTCAGTGGGGAGGCCAACAGACTGCAATGCAGAGGGTCTCGGGTTCGAACCCACGTCGCGCACCTCTGACTTTCGGAAGTTATATGACTTTTCGAAATTATATGCGTATTGATTGACAATTATCGCCTGCTCCGTGCCTCGGAGAGCACGTTAAGCTGTCAGTCCCGGCTGCCATGAACATCTATGGCAGTCGTTATTGGGAGAGTGTCGACACAAAAGATCCCACTGGGTCGAAGTGTCGCCGGTCTGCACTTACTGGCCTCCACATAAGATACACAAGATACATAACCCCGTGTTGTGTTCCAGCAGTAATTACCAGCACTAATTATGAAGGTACTGTGATTTCAGTAGACGAACTAGGCACGGTTACGTCCTTTGTCTTTTGCATTAGCGCCACAGCGTCTCCTTTTTAAAGGGTTGGCTGAAGTAGCATGTGCGGCTTACGGAAGCCGTTATCATCAAACCAGCAATATGCTGGATTGTCAAACGTCAATGATCTTCTTGTTTTTCTTCTTTAAATTTCACTAAATTAGTCTACTTGTATTTTGTTTCGAAATTAATTTACTAAGCACAGCATCGTACTCGCATTTTGCATCAACAACTCTGTATATAATCAAAATTATTTTTGTATTTCCATGACATTACACAGGATGGAGGGATGTCCCCCGTAATACAGGAATTTCCTAACTCGGGGGACATTGCTCACTTTGTATACCTCAGATGTATTCGACTTATTTCATTTATTTAAATATGATGATGTATCCAGCACTCAATCCTTTCTTTGTTGCTAATAAACTATTATTATTATTATTATTATCTCAGCCTTCAAGTAATCAAAATACTTGTTACTAGCAATTTGGTACATGAGTTCCTGTATTACTCGTAATTTATCAAATAAAAAACATAGGCAGATCTGGCAGATCAACAAGGTTGCCCAGGATGGGCTATCAAACTATCAGACACTTTATAAACATTAAATTATATTATTAATACAATAAACAGACTAGTCGAGATAAGACCGAAGTGACCTCCATACTGAATTTATATTATCACGAAAACTAAAATATTATTTGAATAGATTAACTTTTAGGAACATAACAACCTAAGTGTAACAAACACTGCAAACAAAACACAGCTTTGGGTATCGTGTGATAGGATATATATTTGTGAGTATGCTACAGTTGATACTGCAAACGATTTGCAAAAAGGAAGATAATAAAGTAGGTTGATATAACCAGATTGAACTGGTTTTAGGCACATGTGCTTTATTACGTGTAGAACAAGGTTTAGTATTGTTATGTAATACATAGTGAGTGCTTTAATTGGTCATCAAAAGTGTCTTTGAACATTTGGCATAAGGACAAGGCTTGAAACATGAACAGCAATTCAAAGCGATTTGTATGACATAAATGTATTATCAAAGTTTATTTATTATATAAATAAATTAGCATCCGACATTTCCTCTCTAGTCCAGTGGGGCATCCATTGGAAGTAATCGTGAATTACCGTGTATTTTTTAAAAACCTTGTGTAATGTTGTTGGCTCGTTACGCAAGTCTTAGGGTAGAAAGCTTAAACAAAATGGAAAGATAGATTATAGCCACTAGTTAAAAAGATAAGAACATAACAAAATTTCACATCTGCAAGGGTTATTTGGAAGATTTAATTATGTATTAAATGTATACACACTATAGACCGGCTTTTCGCATAGATCAATAAGATATTTATAAGTCTAGTATTATTAAAGTAACCGCCTTAGAATCTAAAAGCAGTATTTATGACAACCATTTTAGCTTGTATTTTAAATGCCCATAATTAATTTAGAGGTGTTTTACAAATATATAATATAATAAAATAAAATATATAATAATATTAAAATGCGAATGTAAATTTGTTCGTTCGTTTATTACGCTTTCACTCCTTAACTACTTGACCGTTCATCATGAAATTTCGCATACACCTTATCCGGGTTACAGAAAAGAACATAAGGCAGCTTTCATCCAGGAAAAAACTGTTCTCGAGCGAAGCCGCCAAAGCTAGTAAGTTATATATTTGATATGTTATATGCATAATGCACATTAAACGGAAAAGGTGTGCGCCTTAGATGAGAACCCAACACTAAAGATAAAGTTAGCAATTAACAATAACGTAGCTCATTTATCCGCTTCAAAAGTTCCAAAATGGTTAAATTCTAATTTATTCAGAAAACGTATCGTGCAGAAGTTTTATCTTTAAACTTGTAACGTTCAGTAATTAATTAATTTAACTTTACTTTCAGCTTTCAGTTCTCAAGTCACCGGTTTTTAGAAAATTAAACTCTTACCATGTTAAGTTACTTTCATGAGAGTTAACTAACCGAACTCAACAAGTTTTGGTAAAAATATAATATTGGTTCAAGTTTCTTTCATGAAATGTAACTTGAAAATATTACAGGTTAAATTCTTGGTACCTTTAATAATAATAAGTAACTTTCGCGAAGAGTTGGTAAACATTATATTATTACTAATTGCACAACATATTTTCTTTAGAAAACATTGATGTTGATTCTTGTGAAGATACTTTGACAACAATACATTTTCTTAAACATATTTGAGAATGCCAGGGGCAATTTTTAACTTCGTGCAATTTTTACGTTAACGTGAAATTATAAAAACTGAGTGGGATGTTTTATAACTGTCTCGTTGGTTCCGCGGCCTAATTTTGTACTTGTCACTTATATTTGACTTAGGTTAGACAGCAAGTTATTGGGTTTTCCTCTTAAAACTCTTAGTAACGTCACGAAGTCTACAAACCTTGCGGTAGACAGCAATAAAACCATCACAAAGACATAGTTAGGAAATATAGGTAAGTTTAAAACACTTTTGCCTATTACTTCCAGATAACAGACGTCGAACTATATACTTCTTTTTTGAGCCCTTATTTACAAACACCAAAAAATATGACCAACAAATAAATTCTACCATTAAACGCCCTTATCTAAGTTATAATTAAACCAAAAAAAGATACAGGAAAACAACAAAGCCTGGTAAACATTTTTTACTTCTCACAGCTGATAGAAAGTGACTAGTAACGAGTGTCTATCGCGATAGGCTAATGGCTATGGTCACACGCAATGCGTGCCAATGCTACGAAATGGGTCAAGCCGATTAACGGTGTGTAAGAAATAGATTTCAATTGTGTTGTTACTATGAATATCCACAGTTTTTATTATACATACTGAAAGCATAAAGGGGTGAACAGAATGAACATAATCGAATGGAAAGGTGTGTGTGTGTGTGTGTGTCTTACACACGTGTGTTTAAGTGGTCGTCTCGCCATTGCTACTGCTTTGCTTCTTATTGTGGGTTCGATTCACACACGATACAAAAAAGTTGTTCCGAGTTTAGATGTTCTTTTCTTGCTCTTACAATACAGGGCCGAAGTAGTCTATAAAAATACATTTTGGATACTTATTGCGATGCTCAGAACTCGATGTTATCCGTAATATAACAGAACTACATTCGCACTAATAATATTAACATGCAGGTTCTTCACATGGTTTGATTAGCTTTATTCCCGGGTCTCGAATTTCTCTTTCTGTAGCAGAATTGTAACAGTGCTCGGTAGTCCGCAATAGACTTGCCTCCTATAATGCGGATCATAATAGAGAAATGTGTTTACCCCTTTGGGGATATAGCCATGAGCCGGTACCTATGTACGGTAAATATATATATGTTTACCAACAATAATAAAAGGGAAGTAATTAAAAAAAATGTTTTGCGGATGGTTATAAATTGTCACAATGACTCCGAAAATTCAAATAAACCAGTCACTTAAAATTATATTTCTATATATGAGACCTACTAGATATGTCATATATCACCTAAAACCATAACTGGCAAAATGTGTATGTAATACTCATATCATGGTACGTACTCATGTGCTACATGAGTACGTACCATACGAGCAAAGCTACAGCGACCAGCTAGCCAGTTTCCCTATTTTACAAGTGAAAATGTGTATGTGATGAGTGATGACCGTATTGCATACAAAATATGGTAAATTGCATTTCCTACGGACGCTATGAGTCACCGCAAGCTGGTACAAACAGTACCTACACGACAACATAACGCGGAACTAGCGGCATATCGCTTTGTTCACTGAATTGCAATTAATATTGGTGCATAACTTAAGGGTTTTGTGACACAAAGCCTTTGTTTTTGGACAAGGAACAAGCATTGTGAGTTGATTTAACTTGGTTAAAGGTTTTTAATTTATTTAGTGAAAAGTCTCGTTGGGTCAGTATAATGCGATTGCTTTGCATGAGATCTTGAGATCCGGTCGTGGTTTAGTCTGTAGTTTCTGTCGAAAATTACTCAGTAGAAGTACGGAATCTGGAGTGCCCGGTGGATGGCAAGAGGCTTGCTCCGTATTATGTGTGAGCTAAAATCATAGTTGGCGTAATGTGGGTAAAGTACGGCTATATCTACGTTTTCCAGGATATAAGCGTAACATAAAATAGTACACACCTATATGTATGTGCTGACAATTAAAATTGCATATTATTAAAATACTTGTTAACTTTTCTAGCTGAGCTAATTGCTTATATCAGAAGTGATACCTATTATCATTGTAAGGTTAAGTGGAAATCGAATCTTCGAGCTCTTAATGGCAAGCCCAACGTCTCATCCATTAGACTATGCCCCTTTTTCATCAACAATTGTGCAGCAACTGTGCCGTCCTAATATGCTATCAGCTAAAATTCTGATATATCAAAAGCTATAATACTTAAATTATAAGCTTAATAATGCGCTATAAAATTCACACACACCTTGGCATAGCGTCTGCGCGACATATTATCTTCCTCTTCAAAAACAGTATGACTAATCCACCATTTTGTTCAAAACATCTGCCACAAATGTTTGGCGCACCTGATCAATGAGACTTTAATCAATTTCCATTCACCAATGTTTGTCGCCACCGACCTTTGGGTATGTTGGACACTTGGGCAAACAAATATTTTTCTCAATACGAATTTTTCTTCTGACAACACAAATATTATGAGTCAAATGGTTTCCTTTATTTCTACCTACTGTTATAATATCAATCCTTCTTTTATTCCTGCTGGGTTAAATATGCTCTGTGTCTTTTTGTAAATTGTTAATATTTCAGGTTTAATTTGGAGGTCTGCTTTAAGTAATCGGGCACGGGGTTTTAATGTTACCTGAAGTACGGCAACTACTCTTGTTTATTTACTTCTCAACAAGATCTTATATCATTTAGACTTTAAGTTAAAAGTGTGTTTTCCTTTTCACTTCTGATCTTTAAATGTGATGAAGTAACGGGTGTTTATGAACTAATTTAAATAATTTGTGCTGATATATCTATAGTTACTATCATCTGCCAAATTTAATTGAATATTTTAACTGTATCTGTATCTGTTTAACCTTAATTAGCGTTATATTATTATTATTATGTTTAACTTTTACTACTACCTTTAATTAGTTTACTGATGGATTGACATTAATTGGATCGATTGAGACAGAGGAACGTTTCAATATGAATACTTAAACCATACGGGACAGAATATGTGCGCTGCGCATATCAACGTGCTAGTAGCAAGCGAGTGTGATTTGGTTCCTAACTCTGTGACTTAACCCATATGCATTGACCCAATGTCTAAGACAATAATAATAATAAAAATAATAATAATAATAAAAATGTTTATTCGCCAAATAAAGAAATACACATTTTCAGATATTAATTAATAATTGAAATTAAACTGCTATATACAACGCGATAAAATGCGTATATAGCAGTTTAATTTCAATGAATAATATTCGCGTAAATAGAAGACAATATTAAATAATAATATAACTAAGGAAAATAATTTATTGTTTTGCCAAAGACTTCCTACACTAGGCTAGGCCTGTCCTGTAGGTAGTCTTTTTATTCACATTTACCATTAATTATTCTTGACTCGACGTAAATAAATATATCATATAAAATGTTTACAATAATTAAAAAGATCGTATTTAAAATTTATAGTAAATTATATAAATGAAAAATTAACAATTAAATTACATACTTAGAGAAAAAAGAAAAATTATGTTATACATACTAATTTGAATATCAATAATTTCACAATTATATTATCAAACTCTTTAAAATTAAATGTTTTATAAAGGTCTCTGTATCATCATACGACCAGATAAGTAATGTTTCATGTACAGTTAATTTAACTTCGTGCATTGACATATTGGCTAGGCTACATATTTCGTTAATTCTGTTATACACAAAGGTCTTAATATTATAGGTACAAAAACGTTGTGCAAATCTGGTATTAACTTTAACGAGAGGAACTCTGTAGACCCGTTTCTTGATCATGTCTCCATAACCGCTAGATTTGATTATTTCCTTGTGTATCATAAGAGTAATTTTTAAATTACTTTTATGATACACAAGGAATATTGTCTTCTGACTCTCAGCACCTTTGTTTCACTGTACAGTGAGCTGGTTGGAAACCTGTAAGGTTTTTTTACCACAGCTATCAGCACCGCATGCTGAGCCCTTTCCAAATGAGTAATGGCAGCGCCTCCCCAAGCTGCAATGCAGTACGATAAAATAGATTCGCAAAGAGTTAGGTAAACACTCTTTAGCAAGCTCATCGGAGCCACGTCCCGTAGTGTTTTCATAATATAGATGATTTTTCGGACTCTTGCAGACGTGGCAACGATATGCTCGCCAAAGGTGAGTTTCTCATCTCTGATAATGCCAAGGTATTTTATAGATTTTGCTCTATTTAATCGTATGCAATTAAAGCTTGTTGGTGTATTAATACGGATGTCAGTGCTGTAGGCGTAAGCTATGATTTCCAAGCCTGTTGGAGGAACCGATGCGACTGTTATGAAAACATATAAAGCTTGTCTTGTTGACGTTTATTGACAAAAGATTTTTATTCAGCTAGTTAACCACACCATTGAACCCGGTCTGTGCAGTCTGGAAAATATGTCCCACGTACTTTCATAAAATAAAATGACGGTGTCATCGGCATAGTTAATAATTTCTGCATTGCCTATTTGTTCTTTTGCTGACAGATCGTTTATATAGACCGGAAAGATTGTCATGCCCAGCATACTACCTTGTGATATTGTATAGTTAACCTCTTGCGTATTACTGACGTAGCCATCAGCCTTTAAACACTGCCACCGAGAGGTGTGATAACTTTGAAAGAAATTCAGATTAATTCCTCTTATCCCAATGCTTTCTAATTTTTTTCAACAAAATCGAGTCAGACACCGTGTCGAAAGCCTTAGCTAGATCAAAGAATATTCCCATGCAGGCTCGTCCTTCATCAAGATGTTTATATCGGTCAATAAGACGACAATTTGTTCGGTTGATCGCTTTTAGCGGAAACCATATTGGTGGGCGAATGGCAAATTCTGTGATTCTAAAAAATGTACTAGTTGTTTGTTTATTATTTTCCAACAGTTTAGAGAGAACACTAAGAAGTGCAATTGGCCTATAGTTAGTAGGATTCCCTGTTGCACCGCCTTTGTAAATTGGAGTTACAGTTGCTATTTTTCATATGTTAGGAAATTCTCCAGAAGAAATACCCAAGTTAAATAATGTATGATAATGGCTCAATAATGTAGTTTTTAAGTAGTTTCACAAATTGATTTGTAATTTTATCTAGACCAGGAGCACTATTATTACTAAGTTGGAGTATGGTATTTTCAATTTCAGTTGGATGTTATAGTTGTCAGGAGAAGTTGGATGAAGAAACATAGAGTTTGAAGGTTTATCGGCTATTTTAGTTTGTGAGGCTAGTGAGATTTGTGATTCATCTAACCGTTCGAGTATTTGGGCGGCTAAGCGTTGTCCTACAGTAGCGAAGAAATTATTACAGAAATTTAATGAATTTATGGGAGTGTCTTTTATTTTGCAGAGTTCGTAGGCATTTGTTATATTTTGAACGGAATGTGTAATGCGTTTTATAGCACCCTACAGCCTGCGTGAATTATTTAAGTTTTGTTCTAATTCATGTTTGTCATATTGATTTTTCAGCTTACGGTTAAGGTCTCGATAGAAATTTCTATATCTCTTATAGATGTGTAATTTGACAGGATCATCAGGCGAATTGCGCGCCTCTGAATGAAGTTTATCTATATGTAATGAGCACCATTTAAGTCCAGGAGTCATCCAGGGCTTAAAAGTCAAATTATGGGTTATTATGTCGTTGGCGCAAATACGAGTCTTTGGAGGTTTGGATTCGACATTCTTTAAAGTTCGGTTATATATTTAAAGTTCAATAATATAACAGCTCAATAAACTTCTAAACCGAGGCAGTTCTACCCTCTTACGGAATATCGATATAAAGTACTGTTACGTTTCGTTCGGCGAAAGGGAGTACTGGACCAGTTACCTTTCGTGAAACTTTCTTTTCCCCGTCGGGTAACTTTCCTACCTTCCTACCTACCTTCCTTAGGTGCAACGCTCCAGTCATGGACCCAGTGAGTTACATAGCAAGGCTACCTAAAAAAAATATCGCGGCATTTGATCGAAAGTAGGATATTATTAAAATGTTACATCGAAAAAGTAAGACCGTGCCCATCGCCTATCTAAACCTACCACGGTGTTCCTCGACAAAACCACTATCGACGGGGCCGCGCGAATCACTTTCGCATGCGGTCGCGACCCCGCCGAGGTTTCGGCCCGCCTTATGAAACGGCAGGCCACTACGCAAAAGACCTACCCAAAGGCACTTCTCACAATTATCCCTACTGTCCCCCCTAGAGGGAAGACGGACTCGACACAGAGGCGCGCGTGGGAACACGCACGCCGCCTCTCGGACCTGGTGCTGAACGGATAGCGGGCAGGCCCACAAAGCCCGCCACCCCCAGGTCAAACCTCAGGGTGGCTGGAGGTCGTCTCGCGCCCTCCGGCGCCCGGCTCTGCGGTTGGGGAGAGGGTTTAGACGCTACCTCGCCCGCTCCGCCGCCTCCTTGATGGAAATAACTTCCTCACAAAAGGAGGCGACGGCGTTCCACGACCTCTCACTCCGGACCATAGACTGAACTACGGCCGGGAGCGAGAGGGCAACCAACCCGACTGCCACGATCAACTCACGGCGCTGCGATGCCCAGGCGGGGCAAACCGCCAAATTGTGCAGCGCCGTGTCCTCAACTACGTCGCGGCAGTCGCCGCAGTGGTGACAACCGGGCGTCTCTTGCCGGCGTATACGACACAGGTACTGGCCAAAACAACCGTGGCCAGTCATTACCTGTGTGAGCCGGAAGGTGAGGGCGCCATGCCGCCTCTCCAGCCACTCCTCAAACACGGGACTTACTGCCACGATCGTGGCGTGCCCGGTGCCCATCGCCTATCTATATATACCCATAACAAGTGCATGTAACTTGTAGACGAATTATACAGCACCTCATTAATTTTAAGAAGCAAATTTTCAAATTTTTTTTTTTATTCTGTCACTTACTCACACTCTACACCATCTAGCCCAAACTAAGCAGAGCTTGTACTATAGGTACTAGACAATGGATAAACATACATATACACGTTTTTTTTTTTTAGTAAATACGTACGTATTTTCTATTATACATAGAAACACCCAGACCAAGACAAACATCCATGTTCATGCACGCAAATGTTTGACTTGTGCGGGAATCGAACCCGCGACCTCAGGCGTGGCAGTCAGTTACACTAACCACTACGCCATCGAGTCGTCTCGAGTTATATCCGTCATAAATACGCAAAACATGGTTTGATGCAGTAATTCCTTCACTTACTTCCAAGATATGGAGTCTACCTAATTGAGGCAAATTCTTCTAACAAGCTTAGCAACTGATAATACTTTTAATGTATCTGTTGGCTACGTAGTCCTTGATAAATAATTTAAGAAACGCTATGCAGACGAAGCGAGTACAGCCGCAGTGACTCAACGTTCTACGTATAATTATCTTATTTGTTTAACAATTAATATCGCACCACCTCGTTTACTGTCAAATTAAAATCAATTGTTATCATTTATTAGACACCGCCATTGTCTTCCGACAGATATTAAGGTCAGGCTTTAATTTACGAACAAATATTAACTGTATGAAAATAAATTGTTCGAGATTACAGCGTTTTCCTGTTTGGCTGTATACCTTCCGGTCCTGAAAGTGTATTAAGATATCATTTATATAAGAAACGAGTATTTAACCTATTGAGTCAGTACACCGGCAGCCAGATACAATAAGTTCTCAATTATTATTATTTCTGGTATTCTAACTATTTCAGATTCAAAAACTAGTACATATGTACATACATAGTCTCGGGCTTTTATTCCAAGAAGGCGAGCTAAGGTGATTTATACCTACATTTCGCCAGCTATGTTACAAGTATCAGTTATAGGAGGCGAGATTATTGCCATTTAACAGCTACAGCTTCAAACACCGTGCAGCTACTTAGAATTTCTTTCCCAAAAATTTCGTGACACTTTGTGCGCCCCGATAATCGAACCCGAGACCTCATGCACAACAGTAACATTCACTGATGCTGCGTCATCTATGCTAACTAATATCATAAATGCGAATGTGAGTTCGTTTGTTTGTTATGCTTTCAGGCCTTAACTACTCGACCCATTATCATAAAAATTTGTATTCCCGTTGTCAGGGAAACAGATAAGGCCATAGGATACCATTTATCCAGGAAAACTTACAGGCACTAACCTAACTTAACCTACATTTACGCGACTGGCAAATCTGGTATAATATAAAAGATAAAAACAAAAGTATTTACATATTTTATAATTGCTGCGGAAATTACGTCATCAGTCATCACACACAAAAACAAAGGAAAATGTAAATAATCAATTCGTTCACTACGAAAAATCCTGTCTAACATATATCTTCAGTACATAAATAAATAATAAACAGCAAAACAGGTACCAAGGCTTTACATACAAATAAATACATAGCCAATCTTACACATAATAATCTCTTTAACAAAATAACAAGTTTCATAAAGCTGGTATTTAAATTACAAAGTAAATTATAATTAAGATATTCAAAATGTTATAATGATCGGCAAAAGCGAGAAAACAACATGTCCATGACATATGCAGATACCTCTTTGTTTAGAATACGAATACGCTTTGAATGCATGCGTAGTGGTTTAAGTTAAGGTTTAGGTTTCGAATGCCACACGGGACAAACATATGTGTGATTTACTAATGGTTGTGATAAGTCTGTGCGTTCTTTGAGTCCGTTGTTTGAATGTTTGTAAAGTGTCCCGCGACACCGTATTCCTAGTGCGGGAGTTGTCTTTTATAAAAATAATAAATTTAACTTTGCCAGGCGTTGCGATTTGTGGACAGAACCAGAGATTTTATTACATGAAGCTTGTTGAGTCATGTTCGTGTTTTAGTGATCCCTTGAGAATAGTAGGATAGATGCTCAGAAAATGAAATGCTTTAGAAGAATGTTCCACGCATGGTTTAGTGTTTGAGTGGTGGTCGCTTTACCACTGCCGGGGTTTGAATCCCACACGATACAAACATTTGTGTGATCCTCAAATTACTTTTTTGAGTCTAGGTGTTCTTTGTGTCCGTTGCTTTAATATTATTATAGTTCCACGCGATACTGGAATCAATTCGGCTTATTGGTTGTTTCGCACAAATCTATTTGCAGAAATTGAGCGAAATGACACTTTAAAATATTTATTTCATTTAATTTGAGTGCGAACCGATCTGAAAAATAAAGTATGCGAAACGACACCAAAAGAATATTATTTTTAAAAAGTGCCGTTACGTACAATTCCTGTACAGATTCGTGCGAAACGACCAAAAGGCCATCATTCCTAGTGAGGAAGCTCTCTTTATCAAAACAAGAAAATAGAAACAAATGCTTAAACAGTCATAGTCATAGCCTAAATTTAGAACACATCTGCACAAACTTAGTATTTTCGATAATAATATGACTATACAATTGACAAAACCTGAGTAAATTTACATAATGTTGTATTATGCAAAGTATAATGATGATATATATAAGCACGTGACAGTGCTGTAGGCCTGGACATGATACCAGCTGCCATTTTAAAGGATAATAGTGATTTATTAACTGCACCCATAACCTATATTTGCAATTTATCTTTTTCAACTGGAGTATTTCCAACGGCTTTTAAAAAGTCCAGAATCCACCCGATTCATAAGACTGGTGACAGAGGCTGTGTCAATAACTATAGGCCCATTTCGATTCTCTCATCTGTATCAAAAATCTTGGAGCGTCTTATGAATAAGAGATTGGTAAAATTTTTAGAAGACAACAATCTAATATCATCTTCACAATACGGTTTCAGGTCAAAAAAATCGACGGCAGATGCAGTCCATGAATTGACTAACTTTGTTGCCATAAAT